>VWZT01005773.1:90542-153234 GCA_013397055.1 Pachycephala philippinensis | reverse complement strand
GGAAGGAAGGAAGGAAGGAAGGAAGGAAGGAAGGAAGGAAGGAAGGGAAATGGCAGTATTGTGTCTCTTATAGCAATTCCTGGCCAGGAATGGTGTGATTCTGCTGCCCCTTAGGGCTTTCTACAGAGAAACCTTCCCTGTAAAGTGACAAACACAAATCCCTGTTGCCAGCACTCCATCCTTGTGTCCATAGGACTCTGCTGAAACAGTTTCTTAATTTTCATTCTAATTCTTTCAAGAATAAGCAAGCCCTCAGCTGCCAAGAGCTCCTCTGGGGACTTGTATATAATGAATGCTGAACATGTGTAGCTGTCAAGTTCCACAAGAATAAAGTAGAGAGGTGAGAATAGAAACACAAGAAGGTTAAAGCAAACATTATTTATTAGCATGTATTTTTTGTGGTTTTTTTCTTTGCAGACTGAGAATTTCAGGATTCCAGAATCTCAGCAACACCCAGTGCATTGGCAGAGACTCAGACACACTCTGTATGTCCATCATTATTCCATTCCCACAAGAGAAATTCTCTAGTTTCTCTCAAAAGGTGTGATACTCCCAACCCAAACATTTAAGTTGTCTCATCCCCTGACAATGAAGTTTAGCCCTTCATAATTCTATCCATGGATAAGACAATACAGGGCAAATGCAGGCTTCCCTAAAAGTTGTCTCCCAAAACTTTAGACCAGACAGCCCGGGAAGAAAGAGGGATTTGGGGTAAGGGGTGGGTGGGTTTCATATTTTTATGTAGGTAGTATTGCAAACTTTTTCTACATTGAAATTATTTTTCCCATTGAAGACCTCACTTAAAGAGGAAGGGGCCTGGTGAGAAAATTTTTCCTAAAGTCAAGAATATTTCATGAAATATTTCTCAGAGGAGCTTTCTCAGAGCCCATCAGCTCTGTTCTTTAATTACGCAGGCGGTTCTCTGTGCAGCAGTTCCTCCAGCACATTTAATTCCCTGCAGTCATTTGATGACTCCTATATATAGCACTACCCTTGTTTGTTCTTTTCTTTTCTTTTATAATACATTGCACATAGACCACTTTATAGCCTCAAAATTTAAGGGTTTTTTTCCCCCCCACTCTTCTAAAAATGCTTCTTTTAAAAGAATACCTCCACTCTCTGCCTATATTCACTGAATATTTTTTGGCAAATGTTTGTTGTCAGATATTCTTTCCCTGCAAGTGTACCAATCCATAAAGTGCCACCCACCATGGAAACAAATTTATGAGGAAAAAATGTGGTGTTTTTTTCAGCTACAGTGGCGGGCGGCCCTGACAGTGTAATGAGCCTGCAATAGTGTCTGTACTAACATTATAATTTGTAGCAAGGTGTAGGTACAACAGAGCATCACAGCAATTATATGATTACACCTTGCAGTTTAATGCCTTTTGCAGCTCTCCTTTCCTTTCTGAAATCACACTGAATCTTTGCACTGCAGAGTTTGAAGTCCCTCGGTGCCAGGAAAATCACCTGTTTGTGGCTGCTGAAGCCAAGGTCGATTTTGCCTTTTTTCCTTCAAATAATGCCTGTATTGATGCTGGATGAGGTTTCCATATTTGCTGTCACACAAAGGCTCTCTGTCACCTCAGTGACAGAATCAGAGCATCGTGGAATGGTTTGGGCTGGAAGGGACCTTAAAGATCCTCTGTTTCCAACCCCTCTGCTGTGGCCAATGACACCTTTCACGAGACCAAGTTTCTCAGGGCCCCATCCACCCTGGCCTTGAACACTTCCAGGGATCCAGCATCCGCAGCTTCTCTGGACAACACATTCCAGTGCCTCACCACCTTCACAGTGAAGAATTTCTTCATGATATCTAACCTAAATCTGCCCTCTTCCAATTTAAAACCACTACCCTTTACCTATCACTACATGCCCTTGTGAAAAGTCCCTATCCAGCTCTCTCGTAGAGCTCATAAATGCTCATGATGAAATGCAAAGGTAATAGCAAACCCTCCCCACAACACAGCTCACAGGCTGAGCAAATACAGCCACAGCCCACCCTACCTCCTCATGATATCCTAAGGCTGTCACATTTTTGCACTAAAACATTATTCTGAAAATGCGCCAGCACCCAGCTGAACTGCTCTCCAGGCTCCCCAGCCTGCTGAGAAATCCCCAAGTGACTTCAGTGGGACTGTGGGTATCTGTGTCCACAGGGCTCCCTCTCCTTTTCCAGCACAGTAGCCAGAAAAAGTGAATCTCTATGTGACTGAACATTCAGTGCTGGCACTGCTCAGCAGATGGTGTGCTCCACACAGAGAGTTAGCAGAATTACTGCAGGGTATTATACCCCAGAGAGCTCTCATGCAACACACATTGAAGGTCCCAGGAAAGAGGACACTCTTCTTTGAAAGGCTCTTTCTATAGAATGGAGAAATAGGGCTCCTTCAAAGAGCAATTCAGAGCAGAAACCCAATTTGGGTGCCCCGATGCAGCCCTGAAAAAGCTACTCCCTTCCCATTGTGTCTAGGGGAAACCTAGGAACACATGGTTCCCAAATTAGACATCTAGCAAAGGCACCAGAGTCACATCCATCCAATTAAAACAAGCATGGTTGGGTGCATTCCTGGGCACTGAGGCCAAGGCATGTTCAAGCCCATATCTATGCTAGTAAACGGTCTTAGCCTCCAAAACGAGAGGGCTGCTGACCAGGAACACTCCCTGGCACGCTGGAAGTACCCATCTGGGGCCTAGAAATGTTCCAGTGGAGTGTCAGCTTGCCTGGGGCGAAACGTGACAGAGCCCAGGGCAGACGAGTGCATTCCGCTGCCCAGGAATGCTTCTGGCCACGTTTATGGTTACTAGTTTAGATACAGCCCATAAATATCATCCTTTGAGTTCTCTAATGCAGATCAAAAGGACCCTCTTGAGCAAAAATGCTAATTGATTTTATGGTCACAGGCCACCAGTTTTTTAATGCATTCAGGGCAAATGGGAAAGTTGGAAGGGGGCTGAGTGCACAGCCAAGAAATACTGTGTCCTATTTAAATAGGGACAACAGGAATGCAGGGAGTTCTGGCATTTGCAAAGCACTTGAAGTCCTTTTGAAGGTGAAAAAGTAAAACTAAAAAAAAAGTTAAACGCTTCTCCTACACTTTTATTCCTGTCCTGCTTCACTTACACTGGAGTTGATCAGAGAGATGTGAAAAGTACTGTTTTCCCCACAATGTGGCAGGCTGTACTGTGCATTTATACCATCTTCTCACCCTGGATCCAAGCATCTCTCTCTTCTCCTTTTGTCACCATCCATTGCTTTTTTTTTTTTCTCATTTCTCTGTCCTGTGCTCTGGATCTTGATTCCAACAGGGAGAATGCTACTACAGGTACTCACACCCCAACAGCACAAAAGAAGCGACAACTACACCCCCTCACCAGCACAGGGAACCCTTTACAGCCCATCAGCCCCACCTCTAGGCTGACCCCATACTCTAACCCTTATCTCAGCTCCAGATGCCCTTTAAAATTTCCTAGAGATGTTCCTGAATCTTGGTGAGAACTCATCTTTCCAAAGGACACCTGCACTGCAGGATGCTCAGAGAACCTCTCCCTCTCTGATGCACCCACACAAATGCAAGAAACTCGTGGTGTGACTGGCAGCAGAAGTATATTGTCAAGAGGACTGATGCAATTAGCACCGTTTAAGTGAGCAGCATACAGAATTAATTTGCACATGCTCCCACAGGGAATAAGTGGCACTCTGGGAACCATGAAAATAGAATCAGGCCTTGGCACTTCCAAGCTCATTTGCTTGTGTCTGCCCCTAAACAAACACAGAGACTGTGTGCCAAGGAGCTTGTCGGCAGACAGCACAAGGTTTTGAGGAAAGCAATTAGCAGCTACTCTCCATCCAGGCCAGGGGCTGATTGCTGCTCTGGGGCATGGGTCCACCTCATTCTCTCATTTTGGAAAAGAGGTGAAGCTTCACCATGCAAAGTGTCCTTGATCCTAGTGAGCTACAGGGTTTCTCCTGAATGGCCAATCATTGCCTTAGCAGAGAATTGCCATGAGCATGTCTTCACGCTGATGGCCTATAAAATATTTAACAGGATGGCAGCATGGAGTTGAGCTGGAGCACATCCTCCAGGAGCCAGCAGCCACAGCAACGAGCCCTTCCTCAGTGGCTGCTCTGTTGGCACAGGTGGAACATCTGTGGTCACTCCTGACCCAGCTGCTGGGCTCTTTGGCACAATTTTAGGTGTGTTTGCTGCCTGTACCCCACAGGCTGGAGAGAACAGGCTGCTGCAAGGCTTAAAATGTTTCCTGCTTGGCCTTGTGTCCCTGATGAAGAGCAAAGGTCAAAGGTTCTGCTCGCCTGGCTGTGGGGAGACAAAGCCACCCCACCTGCCAAAGTGAGGATCCCAAGAGTGCAGAAAGAAGAGATCAGCACATGGGGCCTCTCTAGGGGTGCAGATGGGAATGTAGCCTGTGGATGGAACAGGAAGCACTCCAGGTAGATCGTCTCACCTGCCGACCATCTCACGGCTGCAGAGCTGCCAAGCATCAAAAATTTCCATCACTCTGTCTCCCCTTCTCACAAGTTTTAGAAAGTAAAGTTTTTATTTTCTGGGAATTTGCACCATTGGATATGGATCAGTTCCAATATCCACCAGTGTAATGAACAATGAGATTTCTATGGTGTGCAAGAAGACCCAAGCTAAAACATCTGTGCTTTATACTCCCTTAAAAAGTTTTAAAGATCAATACCATGCATGCAAATGTTGGTTGTAGAAACAGGAGAAGCATTTCACTAACACAGGCAGATCCCTGTTAGTTTTTTTTCCTGTGCTATTAAACAAGTAATATGGAAGCAAAATTCTGCCAGCAGCAAATTTCACAAGGGGGAGCTGGTAGCAACAGTAGCAAAAAATGCTAAATCTCTTACAGCAATGGCTGGTTTTAGGATGGACTCAAGTATTGTAAAATGCTATCAACACAAGAGAGGTGTTTGTGTTTTTTTCATTTGTTTTTTAAAATAGCAATTCTGAGTTAGTCCTGTAATTGAAACGACTGGGATGATTAAAAATAAACTCGGTGTGAAGCTTGGTTCTCACTGAATAGGAACATTACAGTATTTCTGCTATAAAACCCCATCAATCTCACTTGCACTCGGCATTCACAAGAGGCACATTCCCCAAATGAGCCCAATGGAGCATTGCAGCCACAGATCTGCTGAAGCCATCAGTTCCCACTGCTGGCTGGAGGGACAAGACAGTCTGTCCATTATCCTCCCATGTGCCACAACATGGAGACAAGAGCTTGGAGTCTCCTCATCTGAGTACTGCCAGAAAGCTGAGATGCCAAGTCACAGTTTATAATTGATTTCTTAAAAAAGCAAATCCTGGGCAGACTGCAAATGTTATATTATTTGTTAAATTTCTGTAAAAGCAATTTCTTGTCCAGAATAATAACGAGAAATCCAGGTAAGGCTTTCTGTTCCCTCACAGTAGTTCCAAAAGTGAATTAATTAGCAGCAACTTGTTTCAAAGCTCATGGCTTTTCAGCTGATCAATAAATATACACTAGCTGTTCTCAAATAACTTCCAAGAGAGAAATATAGCTCAAGGACAAGTTTAAGAGGGACTCTGACTGCCATTACTCTTCTGGTGTAATTATACAACTGCAAATTGAACAGTATCTTCTTCCGTGTGGGTATTTTTGGGGGCTGCTGTACTGTGGCTTTGGGACTCTGACCAGCAGCAGTATAAATATATCATAAGAGCAAAGCAAAGAAACTTCTGTGTAAATATGAGATATGACTCTGTCTAAGAGTTTGGTTTTGTTTTGTGAAGAATTGTAACATCACCTTTGCAAAGCGGAGGGGGTTTAAGAAAAAAAAGTGACTTTCGTTTCCTCTTATGATGCCTTAGGTTTTAACTTTTATATTTTTCAGATTCTGTATTCCCAATGTGTAACTCTGCAGTGTCCTGTAGCCTGGGAGCTGCTGCTCTCTCATGCTGAGACAGACAGAACAAAGCCTCTCCAGGCTGCTCTCCAAGGACACCCAGCCCGGCCTAGGCCCAAAATGTGTAACCCAGCATCTTGAGAAGGGGGGCAAGCTGAGGGGAAATTCCATCGTTAGCTGAAGTTTAATTGGTGAAATTGAGTTGATACGCAAATGGACCAAAGCTATAAAAGTGTGAAGAACTCATGACTCGGGGTCCATCTTGGGTGTAGCCTTTGGCCTCCCCAGGGTGTGCCTCTGAAGGCCTTTCAAATAAATATCCACCTTTATTCCCTTCCTCCTGTCTAGTCTCTGTTTCTAGGTTGGCCTCTTTAGGCATCACTTAGAAGAAACCAGGTTAAAATAACATCCTGGCTGAAGGATGGTTTTATGGATGCACCTCAGCAAACTCAGAAGTTTGCCTGGTTGCTGTCCACATCCTGCCACTACCTGAACATGGCCTTTCCTGGGCAGGACACAGAACTGGCCACACAGAGGCAGAAGGACGTGGCGGGCATGTCCCAGCCCCACGACCAGCTAGAGAAAGCAATGGGATATTTCCGTGGTGGTACAGCTCTTCAGAAGAGATCCTTTGGGAGCAAGCCATCCATCTGATAATCTTCATGGGGTTAAACCTTGGGGACACCAAGGGAAACAGCATAAGGATTATTGATCATGTGGGAAAAAGGGCTTGTCCCAGATCAGGTGCCACCACAAGCTGCTGGCCCTCAGAGCTGTCTCTGCCTTCCAGGGTGCTACAGAGTCCAGCAGAAAAGAGACATTACTCAAAAGGAGTGAGGGATGGCAGAAGTAAGCCCAGTGCCTGGTTCTCTACCCGCAAAGGGTTTAAACAGACCATTGGTATCTGTAAAGGTCTTTACAGATTTAAAGACCTTTTGGACACTCTCTTGGTTTTAAGCTTTCAGCACACCTAAAAATAGCCAGGTTGAAAGCACTGGGTTCACTTCTGACTTAAATTTTGAAAGATAACTTCAGTCCAATGTTAATTTTATCCAAACAGCTTCATCCACCTGCCAGTTCCAAACATGCCACCAGGCCCAAACTTTCTAAGGAGGTTTGCTTAAGATCTGGATGCTTCCTTCCCATAGGTACTTCAGCAATATCTCTTCTGAAACCTAAAAGCAGCTGAAAGAAAAGCAACTTAACAGGAAGTGGTTTTGAGGGCATCTGCCCCCTCCACACTCTGCTAAACAAAGGATGTGACAAGTGGAGCCTGGAAAACAAGGGTTTGTGAGTAATAAATCAAAGCAGGCACAACCTGGGCTGTATTACTCAAGCCAGGTGCACATAGTTCAAATGCCAATTTCCCCTTTCTTTCCCCCGACAGAGTTTTCCCTGCTCAAAAATATCAAACTCTCATTTTTAAGGAGGTCTAAGAAGGTATTTCAGACAAGAACACTGTGCAAGAAGGGGAAAGGGCGAGAATCAAACCAGACCACAAAAAAGAAATGAATCAAGAGGCAGAAAGCACATGGGTATCAATCAGCAGCTACAGCCTTGCCACTTCTGGTTACTGAGATCTTAATTCCCCACTAAAAGCTTATCTGTGACAGAAAAGCCCCCATTTATCAAGCCCTCTGCACTAATAAAGGGCTACCACACTGTGCAATACACCTGTGCTGCCTTATTCATGTACCTGGAATCAAATTGTGCTATTGTTGTGCCAGTCTGCCAGCAGCACAACCCAAGCCTCCCCACAGGCACACCAGGATGAGCTAATGCTGTAAAACTTTCAGCTACACGGCCACAAAAGGTACATCCCAGCGTGAGAGAATCTGTGTCTCTCTCACTGGGCAAAGTCAGCCCAGTGGTACCTGTCCCCATTGTCCCTCTCCAGGGAGCTGAGCACTCTGACTCGCTGAAGGGGAACACGATTTGCATTGATTTTTTAAAACATATTAAGTAATTGATGTTTTGAACTGAACTTCTCCACTTCGCAAAAAACCCCAAGTTCAAAATAAAGCATTTTAATAGCTTCAAAGATTTTTTTCCCAATCCTTCTCCATGACCAAAAACTCATCTAAATTGGTTTTGCTCAGAAGTTTTGATCCTGATGAATTAGCATTTTCCCTATGACAGGCATTTAATTAAGAGGTCCCAAATCAATTCTGAGAGGTTTCTTTTCCTACAAAACGTAATGTCTGCTAGCCCATGCATCTAGAGGTATACGATGTGTGAGGTGGATAATTTTACCTGCTGCCAGTTAGGAATGAGAGATTTGGAACTGACGCTTAAAACTGAAATAAAATTAAATGTTTTTTACACGGAAGTACAGTGTATTAGCTCGAAAGCTTCCGATGAGTCCTGAAGGACAACATTCAGCATCGTCCTCATTGTGCATGCTCTTCTCCAGCCTGAGAAGGAAAGGGGTTTCAGAAAACCTCTTGTGGCCTCAGGAAAGGAGATTTGCTGTATTGTATCAGATGCCTCAGCAGCAGTTCAGCAAGTGGTCTGTAGTAAAAGTGATCCCCACAAGGTGTTTTTGCAGGGTCACTGCACATTTTAAAGCACATCCAACAGATTTGGGTTTTTAATTTTTTTTTATTTACACATCCCTAATTTTTTCCCAGGACCTCTGAAACCTGTCTTTCAAATTTAGGCCACATACCAATTCATTTCTTTCCTCTTGGACTGTTTTTCCCCCCCTCTAAGTGATGCTTGTGCAGAACATATTCAGGGAATTGCTGCATCAGGTGGGGCTGCATAGCTGGGATTTCACAATCAGTTCTGTATCCTCAGTCTGCATCACCTGGCATGGGGATGCACTGGGATCCTCTCCAGCACAGCTGCTTTGGGGATTTGCACCTTTGTACAGTGCCTAAATGAAGATGCTCTCATTGCACCAGAGGCACATAGGCACTAAGAACCAGCCAGACTCTACTTCTTTAATGTTTTTTTAACTCTGTCCTACAGAAACACTGAATCACAGAATCATTAAGGTTGGAAAAGACCTCCAGGATCATTGAGTCCAACATTTTAACCACCATGCCCACTAAACCATATCACAAAGTGCCATGTCCACTCATTTTTTTAACACTTCCAGGGATGGTGACTCCACCACTTCCCTGGGAAGCCTGTTCCAATTCTTAAACATTCTTTCAGTGAAGAAATTTTTCCTAATACTCAACCTATTTTCTTAGGTAATTCTCCCCCTTTCTGCACTGGCAGAGAGGCAAATTATAATCTGTATAATTGATACCTCAAAAAGCAATTCTGTTAGCTCTTGAGAAGTTATCTCCAACACTTTATAGAGAGTATGTTGGGCACTAGGCAAAATAAAAGCAGGAAAGAGCAGCGACAGAGCTTGGCTGGGACATCCATGTCTCTGCACACGAAGAGAGAACAGCCAGGAGGGCTCACAACCACCCAGTGAAGCACAGAGCAATCAGCTTTGGTTTCATCAGGGAGCACTAGAGAAAATCAACCCTGCAGAGTCATTCCTAGTTGCCCATAAGGTCCAGAAGTTAGACATCTGTGCAACTACTGAGCAATCAGAGCTGTTATTTCACCTGGATCACAGCATCTGCCCCTCAAGGAAGAGGGGAAAATGACATCTCAGCTTTACTTCCTGGGGAAGTTGCCTATTCATCAAGGTTTGACTTGCAGTTATATGTTACCCATGCAGAGGGAGAACTGGAAGAAGAGCTAATGTTATCATAGGAACTGCAATCCTAAGGAAGTTCCCAGCTGCCTTCTGGAGGTGGGATTCTTCCCCTCGTAAAAAGAGACTTGAGGCTTAAGTGAATGTGGTGAAGGCTTGTGCAAGTTTATCTGACCTGGCTTGCAGAGGTACTGACTTGGGGAGTGGATGTTTTAGGTGCTGACTTGAAGAGGAAATTGTTTCTAGGTGAGGATCATGCAAGAATGAGTTTGTGCTTGCAGAAGTGTATCAGGGCACGTGCTGGGCTGGGACTTTGTGTGTGAAGGAAGGAACAGTGAAGTCTGCTGCAAGAAAATGGCTGGACACATGAAAGCTTTTCATTAGCACTTTCTGATAAGATTATAAATATTCTGTATAATTGCCATTAGCTAGAGTGGCCAAAACCCTGAAGTGGCAAAAGACTGTAAGTTCATTATAAAAATTATGCAGAACCCACATGAGAGGGGAATGCAGAAGATGGGAAAACAGAGCTAAGGAAGTTAATCCATTCCTTAAAAGAATCTTTTAATAACTCTAAAACCCACTGCACAAGTCCCAGGGTGGACCAGTTGGCCCCTTGCCACCTTCTCCTCCAGGGCAATGGAAATGGGATCCATCAGCTCAGCAAATACCGCCGCTGAACAAAGGCCCCAGTGCCAAGGTTTGCTGGCACCGGCACCATTCCCACGCACGGCCCCACAGCCCCTCCAGAGAGCAGGGCTGCCTTTGACACATCCAGCCCGAGTGTCCCTGCTTGGCACCAGCACCCACAGCTTTGTCCTTTTCCCCTCCTCGTTTCCCCCCGGGTCTTTGGGGGGCCTGGGCTGCCTGAGCCATCCAGGGGGTTCCCTCGCACACCGAGCCGACCTCATTGTGCTCTGCCCCAGTGAGCACAACTAATAACCACAGTTTGCCTCCTTTAATTGAGGCTCTGAATAACCGGGAGCAAGTACCCAACCCCTGGAACAAAGGCAGAGCTCCCCTCGCCGCCGAGCACAGCTGCCACTCACGCTGGGCTGCGCTAGGATGTCACAAAAGCTGAGCTATTTTGCATGGAAAGCAGCTATCACAAAACCCAGCTATGAGCAAATGGGGGCCAGCGTGAATTCCAGGAAAATCCCCATGGCAGAGAGCATGTCCAGCCCTCCACACCCCACGCTTGCTGAGCACCAGAAGCTTGCTGAAATTATTTTGCCCCACAACAGGTTTTTCTAAGAGGCTGCGGAAGCCCAGAGGAATGACATACATGCTGGGGATGAAAATTACCACAGAGGGTGTTTTTCAGCTCAGAATACAAAACAGATTGGCTTTTCTGCAGGCACTGGTAAGAAAAACACTAATTAGTACAAAGTATGGTGATAGGCCAACTCTCTTGCTTAGCTGCTCATTCATTAAAGTGAAATTAATCTGGATTTAGATCAATGTAAATGAGTGAGGAATGTAGCTGGGTGTTTTGTTTTGTGTATACCCATTTGTTGCTCTTGCTGTTGCTGATCACAAAGAAACAAAGCTAAAAGCACAGTACAGGACACCTGAAAGTCAGCTCTATCCCTAATGACCAAGGCCTGCTATCAAACAGATGTGTCCTGTTAGAGCTGTGAGCCCCAAAAACTCAGTCTGAGGATATGAAGTCATTCAGGTGAACAGAGATAAATCTGGATAAAGATCACACAGAAGTAAAAACAGGAAATGCAGCCTGCCTCAAGTTCCCCATGTGGAGGGAACAAGACAGCCTTGGTTTGGTAAGCAGTGAGAAATCTTCATATACAATACAAGAAATCTGGAGAGGAACTCTTTACAGGAGCAGGTAGTGACAGGTCATGGGGAAATGGCTTCAAACTGAAAAAGAGTAGATTTAGATTAGATATGAGGATTAGGAAGAAATTCTTTATTATAAAGGTGATGAGGCCCTGGCATAGGTTGCCCAGAAAACCTTTGGATGCCCCATCCCTGGAAGTTTCAAGGCCAGGTGGGATGGGGCTTTGAGCAACCTGATCTAGTCAAAGGTGTCTCTGGCCATAGCAGGGACTTAGAACTAGATGATTTTTTAACTTCCTCTCCAACCCAAAGTATTCAGTGATTCTGTGACTCTGTGATCACATTCTTGGCTTTGGCCATGAGGTCAGACCTTCTTTATTTCACTGAGCTTCTCATCCCAGCAACATTTTAGATGAGATTTCACAGGTAGCTGTACCAAACCCCAAATCCACATAGGAAAAAAAGCACCGTGAAGAATGTGATTTGCCTAAGAACTACTTACAAACCTGATGGCTGTGCCATTACACAAAAAATGGCAACAGCATTTATGACTAGCTGAGAAAACTCCCACCCACCCTAAAATAGTGTAGCATGGACCAACGCTTCCACATTCACACATCCTGTCAGCTTTACAGTGCTCAGCACTTCCATACTTCTATACAAACCAATCTCATTCTTTGGCCAGAAGGGCAGGAAGGCAGAGCCAAACTATTGTCCCTACTCCCATCCACCCAAAACTGGGATGCCACATTCCCACTGCCCATTAGGGGAAGGTTCCTGGCCTGGGACTCTGCTATTCCCTGAACCATGTCAGGTCATTGTTTAGAAAGAGCTCATTAGCACAGAGTGAACCCATCCCACCGAGTGTCCTATGGGCAGTGGTGGGGCAGTGCCAGGGCCCAGGACTTTTACTGGCAGTGGTGTGGCTTCCAAGGGCCTGTGCTGACACAGGACATCCCTCTGGGTGGCATTTCCCTGGCTGCACTGTGCGTGCACATGAAGAGTCGGGCCCTCCATCACTGCTGCTCAGCACAAGCATCCACAGAGATAGCTGGGGTATTCAAAGGGGTTCCCTCCATCCCAGAGCTCATGTGGAGATATCCAGAACCAGCAGGGATTTGTCTGAGTTACTCAAGTACTGATTGCAGACTTGCTGGAGCATGTCCAGAGAAGGGCAACAAAGCTGGGGAAGGGTCTGGAGCACAAGACTGATAAAAAGCAGCTGAGGGAGCTGGGGGTGTTCAGCCTGGAGAAAAGGAGGCTCGGGGAGATCATATTACTTCCTACAACTCCCTGAAAGGAGGCTGTAGCCAGGTGGGGGTGGGTCTTTTCTCCCAAGTAACAAGCAAGAGGACAAGAGGAAATAGCCTCAAGTTGCACCAGGAATTGGATATTAGGAACAATTTCCTCACTGAAAGGGTGGTCAAGCACTGGAACAGGCTGCCGAGGGAAATGGTGGAATCATGATCCCTGGAAGCGCACAAAAAATGTGTAGATGTGGCACTGAGGGGCATGGTTTGGTGGTGGCCATGGCAGTGATGGGTTAGGAGTTGAAATCAATTATTTTAGAGGTCTTTTCTCACCTTAATGATTCTGTGATTCCATGATAACAGTGGAGCACAAAGGAGACAAGCACGTGCTGAAAATGTACCAGTGTTCACTTGTGACTCTGGTAGTTTCAGCTTCGCAGGATGTTGCCTTAAGCTCATAGTGGTGGCTGTCGTGGCCACAATGCCTTCCAGGTGACAGTGACTCCATCTTACAAAGGCCCACAGGGGCATTTCTTTGGGCAGGACATGCTTTTATATGGTGTTACAGAAAGAGGGAATTTTCATATGAGAGAAGTAAGACAAGGAAACCCCGAGTCTTTTCAAAGTTAGGCTTGATCCATCTCAGATCTGTTTTCTTCCTAGTCATCCACTAGCCATCACATCATTAGCTACTCAAAGAACTGACTTGTCTTTATAATGATCCAAGGCCAGCTTCTCTTGAATTACTCCCCCACTGCCTCTCTGGGAAGCAGATGAGTTAGGGACAGTGATGTGGACCCGGTGCTCCTGCTGGGAAACTGAGAACTTGCTCCCTGCAGTGATCACCACCATCAGTGTCTGACCCCTTTTCCTGGAAAGTGCTGGATACGTGGTGTTGTTTTCTGTGCCCATAACTGACTTGGGATTAGTTACTGAGAAACAGCTTGGCAGCCTTCCAGGCTGCCACACAAGAAAATCACTCTATTGCCTTATGGCCAAACAAAGTCTACAGCCTGTCTCTAATCACCTCCACTGGAGCACAGTTTGCCTTCTAATCAAAGGCCACGTTTTCCACTTTATTTTTCTTCCCATCTTCCACCCATGCCAGGGCCAAGATGCTGCAAACATTCCTATATATGTAGATACCTAGAGATTAAAATATCCCTCCTCCAAGTTCTGAAAGCTCGGAGTCTAATAGAGAGGTTCTGGTGGATTTTCTGCTGGAAGAAATCACAAGGAAAATATATTGGTGATCTCTCAACAAAGCTTTTTTTCCATCTCTCTGCCAGACTCACAGATTTTACCGCTACAGAAAGCTATGACCAGCATCAAGACCTCTTGCACACAACATCAGACATCTCATATTCCACAGCAATATCTGCTTGTTTGGAAAAGAACCTTTCCTTTCTCAGAAGAAAATCATGTTAAAGGCAGCAGTTTGAGGCCGAGATGAACAAGACCTCATCTCTTACAAAGGCATCAGCCTGCATTTTAAAGAAGCCAGAGCACACTCTACCAGCCCTGTAGGTGATCTTTTTTCAGGGATTAACTATGCTCAGTTAGAAAAAAATGAATCTTACATGCCCCTTAAGAAGCAGCTTCTAGTTTCCACTTTTGTCTTGCTGAAGGGATTCAGATAATCAGTGCAACAAATTTTAACACTGATGATGTGCCCTCTGTTTCCATGTTTCAATACTTCTCCAAGGCAAGATGGGTACTGATGGTCATGTCTCCTCATGTATTCTTCCACAGGTGATTTGGGAGTTTTGATCATTACCAATTCCAGTGTTTAATGTGGCATGAATTTTCTTAGTCAGTGCAAGTTTATGTACAAGTCCAAATAAAAGATTAATTTAAAGATAAGATTCAGTGTCATGGTTTTTTTGACGTCTTGCACAAATCCCAACCAAGCCCAAGTTTCCATCACATGGTATCTGCCCAGACAAAAATAAAGCTGCACATGTACATCCAATCTATTATTTGCATTAATTTCTTTATACGTATAGCTAGGACATCAACCTGTGGGAGCAAGTCCAGAGGAAGCCACCAAGTTGATTAGAGGGATGGAGCATCTCTCCTATGAGCAAAGGTGGAAAGAATTGGGATTATTCAGGAGGTAAAGAGAAGGCTTTGGGGTGACCTGATTGCAGCTTTTTAATAGCTGAGAGATGGAGAGAGACTTCAAACTGAAAGAGAGTAGATTTAGATTAATATTAGAAAAAAATTGTTTTACTCTAAAGGTGGTGAAGCACTGGGACAGGCTGACCAGAGAGGTTTTGGATGCCCTATTCCTGTCAGAGTTCAAGGCCAGGCTGGATGTGATGCCTTAGGTTTTACCTTTTATACTTTTCAAATCCTGTACTGCCTAGTGTGTAAGTCTGAAGTTTTGTGTGGCCTGTTAACTACTGTTCTCTCGTGCTGGTCAGACATAACAAAGCCTCTCTAGGTTTGCTCTCCAAGGACACCTAGATTGTCCCACGTCCCAAAATGTGTGAACTAAAAGCCTTTGAATAGGAGGGGCAAACTTGGAGTAATTACATTATTAACTGAAGTTATAATTGGAGAATTAACCCTGATATGCAAATGGACCAAACTTATAAAAGTGTGAAGAACCCGTGACCCAGCGTCCATCTTGGGTGTAGCCTTTTGACTGCCCAGGGTGTACCTTTGAAGGCCCTTAAAATAAATACCTACTTTAATTCTCTTTTTTTTTTCTAGCCTCTGTTTTTAGGTAGCCACTTCAAGGCATCAGATGGAGCTCTGAGCAACCTGATCCAGGGAAAGGTATCCTTGTCCATGGCAGGAGGTTGGAAATGGATGATCTTTAATGTCCCTTCCAACCCATTCTATGATTCTATAAAAAACTTCCAAATGTCATTGCTTTTGAGTTAATGTTGCTGTGGTGTACCTTACGAGAACCACTCCCTGAGCTGGCCCATTTTAACCAAGAGAGGATCTACCTCCCACAGCTGGAATTCATCACTTTATGCTCCACCTTCATTAAGAGCAGCTGCCATAGCAGAATGAGTGAATCCAGCAGGGAAAGTGAAATGCTGCTTGGCAGAATCACAGGGGAGTAAGCACTGTGTTGTTTTCCTTGGCGAAAGAGAACATTAACCATTTCTTCATGCCATCACCCTAGCACAGCTCCTCCTCACCTACAAACCCAGAAGTGTAGGGAAAATCAAACTCTGCATCCAGCCTGGAATTCCAGACGAAAGTGAAATGAAAAGCTCAGCCCAAGAGCACAAAAACACACAGACAATGTTTTCTCTTTACTGGCTTCAGCTGCTTTTTCATGGATCTCACCAACCCTAGAAAAATCATCAACGTGTCAAAAAAAAAAAACCCAAACCACCAAAAACCCAACAAAACTACAGAAATTACTATATAATAATAGATTCATTGCAGATATATGTCTACACTCTCCACTTTCCCATTCAAAATTATATAATTAAACATCTACTGATTCAATGAAAACTCAGTCTGTACTATTCTGAAATTAGGACACTCACCTCCCCCCGTGGGAGCACAGATCCACCCAGCATGAATAGCATGTTTATCCACCCCTGTGGTTTCCATTCCCTAGACTTTATTTGTGTTAACTGAGAGAAAATCACTCCATTCACTTCCACTTACATATATCTATATATATCTATGGATGTGTGTGCATATACATACATTAAAAAAAAAAAAAAAAAAGTGTATGCTATAAAAAGAACTGAGTCCAGAAGAGAAAAAAATAAAGGATGCCTGTACTCCAAAAGAGGCTTATTTAAAGGATGGATTGTGGGGGATGCCTGAGTCCATGGGAGTCATGGAGTCACCCATCGGTGACCGTTCTTCACCAGAAATCCACAATAAGATGAGCAGCCAGCCCCTTCCACTTAGTGACTTGATCAACACTTCCCCCCTGCTCAGTCTGAACTCATCCTGTCACAGGAAAAAAGTCACAAGCCCCTGGGACAAAGCAGATGAAGGGGAGAGGGCCCTTGGTGCCTCCAGTCCCACTGTGTTCTGGTGACAGCAGGTTACTTGGAAGCTTATTCTATAATGAGGGGTGGTGGGGGAAGAAAAAACACAGACAAAACAACCCCTGTGACTATGAACTTATTGACATCAATTTACTTGCTCTCCTTGGCATTTCTCCCTCTCACTCCACCACAGAGTTACGGGTAGAAAACACTTTTCCTGAAAAGCTGTTCTTCTCCTGTGCATTTTGTGGTGAAGGGGAGACAATTATTGAGAAGAAAAAAGGAAAGAACAGAAGATGAAAGGGTGAGCCTTGCACAATTACAGCCTCAAGTGCTCCTGCACCATTCCTGAACTGCACCAGCACAGCCCCAGCCTGGCACCACACTGGAGGTGCCTGTCAGGCAGCAGTGGATGAGATGTGAGCAGAAACACCATCCAGAAACCTACAGAGCCAGCCCAGGTCCATCTGGAGAGCTGGGCTGTGCTGAGCACACTAAGAAGGTGTAGGGACACCCCCAACCCCACCCCTGCCCCCAGAGGTAAAACCTCCACATGCAGCCAGCAGTGAGGAACCAGCTCCTAAGAATTCCTACATTTGTTTCAGATACCTTCCCTGCTGGTAGGACAGGAGTTCTTTTAGGACTAAGAGCTTGGATCTCTACAGCCCAGTGTGCATCTTCATTATACCTGAGTGCACCAAACCCCTCATGGAAAATCTTCAGAGCGCCCCACAAGGAAGGGATTTGCACCACGTGTAAATCTGTTCAGCCAAGGTTTGTTTCTGAGGTCTTTTACTGTCCTCCTGTGTGAGCTTAAGAAAACCATTGGATTCACCAGAAATAACTCAGAATGTATGTAAATAGCTGTACAAAGTCATGACAAGTCGGTCTAATACTTTCTCAGATGTTTGGTTAATTAAACATTTATTATCTTGCGCACTACTAATTTGTGGAAAATAATTACAGTGAGATATTACTGAGCATAAACACAGAGGAGTGAAACTATGCTCCAAAATAGAAATTAATGCTTTAGTTATAAGATAAACTAAAGAACCAAAAAAAAAAAAAAAAAAAGAGGGAAAAGGAAACAAGGAAGGAATATTCTTGACCCTGTGAGACTAAGAGATGTTTGTCAAAATTTCGGTAGCACCTAACACTTTATGGTCAAGCTATGTGCCCACGGAAATCAAAGTAAAAAGCTGAGAGACTTTTCTTTATTACAGGCCCCCTAGAACAAATAAAAATATCGACCTCCAAAGCCAAATACTTATAATCAACTCAAAAATAGTTTGCAGAGATGAATGTAGTGGCAGGGTGCAGCAACCCATCCACTAATTCCGTTTATTTAGAGTTCCTATGCTGTTTTCTTGTGCTGTCAGCAAGCACACAGGACAGTATTTTTAACTAAATAATAGTATGCAAAAGGATTTATGATGAAACAAAAATCCCACCCACTGGGATAAACTCCTAATTATAGATGATAAAAATCCTTGATCCTGAGCCAGTCATACATTAAAGAGATTCCTGGGTACCATCTTACATTGCGTGAAGCCACAGTGTCTTACAGCCTGTAAAGCTGTGAGCACGTAAATACTCAGCTGGTGATAAATACATTATGAATATAATATTAGCCCAGGAAATTAATTCTTCAGGATATTATCAAGGTCACTACAAAGAACAGTTTATCAGGCAGGTAAATTAGACAGGCATCTGCTTCTATGCTTGCTAATAGAAATCAGAACAGCCGGTGTAAATGACGTTGAATTTTTGAAAGATTTGCAGTTCTGCAAATGTTACACTTGTATTTAAACAACTTTGTTAAAAATCAACATGCATGACTCACTATTCCAGCACAGAGCTCTGATAGCCTGGAGGAATAGTTAGCAGATACATCCCTGAATAAACTAACACAGTAAATTTTCCAGTACATTTTGCTTTATTTCGTATTATACACTCACAATTCAACTAAGACTCATATCCTTTTCATTACAAGCAAGGATAATGATGATTTCCTTCTATTTTTATACTCTGTTACCCTTTTCATTAGAGCCATGAGCTCTAACAGAGCCACAGGTGTAGAAGTGGGGTCATTTGTCTGGAATGGGAGTGGTGATTGCAGGTTGTCAATAAGCTTGTCTAGGGAAGGAACATTATGGTCAACATCTGCCCTGTAGCAAGACTCTTGGGACTGGACACAGACAAAATATACAGGGAAATATGGTGTCAGGAATTGAAAAAAATGGATATCCAGATTCCTAGTCTAGACACCCAAGTGACCTTTCCAAAGTGCCTGATCTGTGCAGTGTGCTGCACCAGAGAGCACCGAGACTGGGTTTCAGGAATCTGTGACTCAAAGGCTGATCTGGATCGTTTCAGTCTCCCGGGGATTGTTAATCCTGAGCACATCCCCTCTCTACCATAAGCCTTCTTATATGTGTTATGTTTATATACAAGTCAAAATATCCGAGACAAGCCATGCTGTATTCCATCAGACAAGCCCTGCTCAGCAATAACAAAAACATCTCTACATTGTCAACACTGTGTTCAGCAGAAATCTATCTCCATACCAGCCACTGTGAAAAAAGTTAACTCCATCCCAGCCAAAACCAGCACACTACTGCAGAGGTGCCATTCACACGGACACTTCTGCAAATGGCACCCAGAGTGAATTCAATAAAAATTTGAATAAATCATAGAATCATAGAATGGTTTGGTTTGAAAGGGACCTAAATGATCATTCAGTTCCAAATCTGCCATACACAGTGACACCTTCTGCTAGACCAGGGTGCTCAAAATCCTGTTCCACTGGAACCTGTTCCAGTGCCTCACCACCCTCAAAGAGTTTCTTCTTACTATCTAATCTAAATTTAGTCTCTTTCAGTTTAAAGCCATTTCTGTTTGTTCTATTAGATAATAATCAGACAATAATAAAGATTGTTTAACTACCTTAACCCATACTCAGAACTCCACTGGCTCAAAGTCATTTACCAGCTTTCCAATTCCATTCATAGCAGGATGAATTTAACCCCAGAGTTCTTCCACTGGGTTTGTTCACCAGGTCCTCCAAGTGAATTTTTAGCTTGTCTGTATGGGAAGACAACCAGGATGCACCAGCAACATGGGTTTGGTTAACATTTGAGCTGGTCGGAGCTGGCATCCTTCCCATTTTGGCTCCAGTAAAGTACAGTTTGGTTTGGGGTCTGACTTTGTTACAGTGAGAACTGGAAAGATCATTGAGCACAAGTGGATTCACACTTCAATTAACAACAACCACAAAAAAGCTATTAGCAGCAAAGGTATCTTTCAATAATAGTAATTAAAAAAGCTGTCTCTGTTACTCTTAATTGTATTGCAGCCATTAGTTGTTTCTTAAAGCATTATCTCCTTGCTATAAATGAGTCAACAGACTGCAGCAAGTAACATCACAACACAATTCACTTCAAGGACCAATTTATCACAAGATTTAGGAACAAGCCAAGGATAAGGGAGAGGGAACCATTCTTCTCACAGGAGTAGTCCCTTAGGGATAAAATAACCTTGGCAGTGCGATGTTTGACCCTAAACATATGGCAATACTTGATAGCAGCTCTCTAAACTGACATTGTCTCCTTCGACTGCACAAATCCTGCAGCATCAGGGAGCTGGGTGAGAAATGCAGCACGTCCACCTCAGCTTGCAGCAACACTGTCCTGAATATCCATCAGTAACATAAATTTCAGCAGACTGATGTATTGGCATAAGGAAGCAAATATTATTGTATTCCCAGAATGTGGGAAGGTTCAACTCTTTTGCTTTTGGCTGTCGAAGTGAAGAATCCAATGAGAAAGTTATATAAGCACTCTCAAAAGTGAATGAAAAGAGAGAGGCACTCAGACGTTCAATCACATCACCTGTCTCGAACAGTCGTCCTCAAAAAGGATGAAACATTCTCTTGAGATGTCTACTCCTTTCCACTGACTATCAAAAGAGCACTGACAAATAACTTTCAGGCTACTGTAGTTAGATGATATGAATCCCACCAAAGATACTTGAATATAAAGATTCAAGCTGTCAAAATTTTTAAATTCTATTTATGCTTCTCAGTCCTGATCCAACATCAGTCTTCAACTCAGAAACACCCTTTGATTTACGCTATTAGAATAATTTGCCACTAGTGACTAAAATTCTGCTGCACCATCCCACCTGTGTCATATTAGTATTGCAGCCTCTCACAAAGATGTTGCATCTTCAGTGCCAAAAAAGAGAGGTTTTTATAGTAGATATAGAGCTAATATATAGATAGAACTAATACATGCTATCCATCTTGCTGTAAAACCCTGGAGGAACAAAGCACAGTGATTCCTATGGCAGTGTAGCTAAATGAAGCCTTCCCCAGAGGTGCTGGATTAGGTTGATTTTGTGTAGTTACTTTGCAGTAAAAATGTCCTTTATTTCACCCTCTCTACAGCTTTAACATGTTATACCTTTATCTACCTCACTGTAAAAACAGACTGATGCTTCAGGCTGAAAGGACACAGGTTTATTTTTCAGAGTTTATATACATAGAAATAAATATCTTATGCACATTCACACGCATGTATATGTATTTTATATATATTTTACTTAGTTTCGTAGAGTGCAATGAAGTTGTAGCCAAACTGACACTGAATGTTGACTATTAATCCATGAGGAAATGAATGGAGTTTAGGAACCTGATGTCCCATGACCCTGCTGATCAACAGACAAGGACAGCAAGTGACAAAAATCACCTTATCCAATTGAGCTACTTTCCCTGAAAGATACCTTCCCTACTTCTGGCTAGGATTAGCAGCAGTACTCACAGTTCCCAAAATATACAGCATGCCAAAAAGCATTTTATGCAGAACTTAGAACTATTCTCCACCATTTTTAAGTACATTAATACAGCAGAGCTTGCAACAATTCCTTAATTTCATTTTAAAGAACTTAATTAGTACTTTATCAAAAAGCAGTTCTCCAAGGTGTCAGAGTACTCCCACTGCTTCTGTTTCACATCATAAAGAAGCTTACTGATTTGAAAAGGAATTTGGTATTTGGGTGTAACTTGTAGGGAACTTGATGGGATTGAATCACTAAACCTACAATTTACTAACAAAAATAGCCCACCAGTTAAACCACACTGCAGCTCTACCACTGAGGAAGGAATATTCTTAACAGACTGGTACATTACAATTCAATTTTGATTGTTGGCTTGGTTGATTTAAAGAAAATAAAAAGAAAAGTTGAAATTCAGTGGCATTTACAAACATCCACGGAAGAAAGGATGCACCACTTCATATTATCAAGGGGTGAGAAAGGAAATCATTGCATCATTTAGGTTTGAACTCTAGTAATAACATGAATATCTCTGTTGCAGAGACAGCATACAAGATTTACAGGTATCACAGATCTGTTTAACCAGATGCCTCATCCCTGGAAGTGTTTAAGGCCAGGTTGCATGGAGTTCTGAGCAACCTGGTCTAGTGGAAGGTGTCCTTGTCCATGTCAAGGGAGTTGGAATGGGATGATCTTTAAGGTCCCTTCCAACCCAGGCCATTCTGTGATTTTATGATCTACCTACAGCTTCAAAATAAGCCCTTAAAACTTAAATGCCCAGCTTTGCTTTGGTCCTGATCACAGAAATAAATAACGCAGGCTTCTAAAGACAGCTCAGCTGAAGACAGAACTGGAAGCAATGGTTTCATTCCAGATCTTAGAAATAACTGGTCCTGCCCATTTTGTTCCAGGTGTTAATGTGACAGCTTATCTTGATCTGAACACAGTTTTGGTCTTATAGTTCAGTTCTGCCTGTGAAATTGTTTCCAAAATCAATTTAATTATTAGGGGATGCAAAGACCTTGATTCAATACCGTGACAGGTCACAAATTTTTTGGTTAATCTATTTGATGAGAAATCCGAGTTTTTGTGGCAAACCTTTTCCCAAGTGTCACAGGCAGCCCATGACCAGCAATCACTGCATCTTTCCATGAAATCCAGGATCTGCCATGGTACCTCCAAGCTCCCTCGTTAGGCTGAATCATAGGATCTGCAGCTCTCATTACAGTTGCTCCTCACAAGACTTTGAGGCTGGAATTTATGGGGCCAGGAGCAAAAAAACCCACCAGCCCTGAGAGACCGAGCTCAGCATTGCTATGGTGGGCTTATAGAAATATCCATTTTATAAGAAGCTGGGAGTTTCAGGAAACCCACTGGGTTTTAGAAGCATAATATGTTATGATGGGACCTTTAATACATTGCATGGGTTTTGCATGCTCTGACATGGATTCAACCTTTTCTATCATTTTCAGGAAATTCTACCAGCTCCATCAGGAGAACTGGGACTAAATCTTCATAGCACCTCCCCAGACTTTCCCCATCCTAAATAGAACTGCATCCCCAAATCAAGTGAGTGCAGAGGAAATCTTTAATTTGCAGGTGCACCTAACCACAGCAGCCAATGGTCTATTCCATTTATAGATTGTGGTGGAAGTTACCATTAGATTTTGATGTGAATAGTCACATAAAGCATAAAAATTAACCCCAAGGCAGGCTTAGAACACTAAGACTTTAAGTAAGTGGTGTCTTTCAGTTTGAGGTCAGTTTAGGGGTTGTTAATGAAGGAGGAAGAAAGACCTGACTGCACAAGTCTGCTGAAATATAATGTATTTTAGATTTGTGAAGGCTACATGCCAAAGGTTTTCTCCTCAGAGCTTTGTTTTTCTTGGACAGAAAAGCCTGTAACTAAACCTAAAGCCTCAGAGGTTTTTAAGTGCCTTGCCCTAGTCTCCTGCTGAGCATCTGGCCATCTTCAGAGGTTATTCTTTCTACTGAACATTCCTCAGCAGTCCATCAGAGAGCAAACACCAAGAGAGACAGTGCTGCCCCAAGGATGAGTTGTCTCTTTTACCCCGTCATTTGGATTCCACTGGAGCAGGCAGAAAACCTCCTTCAGATTGCAGCTGGAGGAGTATTGGGCTCCACAGATGAATTTTGAAAGTGCTGAGCACCCACAGCTCCTGCAAAATCAATGAGGGCTGCAGACAGTGTTGAAAAACAAGTTACTTCCAGCACATAAGAATATGTTCCAGCTTTTTGCCTGCTCCTGTTTCTGTATTTCTCCTTCACTTCTACATTATTTAGAAATGGCTTCCACAGTCACCACATTTCCCCCTGTTTTTTTCTCCAAACAGCACATTACTTTTTCATAAGATGCCATTTCTCCTGGCTCTGAGACCCATGCTTTCCCTGATTGTCTCAATATTTCTTTCTAAATCTGGGACTTACTTTTATCTGAGTCTTTGCCTTCACAATTAGTTTTACTGTACGTCAAACATTGTTCAGAGAGCTTTCTTGTCTGAAACGAAAGAAAACCTATTACAATCTGGGGGAGATGTTATCAACCAGCCTGATTTTGTGATTTCAGACAAGATGTTGTTGGCAGTACAGAGATTCACTGCTTTACACAAAGTGATTGCCTGTGGTTTATGATACTACTATTTGTCTGTAACTGCTAAAGAAAGAAGCTAGAGATAAGAAAGGCAAGCGCAAAAGGTTTAATTGATCTCATTTTATTATATTTCTATCTTCAGAGTCCCATATTAATATTCCCAGTGGTCTGTATGAAGTTGCAGGTTTGGAACAGACTCCTTTTCTCACAAACTGCATCAAAGAAAAGAAGTAAAACCATTTTCTGTCACAGACTTATTTCTAAAACCCTGGTTTTTGGATGACTTTTGGATTCATATCTTTTCTCCCTCACCAAAGAAGAAATCAGGCCAGAGATGCTGAAATATCCTCACCACCTGAAGGCAATGTCTAAGACATTGCTTTTTCCAACGTACAAGGGAAGGAAAATAAATCAATAAATCACTTTCTGAAACTCTAACAGAGCTAACATCCGTTCTGGAGGAGAGAAGCTGCCCAAGTGCACAGAAATATCAAAGTGCTGCCTGGAGGCACTGACAGACAGTCTGTGTCTAAGTGAAGGTGGTGGCAAGCTTGCTCATCTGTCCTACCGACAACTCCCAGCGAGATGCTCCCAGCCAGACACAGCGTGTCTGAGGAGGGAGAACTCTGCCATCCCTCCCTGAACAAACAGGAGCTGAGGCTGTAGTAAAGCAGCAACAATTACGTGTCCTGGAAAGCCTGTTTAAGGAAAATGGAACAGGATCCCGAAGAGATCCATCTGCAACGGGATATTTTTGTTAAGCAAGCTGTTTATTCAAGGCAAGCAAGTTGTGCTGAAGCCTGGAAGTGAAGTTTGAATGGGAAAAACCTGCCTAGCAATCTACTTTATGCACGCTTAAACCAGAGAACAGCAGAGCACAGCCTCAGGTTTGCATTGGGAGCACATGAAGGATTTTCCTCAGTTTTTTAAGTCCTTATCTAATGTTCATCAAGCTGATATGAGCTAGCACTGCACCAAAGGACACAATCCAGGTCTTCTGCTCCTAGTTAGCTGTCCTCACCTTGTGCCAGTTCCTCCCCTGAGACAGCATGGTGAACTAAATCTGAGTAAAAACTAATCTGGGAAAGAAAACAAAAATATTCATTGGCTCCCTGCTGTAGTTCATGGTGGGGCCACAAAAATGCATGTGCTGGCAGATGGGAGAAAGAAGTTAGGAAGAATAAGATTTTCTTCTTTAGAAGTGGGGCTGGTCATAAAACAGCACTGTTGCAAATCTCTGAATAAGAACCTATTCATTTCAGAGTACCAAGCGAAATAGGAATTTATTGAAAATTATATAATTGTTTAGGTTGGAAAAGACCTGTAAGAACATTGAGTCAAACCATTAACCCAGCACTGCCAGGTCCTCCAATAAACCATGTCCCAAAGTGCCATACCTACACCCCTTTAAATACCTCCAGGGATGGTGACTCCACCACTTCCCTGGGCAGCCTCTTCCACTGCCTGACAATCCTTTCAGTGAAGAAATTTTTCTTAATGTCCATTCTAAACCTCCCCGGTGAAACTTGAGGCCATTTCCTCCTGTCCTGTTGCTTGTTACCCGGGAGAAGAGACCAATCCCCACCTGGCTACCCCCCCCTCTCATGGAGTTGTAGAGAGTGATAAGATTCCTCCTCAGCCTCCTGTTCTCCAGGCTAAACACTCCCAGCTCCCTCAGCCACTACTCAAAGAGACCTGTGCTCCAGACCTTCACCAGCTTTGATGCCCTTCTTTGGACATGCAACATTTAAATGAGGTGGAGATTACACAGTGCCAGAACTGTAGCTGTGATCTGGGAAAAGTCACTTCTGCATGATCTGTGGAGGAACTGAGGGACAACCAGCAGCCACAGCTCATTCCCAGAGTTCAAGGCTGCCTGCCAGAAACCAGCTCTGGAACCATTTCTCTCTAAGCTGGTGAGGA
Source organism: Pachycephala philippinensis (assembly GCA_013397055.1). Classification (NCBI taxonomy): domain Eukaryota; kingdom Metazoa; phylum Chordata; class Aves; order Passeriformes; genus Pachycephala; species Pachycephala philippinensis. Next base: position 127,280 of record VWZT01005773.1, on the reverse strand, counting down.
CTGGACCAAGTGGAAAATTAGATCTGAGAGTTTCAGACATTTGATTTGAAAATAAAACATTCTGTAAGAGAAAAAGAATATCTGAATATCCCTGCTGTGCTTCCTGGAGCCAAAAGATACTAGGCACTCCTTCAACTAAATGGCAGAAGACCACCACTAAATAAATATTTTGTCTCCTCACATCCATGAAAAGTCTTTTTTTTTTCTTTAGTTTGAAGCAAAGGATAAATCAGTTGGAAACTCTTTCACAGACATTTTATGCCCTCACAGCACACTGCAATTAGCCAGCAAATATGGTGATGAAAGGATGAGTGATCCTGTCATCTGTAACATGAATGATTGCTAGAAGTTGGAGATGTTACAGAGTTTGGGAAAGGCACCACTGCAGCTGTGGGAGTAGAGCATCAAGAAGCAGCAGGACATAGGAGAGGTGACATCAGCTGGGCCACTGCCCAGCTGCAGCTTTTTAAAAACCAGCAGATGTCTGCTGAGATTTTAACAGACCTCCCAAGCCATCTGAAAGTCACTAGATTTTCAACTGATGGTCAAATTCTTAGTACCTGCACTTAATCTGGACATCTTCTTAAGCAGCAAGATTTGGAATACACTCTTAGTTGTTGATATGTTCCGAAATTTCAGTATTTTTGTGAGATTTGACTGTATTGATAAGTCTCTTAGGAGGTGCCAGTCAAGGTATGGCAATTCAGATGCCTACCCTTTGTCATGGTCTCTGTGCATGAGGTATTTTTAACACTGAAGGCCAAGAAGAAACAGCTTGCTGTTCTTCTGTGAGTATATCATGAACCTGGGCAAAGGTAACCTCAAAAAAAGACATTTCTGAAGCCTTCAGGCAATTCTTTTGCCAGGAGTTCAAAGTGTTGCCTTGAAGGCTGGAAGCCCTTCATCATCAGTAACAGAACAGTGGTAGCATATGTCTTATGTTTTATGCACTTCATTCACTACCCAAAGTCAACAAAGATGTGTAAAAATAGAAATATAAATGTTGTGAATCATCTGGACATGTGACTGCTTTTGATATCTTATCACAGGCCTTGCTAAATCAACTGAAATCAATGACAAACCATCGGTACCAAGCCATTTTTGAAACGATTCAGCCTCGTCTCCTTGTTTGCAAAGCATTTGCGATTCATGGGACGACAGTCCTTTGGTCTAGTATATTTTTAAATATTCCATAGCTGCCTGTTGTTATCCCTACAACACATAAGCAGGAACTCTATTTAGGAAGCATGTAGCATCTTTTGGAATTTTTAGCAGAATGTATCTCTCCTGCTTTCCTGTGAAAGCATCCCCCATTCTTGCCTGCCAACTATAGCCCAGAATGTAATGGAGATGTGTGGCAAAAATACCTCCCCCTGCCGTGATGTCCTGCTGAGCAGACACGTTATTTTTCGATTATGCTATGCTGACTGCCACAAGATCAAATGAATGCTAAAATGCTATTAATGCACTCAGTGACTCTTAGCAATGTTCTCAGCAATAAATTCAGTCAAATATAGCGAGATGGAATGACGGAGTCTAGGCCAGATGTCCAGGGAGACCTGAGACAAGCGATTCTGAACAGCTGCTGGCGTGAAATCCAGCATTTGCAGCACTTCACGACCCTTCCCATTTCAGTGGCAGTACCAGGACTGGAGGACTCATCCGTGGTCAGCACAAAAAAAAACCTCCTCCCGTTTCCGCCCCTTGATTGATGTGTCTCCCTGGAGCTCACAAGGGATTATGTCTATTAAAACCCCAGCTTGGCTGTGGCAATATATGCTTCTGTCTCAGAATGTGCACAAAATAAACAGCAGCTTGGCATGTGCCCTGGTCACGTTTTCCACCCACCCTGTGGTTTGTATGTTCATGTTTTATGCAGTGCTGTCATTAAAACCACTGAAAGTTAACTGCAACAGCTGTTAAAAGTCTGACCTTCTAAATATGTAGAAGGTCCAGCCATCACAATGAACTCCTTTCCTGTTCCTACTGTATTAACACAGAATTTAACAGTGGTACATGCACAAGAAATCACTTGGTCCTGTTCTCCATCTCCATTCTCTCACCCCCCAAACAGTTTTACCTCACACATGCAAGTAACAAAAAATTAACTGATCTCTACCATAGTATTTCTGCTGGAGGTGCTCTTGCTACCTCATTCTCTGTTTCAGCAAGATTTTCATGGTTTTTTAGACCTGATCTAAACATCATGCCTCTCAAAAGCTTTCTGCATGCAAAACAGTAAATTAAATAAGTGTGATAACATTGATTCTTGCCAAAGAGCACTTTCCCTGTTTTAAATGTAGGAAGAAAAGATTTAGGGAAGACTTTGGGATAGTGTATTTAAGGGGGAAAAGTTTCTATGCAGGAGAAATTGCAGTCGGAGGTGAGAATATGTGAGGGAAATAGCTGAGCAGGCACAGAGCTCAGCGCAGAAGGAGGGTCAGGAGATGCTCCAGGTGCCAGAGCAGAGATTCCCCTGCAGTTCCTGTGCAGCCTATATCCATGAAAAGTCTCCAGGAGATGCTCCAGGTGCCATGGGGGAGCAGAAATCCACCTGCAGCCCAGGGAGTACCCCACACCAGAGCAGGTTCAGGATGCCTGAAGGAGGCTCTGACCCAGCCCATGCCAGAGCAAACTCCTGGCAGGACCTGTGGACACATGGAGGGAGGAGCTCATGGCAGAGCAGGGAAAGAGTGTGAGGAGTCCTCCCCCTGAGGAGGAAGGAACAGCAGAAACCTGTGATGAACTGACCACAACACCCATTTCTTACTGAGCTCACTAGTGCAGGTAGAAGCAAACACCTTGGAGATTGATGACTCTCGTCATATTCAGGATGAAGGATGCTCCCAGTGGTCCTTTGCAATCGAATGGGAACTGTTATGCTGGCACATGTGGACACAGGATGGGCTCAGAAAGCCACAGACAGATGGTATTCTATTCTGACAGGCAGGTAAAGGATTTTTTGAGTAGGCAACAAATGATGACCCAGGTACAAAGTAGAGAAAATACTTGCTTTGGAAAAAGAAAGTAATAGAGTTCCAAAGGAAAATCACACTTTTGTTGTTCAGCAGCTGCAGCAGGAAGTTGTTTGAGTTGGTCAAGTGTGTCAGTCTGAAAGGTTTACCCTTCTCTATTACAGCCCAGTAGTGTGGATGATTACATAAGATTTTCACAGAAAAAACCCAAGCTCCTTCAGTCTGCATAGCTTACAGTCATTATTCCCCATGACTTCCATTTGTATTGGGATGACACCATCCATTACCCATTCATGTTCAGGCTAAAAAAGCAGTCACATCTTGATATTGCTGGGCAATGCCAACTAGACTCTGCCTGCTTGTGCTTGTCACTCTCTCAGGACCCTACATAAGCCCCGAGCTTTTTTCTTACAAATGGAGGTCACAGAATGCAGTAACAGACCTTCACAACCTCAGCTATGAGGCCTGCTCACGGTAACCACAACACTGCCAAAAGCAGCAAAACCAGGCAGCTTTCACAGTTACTAAGAACTAGAGGGATTTATCAGTGGTGGAAAGAGAACAGGCTGGGTGACTGCTGTTCCTGTTAAAGTGCTGGGAGATACCAGCCACAATGCCATTCCCATCCTCTTCACCAAGGAGCTGGAAAATCAAGGTCATTTATTCAGTGCAAATCCCCCACACTTTTCAAAAGTCATTCAAGACATCACCAATGCTTATGCTGTTGGCAGCCAGAGCAGTAGAGAACACCAGTTGTCAGTAGAGTTGAGATGCTGAAAGGCAGAAAAACACAAAGATCCCTTTGCTTCCTTAAGGATCATTCCCAGCAGCATCCAGAGTATTCTTTTCACGGTACAATGCCAGAAAATAAGGGGGAAAGAAGATCCTACACAAAATGAACCAAAATCGGGGTATAGAGGTGATGTCACTATTCAAATTCAGTAGTCCAAAATATGATAAAGTAATTTAATTGTATCTGAACTAAAAATGAATTCACAGTTTGCTCTAGAAGCTGACCTATAGTTAATACTGACTTGGGCAGAAGAACCCATCACATCTCCTGTAGTAAAATCATAGAATCATAACATCAGAGAATAGTTTGGGTTGGAAGGGACCTTAAAGGTCACCTAATTCCAAATCCCTTCCATGAGCAGGTACAACTTTCACTAGATCAGACTGCTCAAAGCTCCACCCAACCTGGCCTTGAACAGTGATTTCTTGCAGAGTGGAACTGAGTGGAAGACACGAAAGTAAAGAAGTACAAGCATGAAAGAAAACAATCACAGCTTTTTGTACCTATATGCTAACTGAACCTATTTTAATTCTGCAGAATGGGGCGTTCTACTTACTCTCACAGAGACGTCTCCTCAGCTTCCCCCGAATTTTATCGATGGCATTGTAATCAGAGACATGAAACACGTGAGCAGACTTGGGCTCTGAAGCAATCTCATCAAGTTCCTCTTTTAAGGCTTCTCCAACACCCACAGCAAAAATCCTAATCCCAGCCTGATGAGCTGCAGTGGCTGGATCCAAGACAAAATCCTGGCTCCTTCCATCAGTCAAAAGGATAGCCACTTTTTTAACAGTTTGATCACTAAGTCTCCCACCAGCCTCTTTGGAAAAACTGTTGGTGGTGATGTACCTGAGAGCATCTCCAGTGTTTGTGTTACCCCCGTAATACTGAATCTTTCGTGCAGCCTCTTTGATTTCCTCACGGGTTTTGTACTTTCCCAGGTCGAACTCCGTGGTTGGACGATCGCTGTATCGCACCACGCCTACACGGGTTTTGTCCGGGCCAATCTCAAAAGTCTCCACCAAATTAGACACCCACTGACGAACTTTCTCGAAATCTTCTTTTCCAACGCTGGAGGAGGCATCCAAGAGGAAGACGAGGTCGTAGTGAACAGTCTTGCAACCTACAAGAGTGGCAGAAAACGTTGTTAAGGGGAGAGGAACACAGAGGACCAGACATACCAAATATTCCCTAGACACAGCTCCCTAGTGAGCAGTTTGGAGGAGGCAGCAAACCCTCTCCCTATCCTGCATAGGAAGAACAGATTCCCAGCCTTTCTTCCTTGTGATTCACCTTACCTGTTTCAGGACATCTACAGACCAGCACACACTTTGCTTTGAAATGCAAACCCTGTGCTTCTCACTGCCTCTGCCCAATCCTTCACCTGCACCCCCTGCATGCACATGAAGCTCTTTTTCTGTGACTTCACTGCAGTGCCTTTGCTCAGCAATGCTCTGAAGTGACCTGGAGAGATCAAGAGCCCTGCCCTGACCTTGCCTATGCCAATCCTGACCCTGAGTAGTGAAGCTTTCATGTTCCCTCACGTTAATGTTATAATTCATTTATGCTTAGCTAGAAGCAGTTCTTTTGCCCAGTGTGATATGTTGATGTAGCAAGTCTATAACAAGATTATTTCAATTTTGAGGCTTTCTGCCACTGACTATTGACTAAAGGACGCCTCACTGAATTTTGGGGTGTGTTCCTCAACAACAAAGGGCAGCTGCCTTGTAAGGGAAAAATTCACTTATACCCACAACCATCCCTTTGCCTCCAACCACGATATTTTCAATATGAGGCCTGTGTAATCCAAAACACAAATGTATTTTAATTGCAACTTGTTTGATCTATCAGTCCAGACTGTCATTTGTCAGATACTTGCCAAAAAAAGTAGATCTCTCAGGAGATGTTTTTTAGCTGTTTCTGGATACATGCAAGTCAGGAAGCAATAGATCCATAAAAGTCCCATGGGTGTCCAAGATTTATCAACATAATGCCCCAACTGGACAAAACGTGCATATAAATACATATGTTTCTCTAAACCAGTATTATAGACCATAATCCCCAATAAATTATGAGCTTTAAGACTGAAAGCTGCTCTACAAAGTCAGTTTGGTCACAGCCACCAACCATTACTTCTCCAGCAGTTCTTGTCCAATGTTGTCTCACAAAGTACAACTGCATGTTTGAACCAGTGGTAAAATTACATATTTCCTACTGAATTCCAACATTTGAACATACAGGAAGGTCACAAAGTCTTCTCCCACACCCAGATTTTAGCATAAATTAGCTCTGGTTCTTTTGCTCATCCTAAGGTTGTGACCCTGCCTGGAATGGAAGAATTCCAGAACAGCCTACTGCACTGGACAGGAGGGAGTGGGTAGCTCAGATACATGGAGAGGATTTGCACTCGGAGAAGAATGAAAGCATTATAAAAGAGTAGGTCAGTGCTCATGGTATCTCATGATGACCATGAGAACGACTGAATGCACTCTTGGAGTGTGGCAGGTGATGAGAAACGAGCATCATCACCTGCTGCTGTGTTACCTTCTGTAGCAGAGCACATCCCAGCACATCCCAGGTGCAGGGCCCATGGGAACAACCTACACACTCAGGATTGGGATCACACTGGGATCAGCCCATCCACATGGGATCTCTTTGGAAACAACCTGTTGTTGTGGTTTAACCCCAGCTGGCAACAAAGCACCACAAAGCCCCCCACTCACTGCCCTCAGCAGGATCAGGGGGAAGAGAATTGGAAAGGTGACAGTGGGTCAAGAGAAGAAAGTTTAATAACTGAAATAAAATACAATAAAATAAAATAAGAAGAAGAGAAAGAAGAAGTTGTAATGAAAAGCAAAATAACAAAGAGAAATAAATAAAACCCAAGAAAGAGGAGTGATGCAAATGAAAACAGTTGCTCACCACTGACTGACTGACAGACAGTCCCTGAGCAGGAGTCTCCAGCCAAGTGTCTCCCCAGTTTTATTTCTGAGCATGACACCATACAGTTTGGGATATCCCTTTGGTCAGCTGGGGGCAGCTGTCCCGACTTTGTCCCCTCCCAATTTCTTGTGCAGCCCCGGCCTCCTGCCTGGTGTGAGGAGGAATAAAAAAGGCTTTGGCTCAGTGTGAGCTCTGCTCATCAGTTACCAGCTACTGTGAGGAAAATTAACTCTATCCCAGCCAAAACCTTCCTGCGGGACTGTGTTCTGTGATGGCATTTTGTGAGTGAGGAAGTGCTTGTCTCTAACCCCAGAGCAAGAAAAGTCTGTCTGGAAAAACTCTGTCAAAGGCAATCTGAGAGGGGAGGTGATGGTTTATATCATTTTATATTATGGCATGTAAGTTACATTAAATCTGTGTATATCAGCTGGACTCTCAAGTGTGGTTCTGCTTGATTTTTGGAGAATATAAAGGATTAACAGTAAAAGGTACGAAAGAATTCTACACTTCCCCACCTCGCCTCCTTCCTAAATTCATTATTATATTAATCTATTCTGGCTGGAAGAATGTTAATTAGGTGAGACTAACTAGAGAGCAAAACCCACAAGGTACAGAACTTCCTTATTTTAATGACTCTCAGCAGGTGAGGCAACTGCAATTTCAAAACAAACAGAACAGCCAGAATGAATCCTGTCTGTGTTCAAGGGCAATGAGCCTTAAAACAAGGGGGAGTTAAGGTTTAAAAAGTGATGTCTATTCAAGGCAGTATTGCAGGGAAGAAAAACATGGTCTTTCAGGATCATTTTTTTTTGGAGTTAGTGATTCTTTGCTTACAGACCTGATGGCAGTGAAATGAAATGCTGCAGAAATGCTTTTAGTAAACATTAATCAGCATTTCTAGCACTCTAATGTCCACTGCTGGACAAAATTGATTGTTTTCCAAGAATGCCATAACAGTACTTCTTACTGGCAAAAACAATTCAGTTCATGTTAAGGGAATATGGGAGATAACTCATAGAAAGCTAAATTTCAGTGTTGTAATTGCAGAAATGCTCTCTGGGAGCATGATTCAAGGAGCTGTGTTCATCTACTTAGACACTGAACCAACTGTTTTGCAATATTTCCTTTAAAAATAGTTCACAAACAAGCCATAAGCCCAAAATTATTTAAAGTAAGCACAGAATGAACATATAAATGGCACCACTATATTCTGCCTGTGACAGGTCCAGAAGCAGAGAAAAAAATGTGAGATTTCACTTTGTTTGGTTACTATCTATTCCTGTTAAACTTCATCCAAAAAACCATAGAGAGATCACATAATATAGCTGTAAAGTAGCTATTCCTTAAACTGAAAGGAAGTCTAAAAAAGCCTTTTCTTTCTTATAAATTACCCAAGCCTATGGAATAGCAGCTTTCCTAGAAAAAGAGACAGAAAACCTCCATCTCAAAATGCCTTTGGACTCTTATAAAAAAATTGTGTGGGTCTACAACCATTTTAAATTTGAGGTGTGGCATCACTGACGTCAGATAACTCAACTCTTCTTGCTGGCACACGAAACCCAACGTGTCCTTGTTAAGGATCCCTGTAAGAACAGTCCCTCAGCTACACCATCCTCTAATGCATTCAGAGGCATTTGGGGGAGAGTGTTCATGAGCCCAGGCCAAAAGCTGTGCCAGGCACCATGCTAGCAACCAGACAGCAGAGAAACATAGACTCCTAGAGTCACTTAGGTTGGAAAATACCTCTAAGATCATGAAGTTCAACCATTAACCCAACCCAATGTTAAGTCCATCACTAAACCATGTCCCTAAGCACCACATCAACACATCCTTCAAATATCTTGGACCAAGGGAGGGTATGAACAGTGCCCTGGCCCTGTTTAGCTCACAGGAAAGTCACAGCCAGGCAGAAGATTTACCAGGTCTCATCTGACACCCACAGGAGGCGATGGAAGAAGTGATCTCCATGCCAGTGCGGGGTAGATGGAGCACATCCAGAGCAAACTGTGGTGAGCTGCTCCTCTTGCTGTGGGTAGCTGAGCTAAACTTTCTAAGCCTGCAACAGAGCAAGAGACCCCAGGTAAATCACAGCCTTGATCCCTGAGCCTTCTCCATCCCTAGGGCCTGTTTAATGTATTTCCAGCAGTAAACGGGTTGTTTATAGTTTTCCTCCTAGTTTCCTCCCAGCCATGGGAGAGCCCCAGCAGCTCCAGGGCACGAGGCAGTAAACTGAAGGCGTACCTGCTCTTTGTGCCTCGGTTCTCTCCCCGCTGAACACGAACGTGAGAAGAACCAAGAGATGGGGCACACGGCATCTTCCCATCATGGACATATCCATATCTCCTTTCTCACATCAGCTTGTCTTTTCTCCGTGGTGCGAAGCTTGCTAGAAATCCAACACGCAGCCTAGAGAGGGAAATAAAGAGCAAGTGTTATCTCACAGCAACACAAACAGCAGTAATGATGCAAGTCATGAGAGCAACGTTTTGGAGAGTCGCCTCTTCTGCCTGTCATTTTACTTGACTAGACATAAACTGCTCAGACAAAGAGGCAGGAGTTCACCTACTTTTCAAAAGCTATACTCGTTCACTGGCTCTATTCACTGTGAAGCAGCTGAATGGAAACAGGAGAGAGATTACCAGATTATTATACTTTAATTGAGCCCACTGCCAACTACACAATCAGCGCACTGGAGTGGAAACCATTCCTGACCTGGCCCTCCCATGCATTCATCATTAGGAGATACACAACGCAGAGCCCAGATACAAACCACCACAAATCACACACACAACCCGTTGCCACTTCACCCATCACTGCTTTCAGTTCTGGAGCCCCAAAAATGCCAAGTGCTAAAAATACATCACTGCTTTCATATATATATTTGTTGCCATCAGTCCTTCTTTGTATGAGTGAACTCAGCAGTTTCAAAACATGTCTTTTCACTATTTAGCTGAAAGACGTGCAAAAATTCAGGGTTATCTTCAATAAAAGGTCTTTGGTTTGAGTTGACTTTGAGTGGAGTCACTGAAGTCAGAAGGTATTGTAAGAAGTCAGGCAAAGCGCCTGGGTTGTTAAAAGATAAGCTGTGTTTTCTAACACTAGATCGACACTTAAAAAAAAAATCTTATTGCTCTTGTTTTATTATTTTTTATTATATCATAAAGTCATTGCAGTTTGAGCTACTGTTTCCACACCCAGAAGGGAGAAACCAGCTTCTACTCCACAGCTCTCACTGCCTAAGGCATTATTTTCAAAAACTTTCTCCCAGCTTCTGATTCCTTCTTTTCCTCTTTAATGATTCTAATTATTTCTTTGTCCATTTTCTTGGGGAAGTTCTGCTTTCTCAGTCTTTTAACATGCATGTCTGCTTCTCACTGTTGATAGCTGGGTAGAAGTCATGAAGGGGACACTGTCTGATGTAGTTCACTGCTGCAGGGTCGATTATGCCTTCTAAGATATTTATTTTCAAAGCAATAGGGTTCTGTGGGAATCACAGACAGAAAGAATGGTGGCGTCAGCATTTGTTCAAAACCCATTTTGATCAGTCAGATGTTGGGCCTATCTCTACCATGTATCTCAGCATGCTGTGCTGGTTTAGGAAATTAAAAAGGGGAAAAATCTTATGAAGTTGTCAAGATGTCGCTATAAATCCTTATCCCCACAGAAAAATACAGGCTCTTTCCAACAGATAAAATACAGGCTATTTTCAGAAGTCCGTATCGTATGCAGACAAGGAGGAAAGCAATACATATAATAAACCCTTCACTGCAAATAAAATTCGGAAGTATCTTCCAGCAGTGGAACATGAATACAAGAAATATTTAAAAAAAAAAAATCATATTTATTCATGTACCAACTCTAAATACAAAGGACACAATCAGGTGCTGTAGTTTACACCTCAGCCAGAGGATGTCCCTACCAGGCAGTGAGGTGTTCAGGTTTGAGCCAGCTGGAAAAGGCTGCAGGGTAAAAAAGGCGTGAAAATACCACTGTGCCCTGCAGGAGTTAGAATTTCCTTCTAAATAAGTGTGTTATTGAAGTAACAATCAGGCAGCCGCCTGCAGGGGGATCAGGACAGGCATTACTTAAAATATCTACGGGAGCCTTCAGCCCAAGGTTTTTGCTCCCTTGGATTTTTTTAGGAAACATTGTTTTCGGGTACGGGTGATGATGGGACAGCAGGTTTGTGGCAGCAGCAGGAGCTGGGAAACCAGATCTGCCAAGCGACATCCTGCACTTCCAGTGCCGCGCTCAAAACGTCCCTTCTCTGTGTCTGGGCTTGCACGGCTGTGAAGTTTTATAAATACATCCTTAAAAGCAGTCTTGGCCAGCTGCTAACCCGCATGAGGCCGGGATAAAAGGAGCAGAGCACCAGCTGGTGTCAGTCAGCAGAACAGCTCTGGCTCTGGGAGCAGCGGGTGCAGCTCGGTGGATGGGGCTCACTTGGGACGAGTGGGATCCTACCCCTGCAGAGGGACTTCCCCCATGGCCAGGCCTGAGGGCTCTGTCTCTAAGGCCTCATTATTCTCCCCTCCTTGCCAAAACACTTCAAGAACTCATTTCTGCCTTATGAATGCTGCAAGGTGTCCCAGAACAGCCATTGAGGCTAAAAATAGTGGCAAAAAATAAGCCGCAAATCAAAACAGAACATCTGCTTAAAATCTACAATCATAACTTGCGGTGGCTTTAGTACACATTTATGGTTCAATATTATTCTTGCATTCAGGCCAAAATATATAATTTTATCCACTTTTATAGCACAGAGAATTGAACCAAGTCTCTTAACTTAATTTATGCACAATTTATGTACTCTAAACTTAATTTATGTACAAATATACCAGTGAGAGAAAATTGCCCCATTCACATCAACAGGACTCATGTCATGGAAACGAAGTCGTCAGGGATGTTAGAAGAAAGGTTGGAAATAAAATATTTTTAGTAATGGGTTTTCCACACTTGTTTCTTTCCCACCTCAGTTAGCCGCTTTGAGACTGAGCCCAGTTTGAAATTGCTGCAGCTGATCACTATTTATTTCCCTTTCCAGGAGAAATGGTCAAAAAGGAGCCAAAAGTGGGGCAGTTTAGGTTTCAGAGTGATCCAAGATTAAGAAATTTTCTTTAGTTGACCCTATTTCCAAATGGCCAACATGTTTTTTTTTTATTACTATTATTTTTAGTTCAGCCTATCATGTGGGAATAATTTTGCTTGAAGAGGCCTAAGTCAATGTACATCATTTAAAAATACTTCCCATTTTCTTTCTATTTCACAAACATCACTTTGGGATTCCCTCGTGATGCATTAAGGGATATTGCAAAAAGAACTGACAAATCCTATCACGTCCAAGTTTATTACTGAACTGCGGACTCTGTGTCTGAGGCTCTGTTTTTAATAGTTTAATGGGGAAAAAAAAAACCTGAATACTTCTGGCTACATGCAAACATGATGTGGGAATGGCATCCCGGCTGAGAAGTCAGTAAATGTTAGAGTGAGCCCTCTACACTCAAAATACAAGCACAGCATAAAGCTATTCATACCATCTCACAGCTGAACAAACAATATGCAAAAGATAGGCACAAGTTCTATATAACTTTCAGCTTCAGAATGGCTTTTTGGGAGGTTAGTATAGAGTTTTAGGTCAGTTAGAATCCATGGTAAGGTGTCTCTAGTTCTGAACAATAAGTAAACACTTTTTGGGGGATGTAGAGCAAAAACTATCAATTAAAAAAGAAGAGAGACAAAGGAGAACTGGGACTTCCCATCTCAACACTGCGATTCAGAGATGAAGGATGAAAAACCCTTGTGGAAAAAGAGAAGCAAAACTGTTTGTTTGGAAGTGGCATCTTGAAAAAACAAAAGGAGAAGAAGGGGCAGACACAGAGAATGGCAGACAAGAAAACTCCACAGCACTTCTAGGAGAAGCAATTTGCTCCAGCACTGGATACACCCCATCTCAGCCTCTCCAGACACTGCTCTTCTGTCCTGGTTTGAGAGACGCCATCAACAGCAAAACCCACGTGAGTTAGAGATGGAACAACACGGAACACTTTCTGTGACCTTCATTCTTCAGAGGAGTGATTCAGCCACAAATATTCATAAAGCAAAACAAAATAAACCTGGAGTCACAGTAAGATGAGCATTTCAGGGGTGTGATTTAATAAAACTGTTTTTATCCTATGTGAGCAAAAGTTCAAAGACCCTACAGGGACAGTAAAAAGACCACTGAATCAAAGTTGAACGTTAAAACTATGCCCAGTTATGTACTTTAGACACCTCATTAAAATATTGGAGCTCTTACTTGCATCTTACTAAATTATACCACTGAACCGTTTGTCTTACTGTTAAATTCAAGGGGGGCTGATTCTATTATTGTGCTTGATTTCATCCATTCGTCTGCTGCCACTGAACATCACCATATGCCATATAAATGTTGTAACTATGCTGGCATTCATAATGTGATTTTAAATGTCTTTGGTATGCTCTTCTGAAGAAGAGGTTAGCCAGGGGTGAAAAAGACAGTGTCCAATTATACAGCTTTTCACACACACACAAAAAAGAAAAACAAATATAAAACCCAGCACACTAATACATCTGACATCTTAGTAGAGTCAGCTTGTTGATTGTGCCTCTTCCAACTACTGAACTAAGCAATTTAATTATCTAAATTATTGCTGATATGAGCGGGAAGCCAACCGTATAAAAGAGAGATGGGACTTTCTTCCCTGCTGATCATCCCATGCGGTCGTGTATCTTTGTTCGATGATTTTTAAAGAAATCATCCGATGGCATTTCTGGAAGATGTGCATCTTCCCAGGCCTGATCCAAAGCCAACTATAGTTAATGAAAAGAGGGACATTGATTTTAGTGGACATTGTTTAAAAAACCCATGTGAATAATAGAGCAGAAAATTCTCTGCTAACACCAGAGCTGTTCCTGAGGTACTTTGTTCAACTACAACTGATCCAATGTCTGCTGAAATCAAGGAGGAGACAGTCAGCAGCCCCACACTATGTTGGATGAAGCCATTCATGCACACTGCTGGCAAAAAACTCTTGAACGTCTGCTCTAAGTGCTGGTGAGGCTGCAGGGGGTGGGATGTTTCTTCTCTTCATTTGCAATGAGAGAATCACAGAATTGTTTGGGCTGGAAGGGACCTTCAAGATGATCTCATTCCAACCCCTGCCATGGGCGGGGACACCTTCCACTATCCCAGGCTGTTCAGAGCCCCATCCAGCCTGGCCTTGAACACTTCCAGGGATGGGGCAGCCACAGCTTCTCTGGGCTACATCACATCTCAAGAGCAAGTTCTATCCCAATTCCCTAAAAAACGGATCAGATGCAGAGCAGTGGTTATCGTGAATGTGAGCCAAAGCAATCTGTCAGCTTTATGGGAGATGAAATAGGGTGGTGGGAAAGATCAGCAGACCATTCCATCCCATCGATCTGTTTGCCTTAGCTGAACTCTGTTACTGCCCTGAAGTACTTGGTGCTGGAACCGCCCGAGCCCTTGAATGATTAATGTTGCTGCAATTGGAAGTATGTTTGATTGTGCGAGAAATAAAGTCTATGCTGATAATTTAGAAGGGGAAAAATAATAAATAGCTGTTCCCTAAGTGACAGGTACCTGTCCAGGAGACAGAACAAAAGAGGAGTTGAGCAGGAAAAAATATCCTAAAAAGGAACATAACCAACAGTCCTACAGGGCCATAAAGCACACTCCAAGGATTAACTCAGCAAGGGCATTTCCTAATTTGCAGCCTGAGAAATGTTCCTTTAACCTCTGTGGCACAGCACGTGCACACACAAGGACTCCTGAGAGAAGGTCAGAATTAGAATTCAGCTACTCTTGACTCCTTAACCTACGCTTGGATCATGCATTCCACAAATTGACCCCTCATAAATGCATTTACCACAGACACTTTAAAACAAGCCCTTACTGGTTGTCTGCCAAATCGCTGCTATTCTAAAACACCCTCCCTGCTAGAAGAGGACTTTGCAGTGTATTTTTGCCTGCTGCAGCCACGCAGTGTCTGCAGGCTGAAACCTTGATGCAATATCCCCAAGTATAACTTTTCAGTGTTTTGCCCAGAGGAAGTAACTCTAGGTTTGAATTGTGCTCTTGCTCATCAAGCTTAGAAATCTTTCTACTGAGTGTCTAAGGAAACCCCAAAGTAACCTGCAATGAAAATCTGTGTGACAGACTCTGGCTTTGGCATCATTGACCAGATTGTAAGCAGAATCTCCTCCGCACCCCATGAACACCTGTGTTTATGGACCAGCCAAGTGGTGACCCCTTCTCACTTCAGCTAACAAGGAGTTTGAATTTCAAAAGTTCTACATCTGGTTCTGAATAAAACGCTATTGCTCAAGTATCTTGGTTAGCCTGACTGAAATAGTTATCAAGGAAAAGACCCATGGGAAGTGTCTCAGAGTATATGTGAGGCCAAAGGGATTAGAAGAGCTGACAAGGGGAGGTTGATAAGGGAAAGTTTTGCATATCTGATTTGGGAAAACAATGCCTGGAAACAGAGTTTGCCCAAGAACCAGGCACTGGCACCTGTAGCACTTGTACTGACAGCTTCTCTCACAGTGTTTATTTACTCGGTGGCAAAGGCAGGAAGAATATCTTGAACTTGAAACTGAAACATTGGTTCAATACTTCTAGATGCATTTTTTTTTAATAGCAAAGTAGCCTCTCAGGGCTGCATTTTATTTGAACCATTTTTCCCCTTTAATTTTTACTTACTTTCCTTTGCAAAGATGTAGCCTGCACCTCTTTAGCATGGACCAGGGAAACAGCAACAGAACAGGATACTCGGAGGTCAGTCAACTTGTCATAATCTCATTTGCACTATGCTCTTCTGCCCCCAAAAGATTCTCAAGTATGTAATTCAACTCACATAGATTGCAAGTCAATTACAAAACATATTGGTCCATATTCTGCCTCTGCAGTGCCTCATCCTTTGGGTGCAAATACATCTGAATCTTGTGGATATTAGCACAATAATATTATTAGATACATAATAATTTAGGCATGCTTTTGGGGGAACACACACTCCAAACTACATTACCCAGTAGCAGGTGCACAGCTCACCCATCCTGATAATGACTGTATTGCACCAGGCTAAGTTAGAAAACTTTGTGCATACTTTTTTGTCTGCTTTTTTTAAACTTAGCACAAGGCTGAAATGTTGTTGCTGAAGCAGGGTGTGCAGCACACACACGTCCCAGAAATGGAAAATCCATCACCTGCAGGTAATCCAAGGCTCACTGGCTGTTTGGGGTAATAGATAACATTATTCCCAGAGCTTAATACATTTAAATTAATTGCCATTTCTGCCTGCAGGGTGTCCTAAGGAGGCATTATCTAAGCAAGACAAAGACCAAAATGATGTCCAGAAATATTAAGGTAGGAACAGTTTGTGGTTGAGTGGAAAATCCTGAGATTTTTCCTCAGTACTGCATGTTCAAACTCTCCTTAGTGCAGTATGCATGGAACATGTTGGTTTTGTACAGGGTCACAGAACACCAGTCCTTTGGCCTAAGCCCTGTAACCTGTACTGGCAATGTCCTACAAATTCCATTTCCTCTCAAGCAGAGGCCGAGTTGTTCCAACCTACATTAGCTACTAGGAAGAAGCCTTTAACACTGAGCCCCTGGAGGCTATTCAATATGAGAGTACTCCACTCTTACAGGGCCAATTTCCTGCTTTTTATATCCTCATGGAAGTTCTTACAGCTCTTGGAATGAAATTTAATATTTTCTTTTTTAGTACAGTAGAGGATTATGTCAGTAAAAAGACCCATATGTCATGGCTTTATATAGTTAGCCAGCAGAGCTGGAGCAAGGAATCGGGATGGGGTAACAGCCTAAATCTATTTGGAAAATAGGCAACATACTTTCTAACAAAGAGAAGCCTGGTGAACACATTTCCCAGAACTCTTAACTGGGGCAAGGAAGAATTGCTTTGCATTCCTTGCTCTGAGCCTTATGATAATGGCCTGGATAACCAGAATCCCTACAAACTCCAGAAATGAGCTCATACCCATTGTCTGTCACTCTCAGGGTTATTAACAAGGCCATGCTAATTGGAGATGTACCACACACTCACCTACCACTTCCCAACACTTCTGCTGAACTAATGACAAAAAATTTCCCAAACACAGGAACATCAATGCCTTCTACTTGCACCATGTGGGTGAATTCCTCCTCCATGTGTTCCAAAAAGATGATGGATATCTAATGTAATGAGAGTTTGTTCAGAAACAACAAGTGCATTTGATTAAGAGGTTTAGTATTGCAAAGCCTTTCCGTAGTCTAATTTGCATGGTCTTGGCCCTTGTAATGAAACCCAGAACTCTACTGTGGACACCAACACATCAGCAAAAGTGAAGGATCTGTCAATAAAGGCCATGAAGGTGAGAGGTATCTGTCGCTACTTGTGGAGGTGCAGACAGCAGGGTTACATCCTCAGCTCTGAACCTTTCCCTCAGCACTCCCATTGTGTATCCACTGCCTGAAATCCACCCAAGCTGAGTATCTCCATGCTCTCCTCCACTGAGAACAAGCAGGGCCATTCCTCTTGTAAAACCCCAGAGTGAAAAAGGACAATTGAACAGATATAGGCAGCTTGCAAGCAGCCCTTTCCCACCAGGTATTTTAGAAACAGGCCTTTCTTTACCTCCTTGTTGCAGCAGGGCCCCAGGGTAAAAAGCAATTCACAGTTAGTTGACTTTGTAACAAAGCATTTTGGGAACTGACCTGAAACAGAAGGTGGTACTGGAACTGATGCAGGATTGCCACTTAATTTCTCATAACTGTATAACTCAAATCATTTAAGGCAGAGGGAAATCTTGGAAGCCCCAACAACAGAACCCTAAGGTTGGCACCTTACCCAGCTTAGGTGTCTGCAGAGTGGCGAGGTTGTATGGAGAATTTAAGACTGAAAATCTTGGAAGTGACTGCCTACACTCTCTTTTTGACTCTGACCTGAAAGGTTTCTCGTTCTTGTGAGAGGAGCTGGGCTGAGAGAGCAAGAATAATCTCCTCTGACCACAAAATTCTGCATTGTGGATGTCTTCACCATGAACAGACTCCTATAAAATGAGAGAAATAAGAAGCATGGCCTCAGTGCAGGGCAGTTTTGAGTGAAGACAAGTTGGATCTTTGATGTCTCAGCCATCTCTGCCCAGCACTGTGGCCACCATCAACATCGGGCATGCAGGTAGGGGGAACACAGGGGAGTCAAGCAGAAGCAGAGTTTATCAAGTGTCAGAGATCCTGAGTCCAAGACTGAGATGAAACGCACTTTACTCCTCTCAATTTCTGAATGTGACACACAGGAAATCACTGACTGTGAGTCCTTCCACAATTTTACCATGATCCCAGCAGAAGGAGACCTGCAGAAAAACTCCGTTCTGTCACTTTTATTGTCATTTCTGGCCCAAGGGCTGTGAATAAGATGGAAAAATAAATAAGATGGGATGAACGGATCAAGAGCAGCCCAGCTGAGAATGAATTGAGGGTGCTGGTGGGTGAGAAGATGGACATGACACACCAATGTGCATTTGCAGCCCAAAAATTCAGCCATATCCTGGTCTGCATCAAAACCAGAGTGGCCAGCAGGCCAAGGGAGGTGATTCTGCTCCTCTACTCCACTCTCATGAGACCCCATTTCGAGCAACACTGGAAGGACATTGACCTGTAGGAGCAAGTCCAGAGGAGACCATGGAAAGGATTGGAGGGATTTCCTCCTGTGAGGAAAGGCTGAGATAATTGGAGTTGTTCAGCCTGGAAAAGAGAAGGCTCTAGGAAGACATTATAGCACCCTTCTGGTACCTAAAGGGGCCACAAGAGAGCTGAAGGGGGCTTTTGTCAAGGATAACGTAGCGATAGAACAAGGGGTAATGGCTTTAAACTGACAGAGGGAAGGTTTAGGTCGGATATTTGTGAGAAATTCTTTACTGTGAAGGTGGCGAGGCCCTGGCACAGGTTGCCCAGAGAAGTTGTGGATATCCTGTCCCTGGAAGTGTTTAAAGCCAGGCTGGATGGGGCTTTGAGCAGGCTGATCTAGTGGAAGGTGTCCCTGCCCATGGCAGTGAGGTCAGGACTAGGTGACCTCGAAGGTCCCTTCCACCCCAAACCATTTTATGGTTCTGTGAAAACAGAAGATGAACAAGAAATCACTGAAGAGAAGTACGGCAAATAAGGGTCTGACAGCTGTAAATTAAACAGGAAAAGATGTAGCTGGAGAAAACATGTAAAGTATCCCTTTTTTCTAACAGGAAGGGCTCTCTTCACCACTGTCACTCACACAGAAAGGATAAGACACAAAAGGTTGTGCCCTACAGCCCATGCACAGCTCTCACACCGGCAGCTGACAGAGGCAAGAGGGCTGTCACTCAGGAGCTGATAAGGGATGTGCAGCTACCCCTGAAGCACAGCTGGGTCTGCCTCTGTGCTTAAGGCAAGGGGTGGGACAGTGTCAGATCAGTAATCCTGACGTTGGCTGGAACGGTTTTGAGCCGTTTCAACTCTCACCCTGTCCCATCCTCTCCACTCTGCTTCCTTCCTTTTCTTTCTTCACACACGTTTCAGAAACAGCAGTGGAAAAAGAGAAAGCAAAAAGGGAATGAGCCATGAAATAAAAAAAGGAATGTACAGATCACATTAATGAAACATGAAATAACATTACACTCAGGTCTTCCTAACATTCTCAGTTCTTCATATTTAGAATTTTCACAATTAACTGTAGGAGGAAGTGCCTCAAGCTGTCTCAAAAAGACCTGAAACTCCAAAAATTACATAATTCCCTTTTCCCTGCCTCTTCATACGCAATATCCTGAATTTTTACCTTATAAGAAGAGGGAGCTATTGGGTAGGTAATAGCAGATATAAAAGATTTTACTAGGTAGTTGGGGAGAGGATAGTTTGAAATGGATAAGGACATAAAGTGTTTTCAGGAAAATAATAACAAAAGCAATATTGGAAAATTTGGTGGAGGAGAAAGGACATGGAAAATTTGTAGAAATGGAGAAAAAGTACCTACATAGACAGCAGTGCTAGAACTTAAAACAAATTAAATCTCTGCCTTCCTGGATTGTAAAGCTTAGTTTCAAATAGTCTCACACTACACTCTTTCTCTTAAGATACAGCAGAGCTCTGGCTAGGATTTACCTCATTTAAGTTTAGGCTGTAGGTGTCTAACTAACATTTTATGTGGTTTTATACTTAAGCTCCTTTCCAGATCATGGAGAGAATTAAAAAAAAAAAAAAAGAAAGAAAGAAAGAAAAAATCCATACCCAGATTGATTTTATCTCTTTGTCATGAGGAAGAGTAAAATAAATTAACTACTCACAAGTGCTTATGTTCCCCAGACACAATAAAAGAAGCTTAGACAAAGAGCAAAGGTTTAGATATTGGTGTCCCAACAGATATCAATATTTCAGCAGATATCTGTCTGGTCAAGGTGACATAAGAAAGTCAGCCAAAAGCAGCAACAGCTAAAGATGGTGAAGGTAATGATGGGAAACTTTATCAAGTTCAGAGGCAGAGGATGAATAGACTTGAGCACAAAGTCTTTGCCTAATGGGGAACAGAAGCAGCACATCTTGACTTCTAAACAGATCTCCCTCCCTGAATGATGAAATTACCCAAGAAAAGCAGGTTCAGGAAGAAGAACCAAAATGGAGCTAGAAAAAGCTGTCTTTTTGAACTTTTACACTACTTTCCATAGGGAGAACTTAAGAACATTCTGTGCTGAGTTTAGTCCAGTTTCTGGCTGAATTATAATGGATATGGGAACCAAAACTGTGGGGCACTCCTGGATTGCCTAAAGGGTTAAACTTCACTCAGAGTTTTCCTGTCTATGAATTGGATTGGATGAAGCCAGCCCTGATGCTCAATTGTCCCAAATGCCAGTGGGTGATGCTTTGCTCTCATTGACTGCTGGGAGGCTCAGGAGCCCTCACCAGGAAAATAAAGTGTACAAAAAGGCCCTGAGCACCTTGGCCTTTCTGCATCTCTTTTGGCACTACATTTCCTGCTCCACTTATGAGCAAGAAGGTACTTTGCTTTCTTTTCCTTTTGATGCCAAGGAAAATACCAAAGCACTGATACATCGCCCTGGGCAGACATGCACATGAATTGACATCATACACAGGTAAGAAAATATTTCATACACAGTGGTTGTCTGAAGAGTAACTGTTTTAATCTATCTGTTGCCAAATAACAAAAAAGAAAAGAGGATGTGATTGTGCTTGTTTTGCTGTTTTGTCTTTGTTAACAAGACTGACAGCCTGTTCTTTAAGAGATAAAACAGGTGTTACAACTTGTTTTCCACAGATACGTATGAGACCTAATTTGATGTATGAAAGTTTGTCATATTCATGTTGATGTATTCAAAGAAAAACACTTATTTATAGATTAGTAGAGCTGAAAGAGACAATAACGTGCAGTCTGACCTCCCAGCCAACATGAGTCCAAAATTATTCTTAACAATCCCAGTATATCATCTACACCTTGTTCAAAGCTGCAGTACTTTTCCTGATCTATAGAACTATCAGTTTTGATTTATGAGACAGAACATTCCCTCACTAGGACTAGAAAGCTGTTTGAGTGCTCAGCTACCATCGCCTGATGCACTTGATCTCTAGAATGAATGCATTCATCTTCTGTTTGCAGTGTCATGTTTTAATCTGAAACCTTTCCCTGTCTTCTAGCGCCCAGAACAAGTTGCTCGACTGGTGGTTAATCATGAAAGAATTGTAATTTTTCCATACTAAGGTAAACATGAAAGCCCACAATGCTATTAGCTGTTTCTTGGCCTAAAAATACTCCCAAACAGACAAATAAGTAAGAAATTAAGTAACACGTTATCTCAGCTACATCAGCAATGTTTCACTTGCACAATAAAAAGAAGAAAAAAAAAAAAAGATAAAGAAAAAAAAAGATAAAGAAAAAGAAAAGAAAAAGAGAAAAAGAAAAAGAAAAAAAGTTTTCCACCTCCTTGCTGTCTTCTGCTCTGTGCAGAAACTGTAAACACAGCTGGTGTTTAACAGTGCCTGCTTAAATGGAGAAAAACTAAACACAAGGTGATACCGAATCCTCAAACTGAGAAAAACTTTTGTACAGCTACACAGCAAGTACCTCACGAAGTTCTGCACAAAACCCTGCTGGTAGCTATAGCAACTGCATTCACTGTATTTTTACTGGGAGACACTTTTTAAAGCTACATAAAAAAGCACATTTTTCAGCTGTTGTCTACGTATCCAGCTTCCAGGCTTTTTGATGCAATCCTGCTCCCCATTCAACTTCTACACCCCCTCTTCCACTTGGCATGCAGGGCATGTGGGTTGCTGGGGTTACTCCCAAATTCAGGAAAGGAATTTTCTTTCAAAAATTCAGCAGGCTTAAATCTAAACTGCTCAACTGTGGCTTTCATTTCCAGTCAAATGCCATGCCAGCACAAATGCTTAACATCTCTCAGGCAAATCGGACATCCGAGAGAATTACATTTAGAGCAATAACTGATGTATGCCCCAAAACACTATAAAGGGGATAGGAAAGGAAATAATCTATAAGAACCCTAATTTTCTAGACCTGGAGAGATACATTTTTATAAAGGCGTGCAATCACAGGACAAGGGGGAATGGCTTTAAGCTGAAGGAGGGTGGATTTAGATCAGACATTAGGAAGAAATTCTTCCCTGTGAGGGTGGTGAGGCCCTGGCACAGGTTGCCCAGAGAAGCCGTGGCTGCCCCATCCCTGGAAGTGTTCCAGCTTGGATGGGGCTTTGAGCAACCTGGGATAGTGGAAGGTGTCCCTGCCCATGGCAGGGGGTTGGAACTAGAGGATCTTTAAGGTCGCCTCCAACCCAAACCACTCTGGGATTCTATGGTTTGCTGCATGGGAATTCTGGTCTTGCTGCATTTACTTACTAGCAAGTGCTGTAAAGCTACAAAACTTCAACACTACGTGGGGTATGACAGCTTTGGAGAGCCACTGAACTTAATTCATCTCACATAAAGGATGCCTTTCCATGGCACAGTCCTCTCTGCACAACTGGCACCACACAGTGCAATAGCCAGGTTTGACATTTACCTGTTGAGAGGGATTTCCCCCACCCCTGAAATGTCCTTGTGAGACAGATGAGAGTGCTGCTGGTTCCCTGTACTCCATCAGCCTTCTGAGCAGAAGACTGGTGTGGGCTTAACTCTTCTGTCGGTGGTCCCATCCACATGAACCACAGCTTTGGCTCTCAACTCTGAGAGAGAACAGCACTATCTCCTCACATTTGGTCTCCCCTTTGAGAAGGCAGAATTTTATTTCCCACTGGGGTGTACAAAACAAAAGACTGAGAGCATAACACAGGTCTTCAGTCTTTATACTGAACTTCCACTAGTGAAGTCTTTGGAAAAATGTTTAGTGCAGCATTTTGAAAAGCATATCATCCTCCCTCACAGCCCTCAAGTCTGTTCTCACTGTCAATAGGCCACTTCTTGCTTTTCCACACCACTGCATTAGTTTGATGTATTGATTTATTTATTCACATGAAGCAGCTTGTCCACCTCACCTGTAACTACACTATTTATGAAAAGTTCACCATGGAAAACAAAACAAAATGCACAACTAAATCCTTCATAGACTGTTAGATTTTTTCCAGAAGATTTGGTTTAGGATGCTATTCATAAAAGCCAGTCCTATTACTTTTCTAAAGTATTCAGTTATATCCACAGGAATGCTACTGGATATCCATAAGACCAGTGCTTTCCGTGTTTTTGTGTACTTTGTAGGTAAAGTCCTTGTAAGGTTCAAAGTATTAAAAGACATAAATAATATTAAAATCTGTAATAAAAGTTTCAGCATTAAAACTTTTGATGTCCACCATAAGCTAGAACAGAGTTGCAATTCAGGGCAACAGAAACACTATGTCACACATTGCTGTGATGTTATCACTGATGTTATTCAACATTCCAATATATTAAAGCATTATGATACCTGGAAAATATTCACAAGTTGTCATCTTGTTCCTAGTAACATCCTAGGGGCAAAAAGATTTCTTCCTCACATACCAACGTGCAAGAGTGTCAGCTTTATGACTCCTGCCTGTGAATTACACCAGGAGGACTCAGTTTCACTGGCAACAATTCAAACGCAGGAAAGTCAGGACAATGAAGTGACTTCAAAGGAACATGAGTTATTGGAAAGATCATGCAAGAGCAGGCTAAGTATTCAACCTTAACACGCTTCAGTTTCATCAGATTCCAAATTGCAGGAACCAATTATTTTTTTGTCACAGCAAATCTCTCATATCTCAGAGGCTGGCTCCATCCTGATGTGCAGCTGCAACTCTATTAGTGTAAATCAAAAAGAAAAAATGAAAACAAAACCAACAACTACAAAATAAAAAAGCAAACCTAAACTCCAAGGGACATACACAAGTGCAAAGTAGGAATAAAGCCACACAGACCCTGATGCTGAGGCTGACCCACCTTTCTGCAGAGGACAAGCTCTTAAAATAAATGTTACCAAAGCACTGAAATCCATTCAACAGTTACTCTAAGATGATTCTACTTAATGAGAGACTTCTCTTCAGCCACAAGTTATAAATAGGAGCATTGCCTTTGCATAGTGTGAATCTCACAGTAAAGGGAACATTTCTAGGGGAAATTCAGAGATTTAATCTAGGAATGGATTATATCATCCCACTGCTCATTTTAGGAAAAGAATGAGAGGGGGGAGAAGTATTTTTCCCTCCATGTGTCCCTGAGGCACGTTAAGTCCTACCTTATTCCTGAGCT
This sequence comes from Pachycephala philippinensis, assembly GCA_013397055.1. Lineage (NCBI taxonomy): Eukaryota > Metazoa > Chordata > Aves > Passeriformes > Pachycephala > Pachycephala philippinensis. The sequence continues at coordinate 102,770 of VWZT01005773.1, read as the reverse complement.
CTGTCCTGCAGCAGAGGATTGCCTTTAGGAATGCTTTTCCTGCAGGCTACAGCCCTGCAAGTAAACAGGCAGGGACGGGCAGGATGTGGGCAGAACTTGGGAACTTCTCTACCCCTCCCAGGGACCAAAGTAGCCTCAGAGCCACCACAAATGCAGAAGAGAAGGATGGTAAAGAAGGGCTACCCCTGCCGTGGTGCCTCCCATGATTGCTGCCCTCAGCTCCCGCCTGGGGAGAACACACGGGCACTGCTCAGCACCCTCTCCTCTGCTGGCAGATCCACCAGAGCCTCTCCTGCTCCCAGGATCAGCACTCAGGGACTGGGGGATTCACTGGGGTGTGCAGACACCCATTTAATTCAGATTGCTGCCTGGCACTCGCAGGTCAGTGGCTTCTAGTCTGTGATTTCGAGTATTTCCTGATGAAATTGCCTAGGAAAGATGTTGCCAGAAATGTACTGGCTCACCTGGTTTGCTGCAGAGAGCAGTCTGAGGGCATTATTTTTTTCACAATATTGTCATATACAATTTTTAAAAAAACAATTAAGTCATAATCTTAAACCTACAGGTTTTGACAATTATCGAAAGCGTTAGAAAAGATACGCATTTTTAAACTTATGCATTTTAAAAATTATGCATTTTTAATAGTTCAGGTATTCCGTCTGAAATTATCACATCAGTGGAAGCCAACACAGACAATTGTTTTATTAAATACCACACCCTGAGATATGTGATTTAGTCTTTGCTGGCTCTGCTGATTTAGTAGCATGGCTCACAAAAGGATCAATGTTCAGGCAATCCCACTGGTCTCTCAGCACACGTCTTAGCAGATTAAAGCACTCCATAATTCTTTATTGGAATGACAGAATCTGTCCCTAAATAAAGACAACACAATAGAAGCATCAATAAATTGAGAGTTATTTTCCACTTAAGTCTATATAACATCAAAGACACCGTTGAAACCTTAAATCACAGAAAATAATTGCTGGTGACAGAGTCCTTCTTAGGCTTCACGGATTTATTCCCGGAAAACATTAAGCCCATGGGAAAAACTACACTAATTTTTTTATTACTTGTTCCCATTCTGCTTGTGCACTGTTTAAAACAAATCCAAAAGAATTGATTTTTACTGCCTAAGAAAGCATCACTGTGTACAACGTCAGAGCCCTTTCCCCAAATTCAGGTGATACAATGAGGCACCTTAGCGAAAGAATTTTTGAGCCTTAAATATAAAGTTGAATATAAAGTAATCCCTGAGTAATCCCTGAATACCCACCCATACAGAAAATCTACTTATTTTCATCAACAAGTTTCTCATTAGAAGTATGAAATTTGGCACTGAACTAGACATGCCTGCCATGTTTTGAACGTGGCCAATAAAGTGAGCAGTGTTTTCAGTATTTCATCTCAGAACTTTCACTCGAGGGGCAGCACTGGTGGGGAATTAGCTCAAATGGTAGAGCGCTCGCTCAGCATGCGAGAGGCAGCGGGATCGATGCCCGCATTCTCCAGTGCTTTTGGGATTTATTTCCTTCTGAACCAGATGGCAGCATTTGAAATTACTCTGAGATGAGCTCAGCTGGCCAGAGCCTGGTGCTGATAACGCCAGGGTTGTGGGTCCGATCCCTGTGTGGGCCATTCACGTAAGAGCTGGACTCGATGATCCTTGTGGGTCCCTTCCAGCTCAGGCTATTCTGTGATCATTGATGGGAGATGTAAGTGTTTACTCTCCTTCAAGTATCAGACTAATATTTTTTTTTTCATTTAGTAAGAAATGGGTATCATATCTCTCCTTTCTCCTAGAAAATAATAGCACAAACTTTTGAAAGTTGCCCCTGGTATCTAATACTTTACAAACTCCCTCTCGAATTTTTAGCTTTTAACTCCCATTCTTTTCACTTTCTGTGATTTTGTGTCCCAGGGGATGCAATTCAGAGTGTTTCATGATTCAGTTTGACTTCTGCAAGAAGGCCACAAGCTTGTCTTTTGTCAAAAATCATGAGCTAAAAAGAACAATCTCCTGTAAAATAAAAGATTTCACGGGTCCTAGAACCAAAGGAAAATGCTGCTTAGATGTGAATTATGTGGTTTAGATTATTATTGACCCAATAATCATTCAAATTCTTGGGAAGAAGACTCTGCTCTTGGGAGCAGGCAACACAGCTGAAGCAACAGCAATTCCAGAAGCATGAAATGCTGATCACTGACTCTCTTCAAAACCCTCTGGGACAGCAGGGAGCTGGTGTAAAACCTACAAGACCCCCCTGGTCACTTGTCCAGTCCTCAGGAGTCCAGGTGCTGCTCTTGCCATTGTCTCATCTGCCAAGCAATGTGAGCAGCTACCAAGATGCAGTTTTTCATGAAGAAAGGAAAGTTAGGCAACGAGTAAAAAATGCAGACAGGTGGTGAGAAAAATAGGGTTATAACCAGATTCTTCATCTGTCACCTGGTCTTTAAAATGTCAATTTTTGAGATGGGGATAGGGGATGGATTTCAGATGAAGAAGTTGTGGATGCCCCATCCCTGGATGTACAAGGACAGGCTGGATGGGGTTTGGAGCAACCTGGACCAGTGGAAGGTGTCCCTGACCATGTCAGGGGGTGGGAACAAGATGATTTTTGAGGTTCCCTTCAACCCAAACCATTCTGTGATTTCTATGGTTTATTTTGTATAAAATTGCTGTGACAGAGTCAGAATTAAGCTCAGCTCAGCTGTCCAAGCCTCACACCAAAAGCAAGGCCCTCGTGTCCCACATTATCTCAGCTGGGACAGGAGCAGAGGGTGTCCTGTTTACCAGACTTGATCCTCGTGTGGAAAGATTTACCTTGTAATAGCCAGGATTTCACTAAGCCCATGAGTACACAGCATTAAAGGTCCAAAGGGGCTAATAGCCTCCTCAAATCTCCCATTCTTCTCGGTGGTACTGAAGGAGAAAAACTCTCCTATGAGCTTTGCAGCCGTCCAATTCAGCATCATGTCACAGAACAGAGAAGGGATTAGCGCTTATCATCTGATTGGGCAAACAAGTTAGCCAAACAAGAAGAGCTGGTAATGAGGCAGAAAAGCTGTTTGCACAATGGCACATATCCTCCCACCTAGGCATGAATCAAGAGTATTCATAATACTGCTATTTAATTGAGAGACCCCATAGATAAAGGCCAATTTTTAATTGAGACACTCGAGTAGATGAAGGCCAAGTTTTTGCAGACAGCGTAGGACTGACAAAAGAAAAAATCCATGCTCTGTGGAGCTTCTTAATGACAAATCAGAATTAATAAACCTTGTCCTATTTGTAACAGGAATAAGTGAAATGATCATTTATGCAAGTGTCCGTTTCACAGGAAATTGTTGCCTGCCATGTTCCAGCAATTATTCGGGTTTCAATGCAGGAGCAACACTGGCTTCGTGTCAGAATTGTCCTAAAGTTGCACTAAATCAACCCAAAGGCAGGTATTCCCCAAAACCAGTGTAATCTCTCCTCTTCCATGGGGCCTGGACAAGAGAGAGGAGAGATTTCTTCAGATAATGTGCTCCCTCTATCATCTTTCCTCAGCTCTATGACACCACTGTCATATCATGCATATCCTGAACGATCCTAATTCTGATACCTTGGATAAAATAGTCACATCACCCCTCTACAGCTATTCCACAACCTCCTGCTCACCCAGACTGCTTTTTTAATCAATACAAAATTTTCAGTTTATTGACAGAGAGATGCCACTGATAGTGGGTCAACAGCCATGGCCACTCCAGGCTGCTGTGGGGACTCAGTCCTGCTGAGACTCTGCTGTGCCTTACTGAAATCATGAGGTTTCATCCAACCAAATACAGAGATTTATAGTGTAGTTGTCTATATCTGAGTAAACCACCTGCCTTGCATAAACAGGAACAGACACTTCTAGGGAGTAATTTATTTCAAACAGGTCAGACAAATTACCCTAAAAACTTCGTATTTTTTCCACCATTTTAAGGCACCAAGGGATGTCTGGCTGAGAGTGAGGATCAACAATAGACATCTAAAACTAGGTGAGATAACCCAGCATAACATCTCGGGCAGGAAAGGCCCATCTCCACACACACTCAGCCTCTCTACTTGAGGCAGACGGACCCAAGAGAGGTTAAAGGCCACACAAACCAATGGCACAGCCATTTGTCCCATGCTATGTCCCTCCATGCCATGGACCGTTGCAATTATTTTAGGGAATTGAGCCCATGGTATGATGCATCTGCAAGTCATTAATGAAGAGAAGTACAAAGGCATAGAGCTAAGGGAAGAAGTGATACTGGTTAACACAGAATTATTCCTGCTTATTTCTGGTGGGATTTCTCTTGATTAGTTTTGCATTGGAGTTTTTTTCCTTTTTTTTTTTTGCTTTGGTTTGGTTTTTTTGGTGTTTTTTTTTGTTTGTTTGTTTGTTTGTTTTTCTTTGTTTTGTTGTTGTTGCTGTTCTGTTCTTTGGTTTTGGTTTGGTTGGGGTTTTGTTTTTTTTTTTCTTCTGAATCCTGAAGACCTACAAAACAGCCAGCAACTCTTTCAGCTAGCGGGACAGACTTCCCAAAACTCCCCAAAAAATCAGTGCACCTTCTGTGGCTTCCTTGGCTGGGCAGGACCTGCCTTAGAGGTTATTGCCTTCAAAAACATTCTCTGGGAGAGAGACAGGGAGCAGAGCCCCAGACACGGAAATGAGGAGAAATTGAAGCAAGAGTAAATAGGTTTAAGTTGTTTATCATACCAGTGGAATTTGGTATAAGGGTACTTGATGCTTTATCTGTTTTCCTACATGTTATCAGTCTTAGCTCAGAAAACTGCTGAAAGAAACCAACAGCTCTTTGACTGCCTTGTGTCACCACATCCAAAATTAGCAACTTAATTTTGTAGCCCACTCGTAACTGCCACAGCCTGCCTGGGGTCATGGCCCATAGTCTGGGAACAGCTGCTGAGGGAAGTGAAAAGGATGCTAAGGGAAGAAAATATGGCAGGAAAAATATATACTGAAAAGGAGAAAAAAATTGAAGGCAGCAACAAAAATAAATAATGGCAGAAGAGCAAATTTAAAAGGAGAAGAAAAAAGTAGTCAAATGTATACAAATAGCTTGAGTAAAAACTGAACAGAAAATGTACTCAGTAATAAACCCAAGGGATGGCAAAGAAAGAAGATAATATAAGAGTTGTAAACTGTATTAATTTCAGGAATCAATCATAAAAGTACTTATCCGTATAATTAAGAAAAGCCTCCAGAAAACATAAAAACCACTCTCAGAACCACTCTAGAGGTGGTAGCATAATTAAACAGCAAAGCAGGACAAGGGAAATTGCCTTGAAACAATTCGAGGTGGCTTATGAAATATCAGACTTGAACAAGGATTGTCAACCCATCTGTCAGGAATGAGCCACTCACGCCTGCCCCAGCCTCCCAGGGCAGCTGAAAAGATTTATTATCTATGTTAAAGCACTGTCCTTTAAAAAAGGATTTTTTTTTTTTTCTCTTCTTCTTTCTGCAGGAACTCGAAGCCCTGTCCATTGCAGAGCTGCTGCATCAGGTCCCATGTTCAGACTGAGTTGTGCTGCTGCAGATCATGGAAATGAGGCAGATCTGAGCTTTGTCAGTGCTCACGCAGGAACAGAACTCCTCCAGGTGCTACAGAAAAGCTGTGCCTGGCTGCTTCTTGGCCGGTGCTAAATTAATTTCCCAGTCAGGATTTAAAACCACTGTGCCTGACCACCCTGTCTAGACCCAGTCACTGGGGTTAGCTGCAGATTTTCTGGTATATCTTGCAAAGATAAGCACTGAGAAACATTCTTTTATCAAGCATTACAATGGACTGAAAACCATGTGTTCCTTTCCTTGTAGATTCATTAAGGTATTTAACTTATTGTGAAGAAAAGCAGTCCTACCACTGAAATGGATAAAGGGTTTCAGGGATGTCCAGCACAAGAAGTGCTGTGAAATAGGTACCAGCTGTTGTTTCATTTCTAAGAACTGCAGTGGCAATCAAGAGAGTCCATGCAGATTATTTGTAGCCCTTATCTGCTGGTGAAATTGGAATTAGTGAAATTCTGTCATACAAGAGGTAATTAGTTTTACACTAAGCATGGAGCCAGCAGAAATCCCCCAGTACCTCTAAACTTCACAGCTCAAAGAAAATCTTTGCAATCAATAGGCAGAGTAATTCTTCCTATGGCAATGAGTATTAACCAGGTTGCTCTGGAAGGAAATACCTGGGTGCTGACAATGGGCACATAATTCAACATGGTTAAGCACTGAAAAAACTGCATTTGGGCAATAAGCAGTCAAACCACAACCAAGTGTTGGCTAAGCTTAGAACAAAGACCATGAGTCCAAAAATATTTAAATCTGTCAATGGTTTAAACTTGCCCTCAAATGTGAAGTGAAATATGGCAGTTTTGACATTTCTTATTAAAATCACTTAAGAATCAATATTCAGGACATAACAATAATCAAATCAAGTTGCTTAAACCGAACTCAAGGGATCCTTCTGTTCTGCAAAGAATCAAAGATTAATTTCTAAGGAACTGAATCAATGCAAAGTAAATAGATTCTGATGAGCTGGAGAAGGATAACTTACATCTACTGCATAGTAGATGAGCTCTGTGATAACAGCACTCCCTGAGCAGACAAAATCTACACAACTGCATAATCAGGACTGACAGCACTTGCAAAACATGACCCATAACTCAGTTTCATTCATTCCTAATGAATAATCAAGGCTAACACAGCTTGGAGAAGCTTTGTGACGTGTGATCAGATCGGGGCCAGGTTTGGCACTTTTTGGCCAGCTCTGCAGCCCCACACACCCTGCGGTGGGATTTGTGGCTCCTCAGTGGGCTCCCAGGACAGGCTGCTTTGCTTTTCTTGTAGAGCAAGAGTTTGAAAGTGAGTGCCAGAGCTCACAGGCACCTGCCCAGTCTTTACTGCTGAATCTCCTCCATACTAGGAAAGAAATTGGAAGTTTTTAGGGAGTATTCATACTGCTTTACAGGAAGAAGCCTTCTAAATCTGACACCCTTGCTACTGAACACAAAAATACCAGGCATGTGCCATGAAAACCTCAATGTAATAAAGAATAGCAAATCAGCCCACCTTGATCTCCTAAACAAACTTTTTTTTTTAGGTTGCATGTAGCAGCACAAGGAATCAATAGATATCTCACTACTCGCATCACCTTATTTGTGAAATTAATTTACCACTAAACAACATATCTTTTGTATATCAATAATGGTTATTAGAGAGAAGGGTGGTTTCTTTTTTTTCCCCACTCCAGATTAAATCTCTAAGCTATAACACAAGTCACTGGTAGGTGATGTACCCACCTACTGCCAATCCCGAAACAGCTTTCTCAGGGCAATAATAGTGTGGGCATACTTTTCTTTCCTAGGTGAAGTATGAGCTGTTCAATTGACCTTTTAGTGATGCTGAAAAATAAATATCATCAGTCCACTCCCACCCTCACATTCAGACTTGAAAGGAAGAAGCAACTTGTCCCACAAGCGGAACTATCCATCCTGTTCAATGGCTCACATTCACACGATAAATTTTTTCAGCCTAGTCAGTGGAGCTGGACATCAAGAGTAAATCCAGGAGAAGAAATCAGTGCATATTCCTCCCACGCCTTGCCCCCAGCCAAGCTCCTCTGCTGTGATTGCCAGCCCAGGGTTTGTAATTGCTGATCACAGCCCCCACGGCAGCCTGCACCAGCCAGGGCAAGGGAGATCACATAAAGGAAAAGTCCTGAGATGGAAAATGAGGGCTGTAGGGATCTTGGTGCTCCACTATTAACTCTGAATAGAAGACCTGGGAGGAGGTTGCTTTCTTCTTCCAGGTGACAGGGATAGGACAAGAGGAAATGGCCTCAAATTGCACCAGGGGAGGTTTAGATTGGAGATTATGAGGATTTCTTCACTGAAAGGATTGTCAAGCATTGGAAGAGGCTGCCCAGGAAAGCTGTGGAGTCACCATCCCTGCAGGTATTTAAAATGTGTGTGGCACTTGGGGACATGGTTTAGTGGCAGACCTGACAGTGCTGGGTTAATGGTTGGACTTGTTATTCTTAGGGGTCTTTTCCAACTTAAACAGTTCTATTATTCTCTGATTCCATACTTATCAAGAAATCAGCTCCAGCTAGTGTCTCTTTGAACTCAAATTCTATAAATGTTGCAAATTATTAGAGAATATATTATTCAATTAATAAGAAATCAGGATGCTTTAAACTAATATAAACCTTCTGATTTGTTTGGGGTATTTTTAGGAGCTTAAGGCCACACTTCATGTAAAACCTCCTTTTAATATTATCTCTTATTCGCAGCTGGAAGAATTGACTGTTCACAGGTGCAGTGACTTGCCAAAGGCTGACACTGCAACATCCTCAATCCATAGATCCTGACTACACTTCAGTGAGCTGCAATGTTGAGGTAAAAATCCTTAACTTCACCTGTAATTTACTGACCCTTGATGACATTTATAAATCAAGAACATTAGGACTAAGATCTCCTCTCCCCTGAAAAAAACCCAAAACCTAGCAGTATATTTTAAACAAAATTTGAAATTAAAACCTGTCAAAGAAATATTATGATTATTGCTTCATGACTTTTCATGCTTGCTTGCAAAGGAGAATGCAAGTCTGAGTGTACCTTGAGCAGATCACTTCAGGACTTAAGACCTGCAAGTCTCCCAAAAGCACCACGGGAGATCTTTGCAGAAGTTTCTTTCTGCAGAATGCATTCCTCTGCTTGGCTTCTCTGATGGAGCAGGACAGTCATCTCAGCCAAGCTTTGCTCCTGCCAGCTTCAGAAGCCTGATGTGATTTCCACTGAAGGGGATCACTAAACTTCCAGCAGCAACTGGAAGAAGTCCCTAGGAAAACACCAAGTAAAATGAAGCACATGATGAAGAAAATTACCAGAATGAGTTTGTGTCCAAAGAGGACTAGGTTCCAATATGTCCATTTTTCTGCTTTTTTCCTGCTGTACCTACATTTGCTACAAGAATTTTAAAAAAACGTTCTCAGTTCCTCAGTTACAGTTCAGTGATTTCTGTAGATGCTCTCTCCCCCTTTCCTCACTCCCCAAACTTGAGTTCTCAAACTCCAAAACATCTTTGTAACAGCTGGTAGTGCCTAATACGAAGTGAGCAGCACCCAGTAAGGACCCAGCACTCCTGACTTTAGACTCACTCGGCCATGGAAAGACCTGCAGGAATGAGTCTTCTCGGAAGAGGCAGTTTTAAAGACAAAAATGCACCACTACATTTCCTTGCAATGGAAAACAGAGTTGGGAAGCCTGGAAGGAGATATTTCAGTGTCATAGGAGATAATACATAATTAAAGTTCATGTAAGAATGACTGGGGAATTTGGCATTGCCTGAAGAGCTGAAATAGCCCAGTACCACCTGTATCATTCAGGTGTGGTGGTACAGACAAGATGTTGATATAATGTGAGCTTTTTTCTTAAAGATTTTGCTCCTCATTATGAGAAATGGAAAGAATTTAAGAATGGTCCTTAAACAGGAGGAATTGTGATCACCCAGCAGTGATTAGTCAAAGTAGGTTTTAGAAGAAAGCATTGCAGTATGACAAATTGAAATATCCTTTGAAGCCAAGATAACTATGGAACAAATCTCAGAAATATATTTTAGCAAGAACGTTATCACATGCTAGAAACAAAAGTGTTCTTTTGTTCCTATTATTTTCAGTATCATAATCTCCAGAATCAAAAGCTAGCTCTGGCATGTAGCAAAGATGTTTGCCTTAAAACTGTATGAAATGCCAGAAGAAGTAGGGAAATATTTCTGTGTATGTATAGGTGCTATAGACATGCTCACCCACACATTCTCTGGGTATCTGAGCTCAGGAAAACCTTCCCACAGACCAAAAGAATAAACTAATCCTTCCACCTCATTCTTCCTCTGTTAGGTCCCCATTGGGGAGCTTTTCTTCCACTGTAGTAATGTGAGTCAGAGAAGCATGAGTCAGACAGATACTTGCCCTGCAATGAGTCCTCCATCAGATGTGCTATTCCAACCCAAAGACTTTTCTCATTCATGGCACAGGTCTCACTCAAATTCAAGACACAATCCCTCAAATCAGAGAGACTCTTATTTTCTATTAAAACAAACAAGATTTGGCCCCAAACTGATCCCGGGAGAGAGAGGCCCTGTCATCTGCTGGTTTAAAAGTCAAAAGACCTAGTTTCCTCCCTTTGCTTTGCAGTATGTTGAGGACTGCCTTTCTGTGAGTTACTTGGAGTAATTCTCCACAAAACCAGATGACATTCATCAGTTGGTGGGCTGCCCATTCCTAAGCTCAGAATTGGACTCTTCTCTGTTTCACCAGAAAAGATGCCAAAATATCCATCATTGCCTCTTACTAGAAGCAGTAGAACACAACACACTTATTGAAGATGCACAGTGAATTTACAACACATACCCAGGAGTTTCTTTTGTAATAATATTCTACAAACACTTCATTGATTTAAAATCTATCTTCATGTACTTGATACGTCTAACTGGAAGTTACTTCAGGACACTGTCCCAGCTGTCCAGACCATAGTATTTGTATATCCAGAATAGCAGCATCTTGATGTATGATAGTTGGTAGGATTGAAACTTTAGTTAAAATTACTAAATTCTTACTCTTTAAACAAATAATCAAAAAAAAAAAGTGATATAGCTTTTGAAGTGGAATAAACCTTGCAATTGCCTGCCTGACCTATTTGGCAACACTTCTCCCTATTATTTTATCAGTTAGTATCTATACAAACTCCCCCAAAACAGATGTCTAACCAGTCTTTCATCAAAGAGAAAAAGGAGATTCAGGCATGCACCTAAAGTAATTCTGGTTGGTAATTGAGCACATAGTAACACAGATAGAATTTGCAGGTGCACCTTCCTGAGAATGATCCCATTAGTGTCCACAGTGCACAGATGGGCTGTGTTATTTGAAGGTTTTAATCAAAATACATGCAAACAGGCACAGCACCACATGCATGCTAATGCTGTGAAGTGTCAGCAGTCACTACACTCTTTTGAGAACTCTAGCTATGTAAAAACACAGAAGAGAAGGATGATTTAGGCAGTTTAGAGGAAGGCTTAGAGGCTACAGCTAGAAGGTGACGCACAGCACATTTGTAATAAATGTGAAGAAAAAATCTTGTTAACACAGCAATGTGTTCCCAGATACTGATATAAACTGCACTGACACAAAGACAGAGTACCAGAAGGTGTTAGGTCACAGAAATCCCAAGGTATTTATGTTATGAGAATCAACCCTGAAAACACTGATTATAGTGTAATCTTGACATCTGTCAACCTCCTGTCAATGGCTTTCCTCAATAAAGGCATTACACATCCCTCAGCTGCTGCTTTATCACCTGCAATGAAGTCTTCTACATCTGCTAATCCCAGTTTGAGGGCTGACCAGACCTGATTCAAGTGACAGACTCACCTAGCACACCCTGGTCTGAAAACTTTGTTGACTAAATGAGAAATAAATAAACCCATCTTAAGAACAATGGAACGCAGTTCCTTCTGGATTTCTTTTGTAAAAGACAGACCCTGTTCCTGCATGTTTGCATAGTTTAAAAAAAATTAGTCTTCTGAATTTGATATTCCTGAATTTCTCTCTGCTGGAGGGAAAAATGAAAAGAAAAAGACACAGCAGAGGTTGTGTTCAGTAACAGCGCCCCGGGTGCCAGGTTTGCAAACCCAACAAGGTCCTCTTACCTGCACAGACACAGCACCACCCGAAGTGGTACCCGGAGCTCGGGTGCGCCCTGCAGAGCTGTCAGCCCGGCGGGGATGGGTGGTGATGGGCGAGCAGGGCAGGAGCGCACAGACAGACACACGGACACGGGCTCAGGGACACACACAGATAGACACACTCCCCAGAGACCCCTGCGCACAGAGGTCCCTGTCAGTGACACGGCAGGGATGGGAGAGGAGAGGAGAGGAGAGGAGAGGAGAGGAGAAGAGAAGAGAAGAGAAGAGAAGAGAAGAGAAGAGAAGAGAAGAGAAGAGNGAAAGGAGAGAAAGGGCAGAGAAGAGAAGAGAAGAGAAGAGAAGAGAAGAGAAGAGAAGAGAAGAGAAGGATGGAGCGGAGGGCAGCGGGCGCTGGCGGCAGCGGAGCCGGGCCGGGCCGGCGGCGATGCGGGAGAGGGGCCGGAGAGGGGCCGGGCAGGGCGGGCGCGGGTTTAAGGAGCGAGGGGAGGGGAAGCGC
>VWZT01005773.1:32473-90215 GCA_013397055.1 Pachycephala philippinensis | reverse complement strand
GGGGGACTCAGGGGGTGGGTGATTTGGGCACTGAGAGAGAAGTTCGAGGGAAGGGGACTGGGGGTGCCGGCCCGAGGGGCAGAGAAATGTGTTCCCCGAAGGGCAGAGAATCGGGGGAGCCGTGCCCCCGCAGTGTGGGGAGGAGAAGCCCTTTCTGTCTCAGCAAACAGGTGGTTTCTGCTTTTACCTCCTCCCTGAGCTCAGTGTCTAAATAAAAAGCCCTCAGCTGGGATATTTTTGCTTGAATTTCAGCTCTGACTTGTGAGCTGGAGCCACTCTTCCTTCACCCCTCCTCCAGACACATCCCCGGTCCCCTCTGCTGCCGCACGCCGCAGCTTCTGCCCGAGGAAGCATTTCACAGCTGTCCCCGCTGTCCCATGGGGCGGGTGTCCACCAGAGGGGACTGATGTCTGCCCCAAAGCAGGCCCAAAGGACATACAAAGGATGACATCAGTGCCCATGCATTTTTTTAGCATGACTGTATACATGTTTTCTCAGGTTGCTCAGAAAAGTGGGTGCCCCATCCCTGGAAGTGTCCAAGGCCAGGCTGGATGGGGCTTGGAGCAACCTGGGATAGTGGAAGGTGTCCCTGCCCATGGCAGGGTGTTAGAACTGGATGATCTTTGAGGTGCCTTCCAACCCAAACCATTCTGATTCTGTCATAAACACAGTTGCATCTTGAGCAGATCAATGGGTCAGGATCTAGACCAGCTTATAAAGATGTTCCTGTGTCTGCTGTAATTTCCCAGTCAGGCCTGAGACCTTAGGTGTCAGCAGGTTTGTGGCTGCTCAGATCCATGAAAGCCCACACATCTTTGGTGGCAGATGGCAGGTTTGATCTTTTTTTTTTTTTCTCTCTACTACATGGTAGAAACAGATTCAGAAAGTTCTTTCTGTTGTGTTACAGCTCTGCAGATACCTGTCCACAAAGTTTTCCGCTTTGCAAAGAGAAATCGTTGACCAAATTCAGTTTGCTAAACTTCAGAATTTTCTGGGTACCATGCATTCATTATTATACATACTTTAAGTTGACATGTGCTTAAATGGAGCAGATTTTTACCCTGTCAGGTAGTTGGAAAGGAGGTCTCCAGTGTCTTCTCTAACCCCTTTTGCCAGTGACATGTTATTTTCACTCAGCCCAGTCGCATCCCTGCTGCTGCCAATGAGACAAAGTGTAATTGTGTTATCCTTCGTGTGTTATTAAGACCAATTCATGGCCATCCTGTGCATTTTTTAAGAGACCCGTTCGTCTCTCAGTTCCTCCATTCCTTGGACAGAACACATTCAACTTCTATGTGGGTACAGAAAGACTTTGCTAGTGAAGAAGGATCATCACCTTTGCTGTTCCCTTTCAGGTTTCCTGCAGGGTTCTGTACCTCAATACAAGTTAGAGCCTGAGTCACCAAAGCACTTTGCTATATTCAAATTGGGACTTGAGGTTTGTGTTCATTGTGTGGCTGTTTAAAGTTTCTTGACAGGATTGCATTTTAGGCACAGGTTATTAGACAATCTGTTCAGAGGCATGAAAGAAAATATCCATGAGTGCAGGAAGGTGAGAGGTTTCCTGAGGTCTCACAGCCTTGCTGACCTCTGCCCCCCTTTTGGAGTGGTTGCGTGGTTTATTCACACTCTGCCATCAGAATCAGCCAGAATCATTGGTCTACGAAAAGCAGATTAAATATTTAATGCTGGATATGCATCTATAAACCTGAGAAGGAATCCTCTGTCTCCAACTGATGTCCTTCCAGCACTCATAAATTGCACCAAAAGGGTGGGCAGCATTTGGAACAGGCTGCTCAAGGACATGGTGCAATCACCATCCCTGGAAGTGTTCAAAAAGCCTGTAGGTATGGTGCTTATGGACATGGTTCAGTGGTGCATCTGGCAATGCTGGGTTAATGGTTTGACTCAGTCTTAGAGGTCTTTTTCAACCTTAATGTTTCTATGAAAAGAAAAAGGAGGGCAGGGGGTTGCTCAACTCTAGCCTGAAGCAGCAAAGCAAAACTTTTCCCATAACAGAGTGCTATGTTTTTTATGCTGACTTTCTGCAGGCTGCTTCACTTCCCAGCCCAGTATTTTATTAGATATTATCTTTACCTGATGTTAAGCCTATTGGATGCTGGCGGTTTTCTCCCTAAATCTTCGCCTTCCCAAGAATATTTTGCCTCAAACAAGTAAAGGATCTTCTCACTGTCACATTAGCTTGATCTGTTGTAAGAGATTAAACCAAGTGGTGTAAAGCAGACGAGTGTTGTGTACAATAAAGAAAACCTAATATCTTCCTTTGGTCTGTAGCAGTGTCCTGGTTTGTGTTTAGATCTTGCAACAGTTAGATTTCATCTACTGCACATAATAATCATCTGTCAACGTTCTTACAGCAAGCTCAGTTAAAGTTGTTGCTTCTCTTTACAATGTACCAAGGTGATTAACTGAAAGAGAATCACTCCTCTTTGCAGGTACTTTGTCTCCAATGATCTGGAAGAAGCATAAATATGTAGATGGCAATTCAAGCTGCTGTCTTATTAGGATTTCTCTTGGAAACAGCACTGAATCAGCAGCTCAGAGGATTATGACAAACATCGATGCGCAGATACATAACTCAATTTCCCCATATTTTTCAGTTCTTTGTGTTCTGATTGTGAGCCTTTGATTTCCATTTTCACCCTGGGGTTAGGAATATAAAAGATGGATGTACTGCATGGAGAAGAAGGTCTGTGTAGCCTGATATCTTATCCCCAGGAACGGATGGCTCAGCAGGTGTGTAGGAAAACAGTAATCATTCCTCAGTGCTTCCCAAGAATGGTGTCTCGGTCTGTGATTGTTCCACAGGGATTTCCTCACAAAGACACGGTGTGTGACTTGAACTGCTCACAATCCTTTCTTCTTTGGTAAATTTACCAGCCACATTTGAATCCAGATAAATATTACTCACAAATGTTTTGTGGCAACATATCCTGCAACAGTTCACTCCCAGGAATTATGCAGTCTGCAGATCATGGTGCCATTACCTCCTGAAACAGAGGTCTTGATCACAGATATAATACAGATATAATTGGCTTTTCCTTTTGCCCAGTTAATGGTGTCTCAGGGCTCTGACAGGTTTCTTACAAAAATTCGCTGAAAATTCTGGTGCTGTCAAGGCTCAGATCAGTAGCTGTGTGCTGGCAACTCATAAATTCTTAAGAAACAAGGATTTGCATTACTGGGGAATACTCTTGTACCTTTATCTTCATATACATTCTTTTGTGCACATTGTGAATTATAGTCCCTAAAGGCTTACATTTCAAGACATGAAGTAGATCCAAATGGTCTCTCTTAAGAACAAGTCTACCTTGCAAAGAAATGTTCTCTTCCCTGCAGTGTAGAATTTTCTATGACAAAACCTATTGAGAGCAATGAAAGGAAAAGATTAAATTCTGCAGAAGAATATATTTTGCATTATTGTGCTGCTGCATGTCATGGTTGAGTTTGTTATAGGTTTTATAGGACTCATGTATCATGACAGTATTCTATTTTGGTCTTGTTCTTACTTAGTTGTTATTAGTGAATTACAGGATTTGTAATTCCTAAATCCTGACACATAAACTATTTCTGTTGGATGAGCATTGCATGCAGCTTTTCATCCAATGCTGCAAGTTACAAAGTCATGAATTATGGGGTCCTCACAGTTTAGTGAAGAAAAGACTCATAAAGTTAATATAAAAACAAATAAAATTTCTACTAATCCAACAGTAAGTTTCAGAATTACACCTTCAAGTGTGAAGAGAAATGGCAACATAAATGGAAAAATCTACCATCAACATGAGCAAAGACTCAAAATTTCCTTCCTACTTTTCAGAAAATCAGTTGACTCTTGAGCCACATATAATTTTTTCCTGTGATGATAACCCCAGCTGCATCTAAATCCCATTTAATATAAAATGGTTGTAAGAACAATGATAACTCGCACAAATAATTATAAGTATTTCTTGTTTCCTGTCTTATCTAAGGGTATTCTCATAGTTCTCCATCTCTCTAATGCACAGTGTTTGTGTTTATCCATCTCTCAGTCACCAACTTCTGATTCTTTGTTCACAAATCACATTTTTAAAAAAATGTAAACTTTGATTTTATAAGTTAATACCTAAACCATATAAAAAACATAGAATTTCACAAAAGCCCTTTTTGTCTTGTCCATGTAATTTGGGGCAGAAAATGCTGTGGTAGAGAAAGGGAGAAATCTTGTCTTATGGTGACCCAACCTTCTTAAACTCATTTTGTAAAACATAACTGTTTTAAGCAGTCCATTGGGCTGACCTATGGAACGGATGCATAGTGGAACAAACTTCTCTATATGTAATGAATGTGTTTTATCACATGGCTCCCTCCACAATAGTCTGCAAAAGCAATGTACAAGCCAAATATATAACTGAGTTCTTGTTAGTTATATCAATATCAAAGAGGACAAAGTATCACATCCTTGTCATAGGTTTGAGTTATTTATTACAAATTACTGCAAGGACTACTGGTAGATTTAGTAGCTTCTGTAAATCTGATATCTGATCTCTGGTGACATTAAAGAATCACATGATCACAATATTCTGAGTTGGGAGACACCCACTGGAATCATCAAATCCAACTCAAGACTGATGACATTACCTGACTGAGGACCTGACAACATTACCAGGCCGATAATTAAATGCTTTTCCTTCTCTCCATTTATAGGGTATAAACTTCTGTAATGTTGAGTTCTGGAGATGATAGTAACTCACACTTGAAATCAAGATACTTGTAAAGATATTGATACAGTGAAAGTCTTTCTTCTGAACATGTCTGTGACTCAGTGGCTCAAATAGTCAATGAATTGCAAAATGAAACTTGTCTGATGGACTGGCATGGAACAGTTTTCTTCCTCTTTATTGAACTCCAACACAGGGCCTGGAGGGCTCTTCAACTTCTCATTTCCTTGTACTACAGTAAATCAGCATCAATGTCTCTTTCCTGGATTTTCAGTGAATCCAGGCAAAGTGGGCAGGGCTGGGGCTGCTGCAAGTAAAACCTAAATGCATTGTCTCCATCTCTAGGACAGTGAAACACCTTTCTTCCCCTCTTCCATTTACATTTTAATATTTTGACAATCATCAAAGAATCTGGAATTCCGCAGTCCTAATTCATTTACAAACACCCTGATCACTGAACTCAAAAGCATCACATATGCTCAGGACAGAACTCAATGTTGAACATCACCAATCCTTTGTTGTCTGCACTTCATCTATAAACATGAGCAGAATTACTTTTTCTCTCTCTTCTTGAGAATGTAATGCAGACTGAGTGAAAAGATACAGACTGTACACTGCCTCTCCAGATAATTTTACTTTTACATATATTGTCTATTTCTTTAAAGCTAATATTGCATTGAAATCAAAGAGTTATTCTTTAATTAGAGACAAGCAGAACAGGGGCAGGAATTAAAGAATCATTGAATAATAGAATCCTTTAGGTTGGAAAAGTCCTTCAGGATGAAGTCCAACCATTAACCCAGCACTGCCAACTCCACCACTAAACCATGTCCCCAAGTGCCACATCTGCATGGCTTTTAGGCACCCCCAGGGATGGTGACTCCACCACTTCCCTGGGCAGCCTGTTCCAATGCTTGGTAACCCTCTGAGGGAAGAGAGTTTTCCAAATATCCCATCTAAATTTCCACTGGTGCAACTTGATGCCATTTCCTCTGGTCCTGACACTTTTTACCTGGGAAAAGAGACCCAGAAGAAGAAGAGGAAAAATATGTTTATGAGTCTAGAGTTAAGGTGCCAATAAACATGTAAAAAAATCTGTATTTTTGAAGGAGACAATTAACCAGTTTGATGTCCTTGTGTCCTGGCCTTTAAGGTGCTGTTTATCCTCTCCACCACGGTTTCTCATTCTAACACCACCCAAGTGTCCTTCTCTGTGAAGCCATTTTAAAAGTCCAGAAATATTTCTGAAAAAAAATTTCTCCATATATATTAAATGCAAAATAATATTTTCAATGCAGAAATAACTTTCCACTGGGAATAATTTTGCATCTTGGTAGCTCCTAGGTCAGTAAGTTATATTTTGTATCCCATTGAGAGGAAAAAAAAAACACATTTTAACCAAAGATAAAGTCAAATTTCTTCTCCTATGACTTCCAGAAAATAAAGTTCTGTAGATTTTTATATACAGAAGACAAAAATAATGACCCAGGCTGAATATGGCTTATTCATGGCCTCAAGCTAAGACAAATATAGAAGGAAAGTTTTAAGGATTAAATTTGAGAGATGAAGAAGATATTCTCATACAGGAAAACTTTTTTTAAATGGCAACGGACTGGTATTTTTCCTAGGTTTGCAATACTGCAATTAGTCTGGGAAGAAAGGTTAAAGGGCATCAATCTGGTGACGTGGTCAAAGGGAAATAATACACGAATTTATTACATGGATATCCATAACTCATGCATAGTATATTTACTAGGCAGAGCCTATTTTTTCCTTTCCATTGGACTTCAAAATACAGAGAAAAGTCAGTGTCAGTGTTGATGGTGACATTTGCACCTAGCTGCTGTGTGTTTACAGATTGAGCAACACGGTGAAAAAACCTCCTATAAATATGAAATACATTTTCCAGTTGAAAATATTGATGTATTTCTTTTTGGTGCCTTTAAAGAAATATTAACATTAGATTACATCATTTGAGAAAAAAAAAAAAAAGAGAGACATTTTGAAAGAAAAGAGCTGGAAAAAAATAGTCAAGGTTTGTCCTATCAGAGAGATGGGATAAGTTGAGGTGAAAGCAGGGAGAAGAGCAATTTTGAAGATTACTCTGTGCATACAAATGCACCACACAGCTGAGTGATCGACAGTGCAGGTTTGGTCTTCAGACACAATATAAAATATGAACAGATGGAAAATCTGGGAGGAGAAAGAACTGTGAGATTTCTGCAGGAGCACTTTAAGAAGCTTGAATTTCACAGAGTGAACATCAGACAGCTTAGGGTGGGATGGTAGGGTGATTTAGAGTGGCAAGCCAGAAGAAAGATTTTACTGCTTGATTTTGGGGACTGTGGGATGCTCTATGTGATTTAGAAATCGGAAGAATATAAGAAGAGCTCTACAGAATTAGACCAATGTTGCACTTAGTCCCTAATCTTGACTTCATTAATAGTTAATAAAACATTCCTAGAGAAAAACAGGGTGAATCTACAGTAAAGCTCTCCACAATAATCTCCCTTTTTCCAGTAATTTTTATTTTTGTCTTTTCCTAGATGAGAGGATGGTATTTAACAACCTTCAGTAGATTTCTCTCTCATGAAATACACAATTCCTTTCTCAACTAACACAAGCAGATCCCACAGCAAGTTTCAAAACTTTACCTCATTGTGCAAAAAACCAACTCCTTCTGTATATTTGGCACTTATTCATTTTACTTGATGACCCTTAATACCCTTATTAGGCTAGAATGCAATCCTTCCTTGTTCTGACTCCCCATATCACCCATGATTTAATTAAGCCTCCATCATAGTCCTCTTCAGTCTTCATTTCTTGCAGGATGAGCTGTAGCTCATTTGCTTGACCTTCTCAAAATTCTAATTATCCCTGCCAGTCTTCTCTGTGCCTTGGCAAATTTCAGTTTATCCATGTTAAGATGGGGAATTGTTTGGGAAGCAACAAGGGCAGGAGTCAGTAGCTATGATTTGCTCCTGCCATGATGGGCACATGCAGTGACTCAGCTGTTACTGCTTTGCTCTCAGTTCTTTTCCTCATATTTGCAAATTGCTCTTGTCTTTGACTGCTACTGAGCATTTCATGGACATACCTCCTGTAATACCAACATCTTCTAACAACAGGGTAAAAACATCACTCTCTGTATACATTTGGGGTTGGTTGGATTCCCATGTACAGCCTTTTATACTTATCAGCAAAGAATTTCATCTGAGGTTTTATTTCCCAGTCCTTCACTGTCATTACGTCTTTCTGTCACTACGTGCAGTTGGTTTATCTTCTCTTCTAACATTAATGCTCTACTATTATTAGAAAATTTTGCCTCCTTGTTATTTAGTTTTCTAGGACAAGATCTGCTCACACCAACCCCAGTGAGACTCCACAGGTGAGTTCTGGCCACTGTGAAGCTCTGCAGTGAGCATCATAGTAAGCTCTAAGTAAAGTAAAAGGCTGCCACTTGCAGTGGAGGGGGAGCCTGAAA
Organism: Pachycephala philippinensis; assembly: GCA_013397055.1. Taxonomy (NCBI): domain Eukaryota; kingdom Metazoa; phylum Chordata; class Aves; order Passeriformes; genus Pachycephala; species Pachycephala philippinensis. The sequence continues at coordinate 82,013 of VWZT01005773.1, read as the reverse complement.
AACAGGCATTATTTTCCAACTTTTGCTGACCAAGTGTAGTTTCTTTCCAGGAAAGTGACATCTATTAAAAAGACAATCTGCTTGTCAGGTTCCTGATGTCATTGGTTGTTCTTGGAAATCTTTGCATCTTCCCAAACCCAATATAGAACTCTTTCCTGAAATTCACACTGAAAAAGTAGAGGTGCTGTTCAAAGCAATATACAAGTTCAGCAGGTAAATGATGAGATCTTGCTCCTTTGGCTGGTCTGATAAGCTTCACTCCCTCAGGGAGGTGTCATTGAATCACAGAAACGAAAAGCCCTTAGGAGCATTGAGTCCAATCATTAACCCAGCACTGCCAACTCCACCACTAACCCATGTCCCTAAGTGACACATCTACATGTCTTTTAGATACTTCCATGGGTGGTGACTCAACCACTTCCCTGAGCAGCCTGTTCAAAACTTAAGAACACTTTCTGGGAAGAGATTTTTCCTAATATCCAATCTAAACCTCCCCTGGCACAGCCTGAGGCCATTTCCTCTCAACCTCTTGCTTGTTACTTGAGAGAAGAGACTGATTCCCAAGTGCCTACACCCTTCTTTCAGGTATTTTTAGAGAGTGACAAGGTTCCCCCGATCCTCTTTTCCCAGGCTAAACACCCCCACCTCCCTCAGCTGCTCCTCATCAGACTTTAGCTCCAGCCCCTTCACCAGGTCCGTGACCCCTCTGGAGTCACTGCTGAGCAGTCTGCTGCCTCACTGGGACCCAGGTGAAAGGTGTGATGAGAATACTTCCTACACCGGTAAAGGCCTTGGGTCATTATCCATTGTTGCTTTTTCATGCAGGCAGCAATGAAGTTGCCATAAGAAGTCCAAGAGCGAACATGAGAGACTTCAGAATCTTGGCCCAAAAAAACATCCAGTGTTCCAAATGAAATCTCACAGGCTTTAATTGCAATGGAATAATTGATCCTCCTGCCCGTTAATATTTTTCAGATTAAGATTTTTCCTTTTCTGCAGTAGAATTCTGCTGCCTGTTGCTGGAAATCTACATCTGGGAGTTACCTGCAGTAAATCAGATATAGAATGCACCTTAGGAGAGCGTGGAAAAGGAAGGCAGTTTTGTTAGGGACATGCACACCCCCACTGACAGTCACTGCAAAAGAAAAGGTACAGTAAGACAAGCCCAGGAAATTCTGGAGGAGGATAAATAGCCAGACTACAGGAAAAATAAGACAGCAGTGGTTTTCTGGATTAGACATCAGTGTTTTGAACCACAGATGGGTGTATGAGGAGATTCATTCTATTCTCCTATGAAACAAAGATGTAGAAATAATAAAACAAGGAAAGAAACCTAGCAGCATCAACATAAAGTGAAAAGCCTCACCAGAAGTATTTCCTGCAGAAAACTAACTTTCTCACTCAATGTTTTTAATGTGAAAATTTTAGTTTTAAGGGTTTTTGATAAAAGCTTATGTCAGGGCAAAACTTCATGATGCAATCTGATCTTCTTTCTAGATTCTTCATTAAACACTATTTTTACCAAGTCCTCTGAACTACCTCATGCACAGAATAAATATCTGACCTTCAGGTATGGCTTTCCCAGGATACTCAGTCATTACATGCATGAAGGAAGGGACTGCACGTGGGGACTACTTGGGCAAGGCCAGACTCTTCTCTGGTAGTGACAAATGTGGTAAGCACCAGACACAACAATCAATCATGATCAGTAAGTGCAGCTAAGAAATGGGAAGGCAGATTTGACCTTTACCACATCTTTGCCCTCCCAAATGTCAAAGCAGTTAAAGAATTGCTCTTGTTTCATGAGAAAGAACATTAATCTCTGCCTGGTCTTTTCAGTTTGTTGTGCTCCTTTTACTGATATAACGGTTTTGTGGGTCTGGTGAAAAGCCCCATCACAACACATTCTTCATGGGGTTTTTTATAATTTTTTCACTAGTGATTAAAAGAAATGTTACAATGGAGCCAAAAACTGGTTCAGTAATTTTGGTGAATTGTTCAGTACAGCTTCAAAAATGGCTCCTCTGTAGGATCTAACTCATGGTATCAAAGGGAGCCTGAGACCTTCCCCTTCTTCTGTCAATGCTGAGAGCTCCTCCCCTAAACTGAAAATCCTACTTAGGTGTTACAGCTTGTGATGACTGTAGGATGTCTAATCTTCATCACAAACCAAGTAAAATGCCTTCAGTGAGCACAGCAGCACAGTCACATCCTCTTCAACACAGTCACAGGAGGAGTCTGCAGTGTCATTTAAACTCCAAGGAGTGGTAATGCTACACGGTTCATCAGTGGGCTTTGTTCCACAAGTGTCACCAACGAGGATGTGCAGAACTCGATACACTGTACAAAAATATGCATGTTGCCAGGACATTGAGACCAGTCTCAGAGATTTTTGAAGCTTCCCTTTGGTCATTGTGCATTTGCTTGTGTTTTATAGCAACCATAAATTCCATCATGTGAATGGGTGCCTGAAATACACACAACTCAGAGAGAAAAGCTTCTGTTCAGCTCCAGTAAAGTTACAGTTTTAAGTCACTGATGAAATTATCTGTGATTCAGTGTGACCATGGTTTGAGGTAAATAAACAGCTTCATAAGGTGCTTCCATTTAGCAGGAAGTTGGGTGACAAAGTGGCACAGGCTGGCACCTGATGACTTGTCTGAACTGCAAACCTGGCTTGTGTGGATAAGGAGAAGTGTAAGGAAAATCTTGCTTGGCAAGTGATTTATTTCTGAATTAACTGCTCTATAGAGAGTTAGGATATCTCTAGAATTGTCTCTCTACTCCATCCCATATCTCTGTCATCTCGCCTCAGCTGCCTTCACAGGTGACTCAGAGTTTTGGAAGCTTCCTGAGAGACAGTGTCACTGCATGTGAGTGATAGTCTCAGAGAATGCTCTAGCTCAAGAAACGTCTTTAAGCTGCTCACATGACATTTACTGCTCAAATAGTCTTCTACAGGAGTAAGTCTGTAAACTAGATAAAAGTGCCTCATGGGCTGGGTGTGCCCACGAACTAAACTTGATAAGTCAGACCATCCCACTGGAAGCCTGTCTAACCCGGATAATCATGACTGCCCTCAGAAGTTACTATTTTCTTAATACTTTAATTTTAAACCTTTACTCCTTGTCCTATCACAACATGCCCCACTGAAACATTTTTCCTGAAGAATACTATTGAGTTGCCCCTCAGTATTCATATTTCATATCCTCAAAAGCTTTTGCCATGCCTTACTGCTTTTTTTCACACCTCTCTAATTAGTCTCTGTATTTAAGTCTATGTCAGTAGCTGCACATAGTCATCCATTCATAAATAGACATAAATAAATAGAAATAATTTATTCTTAACTTTTTTCCCCTGGTGTTAGCTGCACATTTACTAAAATTCACTCTCTTCCATCATCAAAGTCTTTAATGAAGATAAATCAGTAACTGTGGATTCAGGACAGATTCTGCTATAAGCCTACTCAGCATCTCCATTCAAACTGACTAATACTTTTGGGAGTGATTTTCCAATCTGTCATCCACATGTCATCTTTTACTCATTGTGTATATCTGAAAATGTCACATCAGGCCTTACCAAAAGCCAGTATAAGTCATAAAGTACCATTATGTCACTTCCCCTGTATCTGCTAATCCATTACTTCTTAAGGAAGGTGAATAAATTGTTTTAATGGGACATCACAGACTGCTTGTTATGAATGGATGATGTAGGTTTAAATCAGCTCTTGTCTTTTGCCCAGGCCTCTGGCAGCAGGCAGTCACTTTATTGAGGTGTCCAGCACCCCAAAACCCACTCCCATTTGCAAGTTCTTTAATAATGGCTAGTTCGGTCTATTATAAAATGAATTATTTATTTATAGACACAAAACTAACAGACATTAAGATTTAAGACAGACTATTACTATGCAGGGATAAGACAAAAAAAGGCATCCTAGTATTATACACATGGAGTTAAAGGTACCATTAAATTTACAGCTAGCTAAGAAATAGTATAACTTAGGATTCAATGTTTCTTACCTTCCAATTATTGAAGGGGTAGACATCAAATTCCTTTCTCTCAGTCCCTGGGAAAGTGGCCTGGAGTTGTGAAAGCTTCAGGGAGAAACCTCACACACTCCCAAAGGAGCATGTAAGAGACTTCTGCCTCTGTGTTGAGCTGTAGCACTTTTAGAGTGTAAAACCAGGCCTTTTGGTCACCTCTGTTTGTTTATCTCTTCCCACACCTGCTAAACTGGCAGACCTTTTGGCACCAGGAGATGATACCACCTGGGCCTTGCCACCTGGGTTATCTCTCCTATCTGCACTGGCCACCTGTGGTGGGAGAGGGGGGATATGCCCTGCCACACTGCTGGACCCCAAAATTTATCAGTCAGAGAACTTGATCAAGCTTCATGAGTGAGGATTATACCAGGCTTTTAAAAGAGGACATAATCTATCAGATTTAAAAGCATTAGCCAACCTCTCTCTCTCATAGGATTAAAACACTTTTCCATGCCCACAACATCCCACAGTGATTACCTATGAGGTTAATGGGAGCATCTTTATCAAAGATGACAACCATCAGACAGAAAATCCCCCCCGGAGGACCTATGGGTCTGTTTTTTCCTGTGGTGCAGATAGGATGTGAAAGAGAGTCTTCAAAATACTTTTCAGAGTACATTTTTCATTCTGCTTTCATGGGTTTGATCACATTCCAAATAAAAATTCCGATAGAGTTACTTGGAATACAGGCAGATAGGCTTAATCCCTTCACCTCTTCACCTGGAGAGAGCATTACACTAAAAAACAAGAAAAATCCATGTTGAATTGACAACAGCCACGAGGCAGAACAGGTGCTTTCATTTGCAGACTCAAAGTTGTTTATCCAGTACTCCTAAACAGCAGCTTTTTACAACACTCAGGGCTGTGTCCTGCTTTGGGCTCTGCATTACAAGAGTAGAGTGGCTGAGCTGGACTTCATTCAGAGAGCAGGATGAATGCTCAAAAGCCAGGAAAACATAACCTAAGCAAACAGATTGAAAGGAATGGATTGTTTAGCCTAGCAAAGAGGAAATTGAGGGTGGACATGGCAGAAATCCTGAAATATGTAGGAGGTTGCTGAAAGGAGAAAGGCAGTAGATTTTCCTGCATACCCGTCTGGGTTAGGTCAACAAGCAGTGGGCTTCAGTTGTCTTTAGGGAGATAAACTGTCAGAGAAAAACAGAGAGAAATAGTCATGAAGAATTTATTCTTGAAAATATAGGTTGGGGTGGGGTGGGGGTTAGAATTTGAAGAAGTACTATTAGGACAGATTTGTATGGAGTAGAGGCATGGACTAGGAGGCAGTCTCTGACAGTCCATTAAACCCTCTTTTCTGTGATTCACCACACAGCTGTGGCTCCCTGGCCATAACTTCATCCCTTTATTGACTGCAGTGGCAAATATCAAATTGTTTGCCAGCTTAGTTATTGCAGAGACAGCAGTGATGGTACCAGTGAGCCAGTTCTGGATGGGCTTCCAGGTGTGTCCTTTATGACTCTTGGACTCAGGGCCCCTTTTCCCCTTGTTTTACTTCAGTAGTTGGGAAAAATTGGTATTTTGCATGCAATGAGATACTTTTGCATGCAGTGAGACTGAAAGATTTCAGCAAGCTGAAAGACTTCAGGGCACATTTGTGTTTGAAGCAATGTGAGTCCAACAGCTTCCAGTTTTTGAAGATTTGCTTTCTTTACTGTTGAGTACACTCACTTTAACTCATATATCTGAATGCTCAAGAACTGTAAGATCATCTCACTTGACAATTCTTATTTCATCCTTTCTTCTACTGAGAGAAATCAAATCTGTTTGTTTAGATACATTCAGCCTTTTCTCTTTGGTTCTAGGGAAGGGGAACAGCACTTATTTTAGCATGACCCAAAAATAATTTATCCAGAATAAAATAGTTAAGCGCATGAACTTGGTTCTGTTCAACCTCAAAAAGAGGAGACTGAGGGGAGACCTCGTTGCAGTTACAGCTTCCTCATGGGGGGAAGAGGAGGGGCAGGCACTGATCTCTTCTCTTTGCTGACAGTGACAGGACCTGAGGGAATGGCCTGAAGTTGTGTCCAGGGAGGTTTAGGCTGGATATTTGGAAAAGGTTCTTCACCCAGAGGGTGGTGGGGCACTGGAACAGGCTCCCGAGGGCAGTGGGCACAGCACCAAGCCTGGTAGAGTTCAAGGAGTGTTGGACAATGCTCTCAGGCACATGGTGTGACTCTTGGGGATGGTGTTGTCAGGGCCAGGAGTGGGGCTCAGTGATCCTGTGGCTCCAACTCAGCAGATTCTGTGATTCTGTGATTGGCAGTACCAGTTCTTAAAAAGGAGAGATGAACCAGGAATGGAGCTTTAGTGTCTTTTCTTTAAGGAGTTGTGAATCTTTCATGTCAGCAATTTGCTTTGCTTTGTCATATTTGTCTTCCTTGAGCTCCACAGGGTTGTTTTCATTAACAAATCCAGAGTCGAAAGAGAGCTGCTGTATTAATCAATAGCCGAAGGAAATAAATCTCTGCTCTTTCCTGCAAATGTGCTGCTGCATGATGTGTTTTCCTTGGGAAAGCTTTATTCCTGACAGAAGCCAGCCATCTGCTGGAGTGCTGCTGCAATAACCCTTTCTAGGGCTGCAGGACACAGCCACTTGCTGATGTTTGAAAAACTGAAAAATCCATTTTTTTCCTTCAAATTTCATGAAAAATAAACAGCTTGGTAAAGAAAGTTGGGAAACTCTGCAGAGAAACCTTAAAAATAGAGCATTAGGCAGATGCTAAGTGCTGATGGAAGTGGAAACATCTATGATGGGCAAATGGAGCACAAAATGTTAAGCACAGATACATCTATCTGTATGTTGAAAGCCTGAACAATGATACCAGAGCGATGAACAGACTTTCAAAGGAGAAGGACTAGAACATCACCCTGGAATGGAGCCCACCAAGAGGAGCCAGCCAAAGACACTCTGCCCACAGAAAGCCAAGCCACCCGAGCAGTTGGTTTGCCTAAAGGGATCCAGGATTTAACATGCGAAGAGCATTTTGAGATTTTGTAAAATTTAGGATAGACGATTTTAAGGAAGATTGTGTAAATGGGCAAAATTAATTATGGGATGATCAGGGGAAGAATTGATAGTGGGGAAAGGGAGGGACTAAGGTGAACTGAGAAGAAAAAAGCCAGGAAATAAAGGGGAAAGGAGCTGGATATGTGTTACCATGTTACTGGTGAGTGGACAGTGCTTGATCACTACAATCTGTCCTGTCTCCCCATGAAATCCTATTTCCAGCTGCTCTCTCTATTCTAAATTCATGTCTCAATAGCAGTGAGCTGCCAGGTGAGTTGGTTGGTGACTGGGATAAGAGATCTGGGTGCCAGCACCTGGAGAACACTGAGGTTCAGAGGCTGCTTATTGAGTAGGAGGGAGGTCCCAGATGAGCTGCTGGTGAGATCCACATTCAAACACTCAATAGCAGCCTTCAATCCCGATCATCTAGAGGGGAGGAGAGGATTGAGCCGTCTTCGTTCATGTTTCTATGAGTGCTGGATGTGTTCGTGGGGATGTTGACCAAAAAAAAAAAAAAAAAGTGATCTCTTTCTGCATTGATCTGTGTGTCTGGGCATGTGTGGAGCCTGTAGTGTGTGTGTGTAACTAAGGCCATCAGGGAAATTATCAAGATCAAAAATCACCCAAATGACTTCACAGCATATATTCAGTTTCCAAAAGTGACTGCAGGTGGAGGGAGGCAGGTAGAACAAACTGGTCACCGTGTTTAGCTTGAAAACTAGGGCTGTGTTTTTATCCTTTTCCTTTTGGAATCTGTAGCTCCTGGTCCCATGCCTGTCTTTGCCACTTGTCACCGCAGTCAGATGGAGAAGGGATCATGTTATCTCACCCCTGAACACTCTGCTCTTCACCCCACAGTTCAAGTTGATTTTTAGTAATGGTGCAGGAAGGCATATCTCAGAAGCAAAAGGCTGAATATACTGCTTCAAGGAAAAGCTGATTAACATCTTTCCTTGGGCAGAGAGGTGTATCCCGTTAGCTAATGGGGCTGAAATAATAATGGCTTGCTTAATAGTCTCTGGCAGTAACCTGCTGCAGCACTGCTTAGAAATGACAGCTTGATGATAGGACAAACTGGTTGATTTACCAAGTGAATTACCTCTGGAAGTGCACCCAGACCTCAAACTGTGATTTTTAACTTAACACCAAAGTTTGCTTCCCACCCACACAACACTGGCTTGCTTACATTTTCATTACCTTCCACTGACAGATCTCTAAAATGAAAATGCCACGAACAGAGGAAACCTGATGATGGAAAAGCATTAATTGAATTAGAGGCATGAGAAAGCATGCTCACTATCAAGAGGAGAAATGAAAAAAATCTTCCACACCTCTGTTCCTAATATATCAGGCTTGGTTTGGTGGGACCAAGAGGTTATTAAAAGGGGTTGGCTTTGTTTCCTTCTGCCCCTGCTGTAGAGGTTGCTCTCCTGGTTGGGTACATGTGGCACTTGGGGACAAGGTGTAGTGGTGGACTTGGCAGGTCTGGGTTGATGTTTTGTTGGATTGTCTTCAAGGTCTTTTCCAGCCTAAAATGGTTTTGTGATTCTGTGATTCTCTGACTAGACCACAGATTATCACTATTCATGTCTAGGGGAGAGTGTCAGGGCTTCTCTCTGTGCAGCCAGTGGCATCGGTGTGGGCACTGGGACTTGTCATAGATGGAAAAAGACACTCACAGCTAAAAGGTGGCCTCTGATAAGACAGAAAATCCACAGCATTGATCCCTTACCTTCCATGTGGGCATCCTGGAACAACTCTGGAGTGTACTGGGTGCACCAGATGTGCCCAGGAGCTGCTGCCATGGAGAGCCCCAAGGGGAGCAGCTGTCCCTGAGAGGCTGCAGCCCAGGAAAGGGCCCAGCCTGGGGCAGGGAGGAGGGAGGAGCATCCCAGAGGGGCTGAGAGGGACTGACTGCAGCCCTATCCCCACCCCTGTGCCCCATGGGACAGAGGAGTCAGGAGTGAAGGGGAGGAGGGGGACTGGGAAAGACCCTCGGGTGGAGAGAAGCTGTTGTTTGAATATTTGTGTCTTTGTCTCACTGTCAGAATCTATTTTAATGCATTTTTTTTTCTGTTTCAAACCTATTTTGCCCTTGACAGTAATTGATAAGGGATTTTCCTTTCCTTACCTCAATGGAAAAAGTGGAAAAGCAAATATAAGGGAAAAAGCTCCTCCCAAACTTTCATTTTGCAGCAAATTAAAAACAGGAACCCCACACTTCCTTCTCCACTAAGTAATTAATCATCAAGCAACTACTTTTCAGTAATTTGTCCCCCAAATTCTCATGCTAAGTCTGCACCTACATCTTAAAATATGCAGCCTGGATAAAACAACCACAGCCAGATAAGTCAGCCAAGTCACCCGAAGCCGGGATTGTAGAGAAGGTGTAGCTTACACAACCCAAGTGAATTCCACCTAGGATGTTCTGGGGTTTGCTTTTCAGGTGGTTTTAGTGCCTCCAGTCTGAGCTGAGATACCTCTCCCTGTGCATTTGACTCATCTCTAACATTCTGTGTAGTTCTATCAGAACAAATCCCTGTCCAGGTGTCTGTCAGGAGCTGGATAAATGTAACTGCAGGGGGCCTAAGTAAAAAGGTTACCTCAGAAATTCACTGAAGTCCTGCTGATTGATTCCCATCGATTACAAAGCCACATAAAAAGTCTTGGTCACACTAAGGCCTCTTGTACTCTTTGCTCATCTCAACTTTATTGGACTTTTTGGATCTTGCTTGCTCTGAAAACGTGGCTGATGCTGCATGCTGTTTTCTGTTCCTTACTGGGCCAGGAACACTTAGGGGGCCTTTCATAGTTTCTGTCCCTCTTTCCATCAAGAATTAGCACGAAAAGAAATATGAGGAGGAAAAAGGAACTGTGTGTTTCCTACCTCTAACAGCTCATTTGGGTTTGCTTCTGGGTTTAGCTGGCGGCTCCATGCATCCTTTATTTTAACTGAACCAATTTCAACTTCCACTGTTACAATAAATTTCAAGAGATAGAAGTGTCAGCAAGCTGTCTTGAAGACAATGTATTCAACGAACAAAGTTAAAAGTACTCCCTGCTAATGATTTTCAAGCACTGCTCCTTTTATTGACGTTCCTGCTGCAATTGCCTGAAAGCATGTCACCCCTAGGGCCTCGGTGAATATTCAGAGGAAACCATTATGTTTAAAATCATGTCTCTCACACACTGAAAATTAAGGCAACCTGTTGGCACAAACATCCTGAGAGCATTAGCACATGGATCTCAAAGGCAAACACAGTGCCAGCTCGCTCCTGAAGTTGTAAGGCTGTTTTCCAAGGGTTTAGTGTGCCCAGGTTACACCAGCAGGAGCAATCAGAGGCAGTGTTTGTGCTCTCCCAGCCCCACATCGATAACTAGAAACCTCAGTTTAGTATAGCAGGATGTTCCCTACTGCTGCTAATTGTTGAGCTCTTCTGGAAAGAGCCCTATGGCTGCTTAAACTCGAAGTCAGGCTGATGCCTTAGGTTTTAACTTTTATATTTTTCAAATTCTGTATTCCCCGTGTGTAACTCTGCAGTGTCCTGCAGCCTGTGAGCTGCTGCTCTCTCATGCTGAGACAGACAGAACAAAGCCTCTCCAGGCTGCTCTCCAAGGACACCCAGCCCGGCCTAGGCCCAAAATGTGTAACCCAGCATCTTGAGAAGGGGGGCAAGCTGAGGGGAAATTACATCATTAGCTAAAGTTTAATTGGTGAAACTGGGTTGATATGCAAATGGACCAAACCTATAAAAGTGTGAAGAACTCGTGACTCGGGGTCCATCTTGGGTGCAGCCTTTGGCCTGCCCAGGGTGTGCCTCTGAAGGCCTTTCAAATAAATATCCACCTTTATTCCCTTCCTCCTGTCCAGTCTCTGTTTCTAGGTTGGCCTCCTTAGGCATCAAGGCAGCACCAGTGGGATCACAGACTCCAGAGTGGCTCCTGCTCCCTGTGATTCACCCCAGAGAAGTGCATGGACAGAATCTTGTGCAGTCATTGATTCATTATTAGTTGGCCTGACTCAGGCTCCCCCAGGCTGGTATGAACTGCAAGATGGAGATTCGGGATTTTTAAAACTTCTAGTTTTTACAATTTGAAGAGACAGGGAAAAGTCTACAGCAAGCACTAATGGCAGTCAGAATGAAGACTGTCTCTGGAGTTCTTGGGTTTATATTTCTGGTTCTTACCTTTCCCTTCCTCTCATCTGTTGAGGACTGTGTTGTCATTTCCTGTAATTCTCCACAAAATCCATATGGTAATCCCTGAAAATGTAAAGGCACTTGCAAAGAGAATCTAATAATAAGCAGTAATAAAGATTAAAAGAATACTTTTTTTGTAAAAAAAGTGTGCTGTTTCAGGTCCTCACCTCTAAAAGCTTTCCTGAACCTCTTCTCTGTCGTTTTCCTTCCATCCAGGACTGAGTTATCCTGTTGCTGGCTGAAAGGAGAACGAACTGTGAGCAAATACCCAGGCAGTGTGTTCAGGGACATTTCTGCACGTTGTAGGGGACAGCCAAGACATTTGGCTATTTCATGGTGTTCCTGTCTGTTACAAGTCGTGACTGGGATCCAGTTATCTCTGGGCTGTCCTCTTCACAGTTCCAGTGAGGGACCATGTCTGGCTCTAGAGGTCGATGAATCAATCAAGAATTTACCCTTTTTTTCTCATCCCAGCAAGTGTTATCCTGCTCTTCTGCGAAGCCTGTAAGACTCTGTGGGGGTGGAAGGTGCTGTTTATGAAACATGTGCTATTCCTAAATTAGGTGATTGTGACATTTGCCTGTAAATTTTGCTCATGACTGATTTGGAAGGGATCTCACTTGCCTGTGTTTGTTGTGTCTGCCCACTACCTCTTTATTTTACATTGAGGCTAAAATGTCTTTGGAGTGGAGACCAACTTTGTGCCCTGTTTTTCACAGCCTGGGGGAAAGGGATAGAAATTGTTTTTACATTACACAAAAGAAATCACCCACAGGGTTCCTGAACTGCAAAAACATTGGAAACAAGAGCAATGGAATATGCAATCAGGGAGGTTTTATCTTGGAAAAACCTACTGAACAGAGACATGGATATGAATCCTTAAAGCACATTTATTCCTTTATTAAATTCATTTGCATAAGAATGGATCCCCCTGATTATTAAGTTCCTACATTTTTTTCCTTTATTCTCAATATTTGAGAACGTCTTTACAGATCAATTAAATCTCAGCTCCACTGATTGCATCATCCACAGTTCAAACACTGTGGTTTGAAGTTCCTGAGTCATTTTCTGATGTCAGTCTGAAGATAGAGCAACTGAATTGACTCAAGGGACTGATATTCCGTGTACAGCACATAAATAGGAGCAAAGCTTGGTTCCCCTTCCACAATACCCACCTTGACATGGCCTGAGGTAGCCTGAAAAAAAATGGCTTCTTTTGCCTTTTCAATGGGATTCTTCTGAAATTGCATTTGCCCTAAATGTGTTATTTTACATGTGCACAGCACTGCTTTTTCTTTTCTCACTTTACACACTAGCAAGCCTTAGATAACATTGAATCACTCCTATTTTACTAGAAAAGGGCAATACTTTGGGAGCATCCTGCTCTCTGTAAAGGGACCAGAGTTCCCCTGATGCTCCCACACTGATACAATTTGATGTTATGGAAAATATGACTTCCATCTCGTTTCAGACTGAATAGATTTAAAACCACAGTCGAGCAGAAGAATGAACAGATCCAGAACAGGGAGTGGAGCAGCCAACACTGGACAGGCATTTCTAAACCAAGCCACCATTATTCTTCAGTCTCAGAAGTCTGAGGATGGAGCCCCGGTTTTTCAAGTATTTGTGTCATGTCACAGAGCCCACTGTGACCCTTGGCACTTCAATACAGTAGTTTACTGCCTTTAGACTGTAATTTAGATACACTTCAGCATGACAGAAGACCAGTGAGTGACCTGAATGAATGAGTGCTTCCCTGTCCTTGCCTCCTTCATGCTGACTAAAGCACCAGTGAAACAACTCGCTAAATCAAGCCTGATGCAGATCCCAGTTGAATACTCGTCTTTTGAGGAAATTTTCTATGTTAAATTCACTGTTCCAGATCGCTGTGCTGCTGTTTGAGAAGCAGTGCCAGCACAAGGGGGTGGTGAGAAGGTCTAAGCAGTGCAAAGAGCCAGGGCAGAATGCATTTATATTGGACAGCAGCCCTAGTTAAAATGTTGCACCCAATTCCTCTATGAATTTCTCAAGATTCAGCTTCTGCTAAATTATTTATATCTCTTTTTTTTCTGTCTTCCTAAAGAACCTTGTAGAAACTACAGCTCAAACTTTTTCCCTGTCTCATGGAAGATAAGATTCTCAGAATTCAGATTAGCCCTCTAACACTTTTGCAGTAAATGAAGATGCTCTTTGAAGCATGGGACACAGCATGAAATTCCATGTAAACCTGGATACTGAGTCCTGGAGATACCATTTCCTCAATGACCTTGCTGTGCTGGAGATGGAAAAGCTTTTAGTCTCCTTCCCCAATCAAAAGTTTTCTACCTGTGCATCCGATAACAATTTGTCATTGCAGCCACAGGAGAAAGTTGGGACCTCTACGTTCTTTTCAGTCTCATTGGTTCACATTTTTAAAACATCACCCAATCGTTTGTTCCTTAAAAATTTGTTTTAAGGCATTTACTTGCATTAAAAAAGCTCAGTAAAAGAGTAGAAGAATAGAAAGCCATTCTGACACCTCTAGTGGCCTTTCCACAGACAGCTTGAGGGGTTGTTCATCCTGGTTGAGTTGTACTTCCAAGGCAGGAGACCCAACCAGATGGGCTCAAACACCCATTTAAAGGACCTTCTTACATCATGGCTTAAGGAAAGGCAACAGCTTCTCAGGTGAGCCAGACCAAGCTTAACTCAGCTGTTGTTTCATGCCTTCCCTCTTCTACTGAAAACTGCAAGGCTTAGTACCATTTTATTTGGATATCTCATCAATGCTGGCTGGCTGGGAACTTGTGAGATGCCAACAAAGTGCATGGGAATTGCAGTTTCACATTCACAATTAAGAAGTCGCAGTGAGTCAAAGATGCAGTTAAGTTTATTTGTTAAATTATTATTTATCCTCACTGCCCAGACATCTCAAGGAGGACGTACCTGTCATATTTTTTTATTCCTGGCCTAACACCTCATTTTAATTCTAAGTTCTGTGTTCAACTGCTACAAAAATCCTTATTCACCTGGACTTATCTGGCCTGCAGAGTTGTGAGCCTTCATTCCCCAGGTATTCTCAGCACAGAAAATTGACAGATAAAGGTGGTGGCAAGTCGCAGGGTGACTGATTTGTATAAATACAGCCACTGCTGCTGTGACAAGCCTGGGCAGAGTTTCAATCCTGGCAATGTCTGTTTTCTCTTCAGCAAGAAACACTCGAACAAATTCCAAAGGAATCTCTGGAGCGTGGGTTTTCTGTTACTAAGAGAACAATCAGGAAACAAACAATCAAAAAAAAGTTTCCCATTTTCTGATATTGGAATGTAGAAAAATACTCAACTATTTTTCAAGCCCTCATTTGCTCTGTCTTTGTCTTTGTCTTTGTCATGTACATAGCAGGAAGAATTAGAGGCGAAAGAAGGCTCACATCTTTTCTATAACAAAAGATCTCCATTCTTCCTTTCTCATCTCCCACCAACCCCAGCAGGTTTAAAGGCTGAGTTCTGCTGCTTCTACCCACCTTCTCTTTTTCCATACATCCATGTATTTTTACCAGCTCTTGGGGTTTTATGGCAAGTCTCACCATCGGGTAATTGAAGTCCCAGCTTCTAAGATCTTCTGACCACCTTTAATAAAAAATCAAGCAACTAAAGAAGTGAACTACCACAAGACACTGAACATCCTAATTCTTGCTCTAAAAGTCATTTATAAAGCAAATTTTACTGTATGTTAACCTTATTAATAATACTTGCACCATGCTAAAATCTCTGCCACATTGTCATAATATCTATCCTAAACCCCACGAAATAGGTTTTGCCCCCTAAAAAGATTCTGCGGGGGACTAAGTTGAGACTGCGTAGGTTTATTTTATTCCATATTACACATAAACCCAATATTCAGTCTTAAAAATATGACTAAGATCTTAAAAGTGACGAAAGGTGAAAAGGTAAAAAGGGCAACACAAAAAATACATGGATGAACTGTTCCTCGATTTACCAAGAAATTGTGAAAGAACAAACAGAAGTCTGAAGAAACCAAGGGAAAGCAGCATCAGATACTGCCTTCTGAAGGATTCAAGGAATATCTTGGCACGAGCTGTAAGACAATGAAGAAGAATCAGTGAAAAGTGAAAAGTTGCATTTATTGTACTTTTTTGCACTACATGGCTTAGTTTGTAGCCCTGCAAATGGACAACTGAAAAGATAGACCATACAATATAAGAAAATTGAGATTGAAGGACATTACAGATCATCCGGTCCTTGTGTGTGAATGAAGGATTAATTCATCTGAAAACATCCTTGGCAGGTGTTTGCCTAATGCATTATTAAAAATTTCAGTGACAGAGATTCCCGTCTTGGTAAACAACATTCTTCAGTGTTTGTCGTCCTTAAAAGTTTTTCTCCTTTTCTGACTTGAATGTCTCCTGCTAAACTTACGCTAATTATTTTTTGTTCTGCCAACAGTAGATATGAAGAACTTTTTAATCTTGTCTTTCTGAAAAAAACTTGCCACAGCTGTGAGTGGAAGGGCTGTATTCTCAGCAGCAAAAAGCCCCAGACACAGTACTTTCTAGGTTCCTGGTTTTTTTTCTTGATCCCTCCACCCAGTCCACATCCAGAGTTTTCCCACATGGCCCATATGTGCCTTGAAAAGTTATACTCTGTGCTGAGCTCAGGATATTTGAGGCCCTTCTAGTGTTGAGCAGAGAGGAATGTTATTTTCTCTGAGCCACTTGTTTGAGCATCTCAGAAATGACAGAGTTGTTCAACAGTATCACCTTATTTTTACTTGGTGGGCTACTAATGTCTGCAGGCATTCTTCTGAAGACTTCTACCTAAGCAGTCATTCTGAAACACTTTTCTGGGTATCTGTGCTGTGACATTCAATCATCATCCACCTGTATGATGTCTCCCAAAGCCATCCTTCGAATGGACTGCCTCCTCACGAGAGAGGCTTCATCCATTTCCCTTTGCTTTGCTCCTCGTTCCTTCTGCTTTTTGGACACATTTTCAATGAGCTTGCTGGCGTCACTGAGGGTTTTTTGTGTCCGCTGACCTGCAGTTTTCTTCGTGCCTTCTCCCACACTTGGATCTGTGGCCTTTATGGGTTTGGCCTTCCCGTGGTCTTCCTGCTGCTCTTTCATGTGTTTTAATCTGAATCGGCGCCGAGAAACATTTTGGCAGGGATCAGGGATGCTCTCAGGGCTGCTGGACTCTCCGTGCATGTCAGACACCTGGAGAGTGGGGATTAATGGCTTACAGAGTGTCTTGGGAGCCTCCTCAGCGCCTCCTTGTTTGGTCGACTTAGAGGTTGTCTCTGAAGGCAAAACAATTTGGATTTCTCCGAGGGGTTTGCTGCTTTTAGGGGGTAGGGGATCATCTTTATTCTCCAGAGCAGTCTTCTCATTCAGCTTGATCTTTTGGGGGTTTCCCAGCTCCCCCTGAGACAGATTCTTTACCCGTTTCACGTGGGGCTCATTGTGTATGGAGTTGATCCCCATCAGCTTATGGGCAGCCATTTGGGCTTCTCTCTGGATGCTCATAATCTTTTGCAGCTGGGCTTCTTTTACTTCCACAGGGATCTCCAGAGGGGCCAACTTCACTGGCCTCTTCAGGGTAACATTCTCTGCATTACACAACTCATTTGCACGATGCAGGCTGGGAGACAAAACTCCCTCCTTTTTCACCTTTTCTGGCCACAATTTTTTCTCTCCCTGGCACAGCCTCTTCTCTGAAATCCTTGGAGAAGGAGACTGGAAACCAAGGTTTCTATGTTCACTTCCTGGCTTCCCTCCTGGCAAGAGGAGACCTGGGTTTTTCTCAGGCTGCAGGTTCACAATCGTGACTTCACTGACAGTGCAGTTATACTTGGGCTTTTCTTCAGCCATTGGGGCACTCTGAAAGAAAACAAATAGATGTGGAGATCACTATCCTACATTGTATTAATCCTCAGTTACATTTTCATGCAATGTTTGGAAGTTTGAAAAGAGCGAAAACTTGGTGTCTCTTGAAGTATACTCCTCAAAACCTTAAATCCTAATCATTGTGCTCCTTAAGCTGCCTCGCCCCAGGATAATCCAAAATAAAGGACAAATTTAGTCTCCAGATCTGGACAATAAATTAACCTGACAGCTGAGGAATCAGGGCTTGTCTCCTCCATGTCTGTCACCAGTGCAACTCAAACGTTACCATTCCTCTTCCTACTCTGTCCCAAATATTGAGTCCATTCTAAGCAGTGCCAGACTGTACACTACACTCACTAATTTAAAGGAAGTTTAGGGTCTCTACAAAATATGTCAAATACCAGAGAATATATGTTAATTTGGGGAAGCTCCTAGCTGAGGCTCAGGCATGGGTCCTTCTCTTTTCCTCTGACATTCTGTGATGTGGACTTCTGTATGTACTGACAAGTGCTTTATAGGGTAGGGCAAGTTCCTTCATTTCCACCAAAATTCCACCTAGTTTCACAAGGTACTTTTCCATAGAGAATAGGCCATCAAAACAGTAATGATTTTGCTTGTGTCAATGGAAAATATTCTGAAATGGGACGAAATGTTGTTCAGAATACTGTGGATATTGTTCAGCTTCAAAAACAGTGTGTCTGGGGTATTAACTAGACACACTGCTAAATGGCAAATGTGGCAAACCTGGACTTATTTATTTGCCCTTGTTCAGATAAACTTTATGTCATGGTTGGGAAATAATATAAGAATCAATAATCTTTATTGTCATTAATATAAGAATCTCATGCTAAACAAGCCTCTGATGTTCAGCTTTCTAGTCCTGCACAGGCAATGACAGGCTCATGGGCAGCATCAGGAGATGGGGTCTGCTCCTGCTCCTGCCCAAACAAGGAAGTCCTCTTCCCTAAGGTACCTTTTCCATTCCCACTCTGGTTTCTGTACAGACTATACATTTTATGGGACAGACAAAAACAATATTCTTGGCTGTATCTCAGACTTCTAGGCCTTATTATCACAAAGATATTTTATTAAATTATATTATTAACCTGCTTTTCCTCTGGCAAACAGAGAACACAAGCTCCTTTCATCTCATCTAATTAAGTCTGTATTGGTAATTCCTGTTCACTGTTATTGGTCGGATTTTTGTTTTGTTTTGTTTTGTTTTGTTTTGTTTTGTTTTGTTTTGTTTCGGTTTTGTTTCGTTTTGTTTAAGTACCCAAGCTTAGTATCATTGTAAATAAAAATGTTTCTTGTCTTGCCCTTTCTGTGTCTTTCTGTTTTCCAGGAAAAGACTTAAGGCTGCCCATGGCTCTGTAAATGTAAAGTGAAATAAAATAAACATAAATAAACCCCTGTTCTAAAATGTAGGCATATAAAGCAATGGGACAGAATGGAAATTCTAATGCAAATGGAAGTATGGGATTGGAAATGAAGAAAAGGTGAGCAATGTTGTAACAAAGTATTGTCATTTTGGAAAAGATTTTAGTTAAAATGCCTTTTATTTGCCTTTAAAAATCTAGTACCCATCTAAAACCCAGCCACCTAGCCAAGCCTATAGAACAACCTGCCTAGAAAACCTATCTTTCTACCCATGACCATTTTTTGTTCTCATGCTGGTTTCAGACAAGAGTGACCAAGTGATTGGTTCATTCTCTGCTGCACTCTTCTGAGGAAAATTCAGACAAGTTAAGAAGGCTTGGAGAAATCTTACAAACCACCTAAATCCGATTGGAGTCCTAATGTTAATGCACTTAAACCCCATCCAAGGCTAATGTGCAAGATCAGCTGCATCCTCTGTTCCCATGCACACGTTACTCAGTATCTTCCAGAAATGTCCATCTGCTATGTATATACTCCCACTTAAAATTTAATTAAGTAATTGGCCCAAGCTTGTGTGGGTAATTGCTCTGTGCCCAAAATTCCCTTTGCAGTCAGTGAGAGACCCGTGTAAAGAATGACTGCTTCAGGTTCTCTGGATCAAACTATTGTGATAGTGGTATTATCAAAGGGACCACCAGCCTTTATTTAGAAACCACAACCTTCATGTAATTTAAACACTTTCTTTCCCAGTCTCAGCTTGCTGATCCTTCTGATATAAACTGCACAGTAATGGGACAGCAGAAATAGAAGGGTCACAGTACATCACCACTGTTTAACTAAATTTGTTGTATGCCCAGTGGCGAATTGTCAGGGAGTGGTTTCAGATCTAGGAAACTTGGTGTCCCCCATAAACAGGAATCTGATGTCCCTCTAAAGCCATCTTAGTACCCAGACTGGATGTTACTCAGAGAGAGGTGCTTCTACTATTTTTAATTCATTTTGATTTCAGGAGTCTGCTCATTGCAAGGCAATAAACACTTGATTATGGGCTGAAAGTGAGATTTGGAGGAATCTTACAGAAACCTTGTTCATCAGCTTGATGACTGGATCAAGAGAAGGCATTGAGCTGAGGTTCCTTTCCAGTATTGGTCCTCACCTCTGTTGTTCTACATCTGACAAAATCAGACGGATACAAAGCAGCCTCAGGCACCCTGAGGTGTCCTATTGGCATGCACCTGGCAGAAATGGGGAACCAAAGTGAGCCAAGCACATAGCATGTGTTTAGATAACCTGACAACCAGCTGGACTTTAGCCAGGAAGTCAATCTGTCAGCAGGGAAGAGCAGCAGGTTGTTGTGCTGCCACGAAGCTCTGCAGGGCTTGAGATCCAAACCACTATTTCATGCACGTCACTTCCCCGTATGGCTCCAAAATACTTCACCAATTCAGTCCTGTCGTGGATACACTTCCCAGGAGGTAAGATTTGCTTGGTAGCATATATGACTACAGATACATCGTGATTGAAGGTAATCCTTTAAAAATCTGAAAGTGTTCAAGGTCAGGCTGGATGGAGCTTTGAGCAATCTGGTCTAGTGGAAGGTGTCCTTACCCATGGCAGAGGGCTTGGAATTAGCTTATCTTGAAGGTCCCTTCCAACCCAAGACATTCTATTATTCTTTGATCCTTGCTTCCTTTAAAAATCCCTGTTTTCTTAGTCACCTTTGTGAGGTTTCTTCTCCTTGCTCAATGAAACCAAATTTATAGTACATTTCATAAGAGTTAAAAAAAAAAAAGCAAGCGCACACACATACACATACACACAAAACCACCACCCTAAATCCCAAACTCTTCCTATATAACAAAAAGCTTTAATCTCATTGCTACAGGATAATCTGTAGTGATAAGCAGATGTTACACAACTCTGATGCTTTTCCTTCCCATCATCACGTGTATCAACTGATTGCTGCAGTTCAAAGGGGAGGACAGAAATACCTAAGAAAGGAAGTTCACAGATCAAATCCTCCAGCTTATCTGGCTGAAAGCTTCTCCCAGAGTGGATTTTATTTTAGTTCAGTTCCAAAATAAACACCAAGCCTTCAGTGTGCCTTAATTCTCCATGTGATGCCTGAAGCTCTGCCACTGAAAGCCCCTCTGGCATGTGGAGATCCATTACGCATGCTGTCATTCATCAGGGGAGAGAAACAATTCAGTTTAAACACTAGGGATGAATGGCTTTGCTTCCACTGCAGCTTGTGTATGTACGGTAAATAGCTCAGGTCACCATGAATGAACAATGCAGCAAACAGAGCCAGCACTTGAATAATTCCCAGAAAAGCCTTAAATGTGCAGACTTGCAGTTTGTCAGATGGCATAATTATCACACCTGCAATGTCAGGGACTTACATCAACGTTTGCTGCGCTAGGAAAATTTTAAGTTATATTTTCTGTGAGCCTGTGAGCCTGAGGAGGTCAGAGGGTGCACTGGGCTGAGAAAGATAAAACATAACCGTGTTCATAATCACCAGTACTGAACACAGTGCTAACATCACGCCTGGCTGCCTTGGATCCCAAAACAAACAGGTACCAAGGTGAACTGAGTACAGGGACTCCATACAAATAAATTCCTGCTGTGTTTCCTCAGTGGAGGATCCACAGATCGTGTGTCCTACTGCCACAACTCCCTTTGCACCACTGGTATCTTAAAACAGCAGTGGCAGCAAGAAGAGTTTCAAAACAGAACAAAGAAAAGACATTCGAGTAGTCTGAAAACCAACTTATTATCAGGGAATCTGTTTCAAATCCCTTTTCCACCACAAGCTGCTCATGGGATGGCAGGGAAGATGTTTTGTTGCTCCCTGACTGTGTTTTTCACCTGCAAATTTGTGCTGACTCCATCTCCTGAACCATAGGGAACTAGAGAGTATAAGCTACTCAGCAACAGGAGGTTACATTAGTCTGAAATGAAGTTGCATTAGTTTCCAAAATAGGTTCCAAAATAGGTTCGATTCCAGATAACTTAATTTTCAGAAAACAAGTGCTCTATAAAAGGTGGTACCTGTTGAATAATCAAAGACCGAAAGCATCTATAATCACTTGAAAATTATGCTAAGTACAAGTTTTGCTTGTAGAGGAGTTGTTCTTACATTATGGGTTTTAATTTGTGAGTGAGTAATGGTTTGGGGCATAACCTAGTATTTGCAATCCTTAAATTGAAAGAATGCTTTGTGAAAACATTTAAAATTTGTTGATAAAATTTGGAGGATCTTAAGAGGAATCATCAGATTTTATACAATTTAGAACACTCTTGTTCCTAATGTTATTATTACTTTAATAGCTCCTCCCTGAGTTCATGAGGAGACCAGTTTGAATTCTAGGAAACCCACAGCAGATTGTCCCTTGCAGGCACACTCAATTTCCAAACCATGGAGTCTCCAGACTTTCCAAATACCTCCCAAGCTTTTCTGAGCAACCTCTGTCTTGGGAAGCTTCTTATTGGGATTTGCAACATTGCAGGAAAGAAGAGGAAATGCAGAACTCCAGTCCTAATGACAAGTAAGTCATGTAAACTAACTTTTCCAACTTCCACATCTAAATAGGGACATTGTTCCTTATTTAGATCAAGAGAAAGATTTATAAAAAATGAGCAACTAATATTAGACTTCTAAATCCAGATTGAAGATATAAATAAATGACCTCTTTTTCAACAGTAGCACTGGATTGTACTCCTTAAATTCAGCCAACTTATTTAAGGATCTCTACTGTAATTCAAAACTCCAGCTTCAGCTTCAAAAATCTTAGTGTTGATTGTTAGAATAAGGAGAATGATTTCCCGAAGTTCTGAGCACCTGCAGATCCCTGCTATCTCAACAAGACTGTATGAGAAGTAAAGGCCTGTACATGCAGCTGGACCACTGCTGACCAGGGTTTGTGTCTGACATCACAGGGCAAGCCTAAATCTTCTCTCTGCTGTGAGGGAAGAGAAGCAGAAATGAAAAATGCAGCATCTCCTGCTAACTACCATCTCCTGCTTACCTCACATGCCCACAGAGATCACAGCACAGGCAGAACCTGCAGACAAAGAGATTGAGCTCTTCCCTTGCTGTTTCTTTCTTAATTTAGAGCTTGGCACTGTAAAATCCAGAGCGATGGAGCTGTCTGCTCCAGTGGAAGCTCGTGCCTAGGAATTAATGTGGTACCCTGCCCTCTCCCACTGATAACAGAGGCCAGCACCTTGGAGTCAGAGAGAGCAGCTCTGCCATCATTCAATCTGCCTGTTCCCTGGCTGCCACTCATCCACTGCACTCAGAAATACCCAGGGAGACAAGCACCTTTTCCCAGCTCTCCCAGGCAATATTTCATTCAGAACAGAAGAATGAGCATCCCTGTCTTCTGAAAAGGATGTGTCAGCAGTGCCACTATTTTTCTTAAAACAAAAGGGCTAGAAAATTCACTGCTTCAAACAGAGACCCTCAAGCCCACATATCCTATCTCTCCACAGAACTGGGGGTTCATTTCTCCTGCCAGAATTGTTCTTTTTTGTTTTCTTCGGCCAATTGGGCCAGAAGTGAAAAAATGACATGACTGCATGGTCTGGTAGTAAGGGCAGCTTTGGATGCACCCTTTGACAAGGACAATTTAATACAATCTGCTTCACTGCCAAAATCTCCTAGAATGTCCAGTTATAAGGCTAAAAGTGCCTCTCTCACTTTCTTACCCCTTGCTGCAACATGTTTTTATCTCCACATCTCTAGCAGAAGGATTTGAGGTTGTTTCTAGCCCAGGATTGTCTCATGTTTTCTTTAGGACATGCTCCCACTGGGTTGCTCCAGGTTTCATTTCTTCAGAACCGTGGATTCTCTATAGTAGGAGAGGCTTTGTGGAGGCATTTGGGAGCTATTTGAAGGCTGTGAACAACGGCCAGGAGCCAGCTCTGCCCTCTTCAGCTGATAGAATCCAGTCTGAGGCGGATGCCTGAGGCACCCTCCACTCCAGGACTGGAGAATGACCAGCTCTCAGTCTCTGAAGGCAGGTATTCCAGACATCACCTCAGACTGGGGGGTGGCTCATCTTCCAGGAGATCCTGTCCCAATTCAATGATTTTGTGGCTAAAGGTAAAGGAGGGAAGCTCAGACCAGGAAGCCAGCAGTGGTCTGGAGCCTGCAAAGCAGACTCCATCTCTTTAATGGCTGGGACGGGCCCTGAATTCTGCCCTTTGTGATAATTTTCTTACCCACATTCTATGGTTATTACAGACTTCAGACTGTCACTCCTCAAATACATTTTTCACAAGTTCCTATTAAACTGTGGGTAGCATATAGTGTTATGCTAGTATTGATGTTGAAGCAGAATTACCTGCTAGTCCTGCTAATCCACTGATGCTTTGACAGAAGGGATCTCACAAATAGAGATTCTTCATGAAAAAAATGATTAAACATGACCTGAAAGGCTGCAGCTTTCCAATTGCCTGAAAACTTACCATTTCCTTGTTGAATGCTGTAGCATTTAAAGCCAGAAGAATCAACGACAGCCCATCCTCTGATCCACTAATGACATGGATGTTGAAGGATTTTGATGTCACTTTTTTTATCCTCAAGCCTATTATCTGGCTCTTCTGCCTTTCGCTCTTCAAACAGAGGCTGCTTTAGAGAGATTGCAGTGGGCGGGCAGCGAATGTAGGAACTGTTCTACTTTTTGTATGGACTTAGTCCACAGCCAGAGACAAGTCACTGAATATCTCTGAGCCTCACAATCAAGGGATGTCCTTTAGATACCTTTTAGGAACTGGGAGTCTGTTAAATCTGCTGCACTGCTCGAGAAAATCGCTATAACCTCTTTCAACCTAAATTTACCTCTGGCTTCAGCAGAACAGTGTTTGGTGTATTCCACTCTGCCCAGTGGTCCTGAAGTGCTGCAGCATTGTTCAGTTCCTGTGCTCTGATCTGGGAAGGGCTACATTTCAATGACATGTGGATCCCTGCACCATTTGGAGGCCGCTGTAGGACGTTCCAGATGGCAGGCAGAACTCATTAATCTATGTCATGAAAATTTAATTCATATGAAGGTAATAAATTGTTTATGTATAAAATAGGCAGGACTAATACATAAGCATTCAGGGCTGAATCACACCAGGATCCAGGCACATGCAGCTCACAGCGAACTCAGCTTTTTGGCTGTTACAACAAGAATCAATTGAACAGAATTATTAAGTGCAGATATTTGGATAGAATATGCCAACACAATAGCTGCTGCACTGTTAAAACAACCCACCCCTCCCCATCGTAATTTTAACTCAATCTTAAGAAGCCAGCAGTGATGGAAGAGAGAAAAAAACATAATAATAGAGAGAGCATCTAACAGCCTGGGCTTGCTGCTGCATTTGCATTGACGTCAGAGCAAACAAGATTAAATGAAGGCAAGCACAGCTACAGAAATGTGACCTTAAACACAGCCTCAGAGTTGCAGATACTGCCAAAATCTTAGCTGTAACTCCACCTGGCTGGCTGACGTAGGCACAGAGCTGAAGTCTGTGAGGAGCAGCCGGAGATCCCAGCGGCAGCTGGCACGGTCAGGGCTCTGCTCGCCCCGGAGCTCGGGGCACGGTGCCACAGAGAGGAACCAGGGTGGGGCAGAAAGGATGGTGCTGACACGGCCCTCCCCAGGGAACCATTGAGGCTGGCAGAATTTGCAGCAGCCTTTTACTGCTGGGGTTGCTTCAGTCTAGTCCAGGATTAGGGAAAAGGTGGAAAAAGGCTTGATCTCATTTTCCCAGTCACTCACGCATTCCCCTTTGCCCAGTGTAACCTTGACACTGTTGAGATCCAGACTTGGAAAGCCAAAGTCACAGAGAG
Source organism: Pachycephala philippinensis (assembly GCA_013397055.1). Lineage (NCBI taxonomy): Eukaryota > Metazoa > Chordata > Aves > Passeriformes > Pachycephala > Pachycephala philippinensis. Next base: position 56,635 of record VWZT01005773.1, on the reverse strand, counting down.
AACCAGGCCACTGGGAACAATGGTTAATGGCAGCTTCAAAAAGCTAAGAACAATTGAAGCTGGAAGTTTGTTACCATAGGAGCAAAGCCCATTCAAGTCTACTCAATCAAATAAAGTATGATTACATGGTGACATTGCCAAAATCTGAACCACCGTTCACTGAACAAAGCCACAAAAAAATTATCCACAACCAATTAAAAAATCTTTCTGGCAAGAGAGCATCCCTTCAAAAATCCTAAGCAGGTAGATACCAGTCTTCCCAGACACTATGATTTAGAGTGAATGAAAGTATTTCCTTTGATTTAAAGGACAGGATTACCTGTTGTGCATCATTTAAGCCTCTCAAAACAAGGCTGAATTGGGGTATAGAGGATTTAATTACTTCACTGGCTCTGACTGCCCTTAGCATTATTCCACTTTACATTTGCCACAAAAGAGATTCCACTTTGGATCTGTGGGGTAAAGCACCTTTCTAAAGATTCAAATGAAATCAACCAAAACAGCAATTTCAGGCTGTTTCCCTGATCTGGAGAAGATAATCCAAACACAAAGATAAGTCTTTTTTCATGTCTCTCTATTGATGAGTTGTTCTGGAGTGGTCCAAGCACACAGGGAGAGCTTTGGCAGACAAGTTATCTTGCAGGACCTTCCACAATCAATTTGTCTCAGCTAAGAAAACTGGAGATAGTTTATCCGTGAACTACTGAGAATTAAATTTTTAACCCATTTGCTCATTAAGGCATCTACAGACAGCCAGGCAATTTTGTGTGACCTGCAGCATAGAGTCCGTAATAAAACCAGGTAGGTTCCCTCGTGGGGCTACAGATGCAATAATTAAACTTAGCCTAATAACTGCATTACACTCAGGGCTCAAACCAGATGCTCCTGTTATGGGCCAAGCACTGTGCAATGAGGAGCTAAAAACCCTTTCAAAATATTGTCCCTGTGGCATACAGAGTTCATGGGGGCTTACTGCCTTTCTGATCTTCTTTCAGGCACAATATTCAGCCAGTATTTTTGGGAAGTGCAGGAACTTTTGAGAGCCTCTTGGATCAGATTTCAGAATCTTGTATCACTTTCTGATCCCAGCATGAAGATAAGGAGACAGTTGTTTTGTTATGTTGTTTGGTTTTTTGTTTACCCATGCATCTTTGTGGGTACAAATACTCCTGCAGAGATATTTGGCTTGGATGCTGGTGGGTTTGTAAAATCCAGTAAATCTCCAATCTAATCAAATTTCACCAAGCAATTGTTCCCCATCCTTTGGAGCCCAGGGATCTAAGCTCCATTATGCTACCTAGCTTATTACTAAAAGGTCACTGAAGACTCAATGAATCCTTCACTTCATTTCTATTGTCCTCTCTTTGACATGTCAAAGAGCTGTTGTTGCAATAATTGCGATCGGTCCTGTTTTAGGACCAAAAATCTTAGAATATCCCATGCAGAATGTGCTGATCCTGCCCACACGGATCACTGGAGCTGTCCTGGAGACACTTAATGTAGCATTGAATGCCATAGAGCAGCAGTTTTTATTTCTTCTGAACCATGAGGTATGAGATCTTGGCACTTGTGACTTGTGCTTTCAAGCCTTTTCTAGTCCATCAGCCAAGAGTTGCTTTTTTTGATTCAGCATTTAGCAGCTGACTTTACTTAATTTGGAAGCACAAACAGACCCTTTGCTTCACTCTGTGTGTTCAACTCTTGGCCAAAAGACAACCAACTTTAAAACAGGCAAAAACTCCTTGCAACTACAGCACTCGCTCCCCGCTCTTTCTCCTGACTTATAAGGAACCATGTTATTGGAATAAGGAGCACCTAATCCACCAAGCCTGGGAGCATCTGAATTTTTATTTTTATGTGTGGTGACATTCCAGTGTGACCTTGCCAATGAATAGGACACCCTTAATTGCAGATGCCCCCATTTGTCCAAGTGTTCATGTGGGAGGAAGATCTATTAATTTCATTATGGAATTTCTGAATCTAGTCCTGCCAGCTCCATAGGAATTTTGGTAACTGTACTCATCCCTCACTATTATTTTTCTCCTACTTATTACCATTGCTTTGCATTCAGGAGTTAGGATGGAAAGAAAAACAGCTTTTCTCATGGAAGTTGAGAACATCTCACTGCAAAGGACAAACAAAGCCTGGAAAAAGAGCAGCTTTCCAGCACAGTGCCAGGACTAAGGCAGCTGTGTGCTTCTCCAGGTAAGCTGCTGTCCCTTGAATTCACAAGGACCTTTTCTTCCATGTGAGCTGGTTATGGAAACAATTTCAGCTCTCCTGGAGAGCATAATTTAAAGTTAGACCTTCTCCAGTATGGTCCATACCACCAATCAAGGTAATTGTATTATCCATAGGTTTGAAGACTCTCATAAAAATTTGGTTTAGTTCTGCCCTTGTGTTCAGAGATTCACCTCTCAGTGGAAATCCTTCTGTTCACTTTGGTGGGTTTTAGCAGTAACCAGCAAGGAAATCTTCAGTATGATCCAAAGTCAGATGTCTATACTGTAACACAGAGCTACACCCTGGGAATCCTTCCAGATCCCAGAAGGACTTGATTCTGCTCCCTTTTATAACCAATCATGGTACTACCCTTGATTTCAACAGAGGCAGAATCAAGATGGGGATTGTTTCAAATTCACCAGGACAATTCTGTAAGTTGTATGCAGTCTTCACCCCATTTTGTGTGGCTAAGGAACAAGGATACCTCCCACACATATTCCCCTTGGGCATTCCATATGTCCCTCAGCTGAGGATGCAGTGAAGCTCACTCACTATATATGTGCAAACAGCCCATTCAAGCATTCTTAAAAGTAGAGAAAAGTGAATATGAAGCCTATCCCTGTTCAAAATTCCATGCAAGGCCTCAAGTGCAAGTGTTAGTAGAGTCCTGTTTCCTCCTGATTTTCTGGAAAACACAGGGTTTTCCTCATCAGTAGAACTGTGCACTCATTAGTTTCAGTAGGATGAACGTCTTTGGTCTGTTAAAAATATCTCTGTCTATACCAACAGTTTTATTTTCAGCTTCAAAAAGTCACCCAAACCAGCACTATCTCCCAAAGGCTCAGATGCTTGCTCTTGGCACTGTTTAGCACCTCAGCTTGTTCTTAGCTCATGGACCTGGAGTCCATCTCCTCAGATCTGTGGCTTTCCTTGCTTTGTCTCACCACAACTTCTGTTCCCGATCTCTGCAATTTACTTGAGAAGGAAGCAACTTCTCCCTATAAGACTTGGAATGTTTTTGGTGTTTGTTTTCTCTGATGAGATGTACAGTGGGCTACCTTAGCCATGGAGGTGGTGTGTCTTGGCACACCCACACATCTTTTGTGTGCTTGTATTGCTTATTCTAATTCAGCAGCCTACTGTCTTATCTAGCCAGAGTGCTTTGAAAGGCAAATCCTATCAGAGCATAATGGGAAGGGAAGTTAAAGCTATTAACAGCAGATTCTTAGCGGGTCAGGGGGCAGAAGGGGACCTCTCTAATCAACTTCATATACATTTTCTTTGCTTTCTCACAGGCTTGAATAATAACTCAATATCAGCTCCTCTAGATAGCTTTAGATGCTATTAGCACATTCAATCAGTAACTCAGAAAGGGAGATAAAAGCACAAATACATAGAATCACACAATCATAGAATTGCAGAATGGTTTGTGTCGGAAGGGACCTTAAAGATCTTCTAGTTTCAATCCCCTGCCATGGGCAGGGACACTTTTCTCTGGAGCAGCTTGCTCAGAGCCCCATGTGAACAGGGATGGCAGGCCACCAGCTCTGGAGAGCAGTGGCTGTTCATTCCCCATCTCTAGAACATCTTCAGGGGAAAGGGCCCACTCTCAGTGGAGTCCTATGCTGACTGTCCTTCCTGATAATTGTGTTTCTGGTAGAAAAGAATAGAGGCACGGAGAAGCCTGGAGTGAGCCAGGAAGGGACATAATTCCTGTGAAAAGGAGGCCTCACTGAAACAATATTTGTTTCCTGAAATTATCCTCTGATCAAGTAACAAAGTCCTCCTTCTGCACTCTCTCCTTCATGGCCCTGCACAGCATCCCCTGGCTGAGCTCCTCACCTGAGAAGCTGCACACCATAGTGACAGGGAGGCATTTTTCCATGGCTACTGTCATTAATTACCTTGATAATTTCCATCCTTAAACTTCAGGTCTGAATGATTACTCATTTCCCATCCTGCCCAGCCCACTACACTGTCTAGACATCTCATTTGGCAGCTGGACCATATGGGTGTTGCTGCCTTGATTAAATAGTTGGTACAATGTGTATGTTACTACCCTCAGTTAAGTCCCTGGTCAGGGTTGTTTTTAAGCATCTCCTTCCCAGGAGTGGTTGGAGCAAGGGTGAAGGTATTCAGGGGCATCAGGGAAGGCTGTCAGCATCATTCAAGGTGATCTTCAGCCATTTCAGAGCAATGAACAACACCTTGTGTACTGGAGGTGTGTATAAACTGTATACTAAACACAGGGATTTTAGTTCCTCTTGCCATACCAGACCCATGCTGGTCTTAAGCAACACCTCTTACTTGTTTTGAATAATTAAAAATCAAGCCCTCTTGGTGCCTCTACATTTGGTCCACTCCACCATGGCAGATTAAAAAAAAAAAAAATGGAAGGAATTAGCAGATATCAGCCCTTTATCTCCAAATGCTCAGACTCAGGAGCATAAGGAGACTTAACATCTTTTGATGTGGTTCCCATATTGCAAGCAGACTAAATAAATAGCTCTGTGTTCTTCAGGCTAACATCAAACCATCACCTCATATAAATAAGATGCTGACTGAAAAGTGTGTGTGTGTACCATGGGGGAAGCTGTTCTTGTGGAATGGTCTTACTTCTGTCAGTTTGTGAGGAAACATTCCCAGAACACCATCATCGTTGGCTATGTTGTGATAGCAGCCAATCTGCTTTGGATTATCCAAGAATTCAGATGGTACCACACACCTGCAAAGCCACCAGCACCCCACATGCCACATGTGCAGGCTTCATCTCACAGCACAGTCCTGAAGAGCTTCTTTATGCTCAGGAGCTGTGGAAGGTTTGTGTAGTTCAGGTAGAGAACGTGCCCTGCACCCTCTGGCACACACAGATTCCCTCTCAGCATTGCACCTCAGGCCTCTCACAGTTTTTTAAGTGCTTTCCCAGTTGCTGGGAAAGCAGCATGACTGAAATTAGAATAGAAATGCCAGCTCTTTCCCCATGACTCCAATAAGCACCTGAAATGCTTTCCTCATTTGGAAAACCACCCAGTAGGACCCCAAGTTTACAAAGCCCCTGTGTGTAATCACCTTCTTGTGGGATTTTCCTCTTTAGCTGCATTTGCATATTGTAGAAAAAGGACCAGTATTCTCATCTGCTTCCCATTAATTTCCTTGTTCAATTCATGGATCTTGGAGATCTCCTTAAGCAAATTAGGCAAATCAGGTTTAAACTTCTCCTGAATCCTTTCCCTGATAGTGAAAATCTGATGGTGGTTGTTATTAGCAGCTTGGCATTAGAGTTACATAAGCAAAGGGATAAGCTGGTCTATTTTAGTAGCTATTTTCTAATCTATCAGAAGATACTGGAGATCTCAAGACAAATACATCATGGAAAGCTGTAAGCATGCTTTACATACAGAAAAATCCTAAGGAAATGTAGTGAGAAAGGATACAGGACAGTTGTACTTCCACCATCTTTAAGATACATAGACTTTAGTAGAGCTCTCCTGGGTTTTGCACCTATCCTAGAGGACTGAATAGGAAGACTAGACATTCATAGATTCATAGAATGGGTTGGAAAGGACTTTAAAGATCATCTTGTTCCAACCCACTGCCATGGGCAAAGATACCTTCCACTAGACCAGGTTGCTCAGAGCCCTATCCAGCCTGACCTTGAACACTTCCACGGATAAGGGGAGTCCACAGCTTCTCTGAGCAACCTGTTCCTGCTTCTCAGCACCTTTATAGCAAAGAATTTCTCCTAATATCTAATCTTCCCGGTATCCAGTCTAAGTCTACCCTCCTTCTGCTTTGTTGGGATTCAATGAAGTTGAGGGGAAGTACTTTGCTTTCACAGCTACAAGCCTCTTCCTCTAAAGATGATGCCAAGTGGTCCTTCAGGGAAAGATGCCAAAGGCTGAACAATCACACTGTATAATGGGAGACAGTGCCTGCAGATGAAGAAATTTGTACAGCCTAAACATCCAGTTTCCAGCTGTGTGAAATTGTCACACTGTTCGTAATAACCACAAGGATTGAGATTGCAAACTTATCTGGCATCTTTTTTGCCAGCACAATTTTCAATTTTTACATGCTCCAAAGATCACAGGTTACTGTTCACAGCACCTGTTAAATATCCTGAAATACATCTCTTCTAGAAAACTGTTCTGTTTTAGCCATTCTTTTAACTAGATGCTTCCATGAGGAGGGATTTTCATCCCATTTTTGCTGTACAGTTCATTGTTCCTAACCTCTCCATTGCCATTGCTGTAGCAATCAAGTGCCTGTGAGATGCCCCAACTAGAAAATGTCTTTTTTATTTCATTAGCTCCCAAGTTGAATCCTATTACTTATTAATAACCTCATTCCACCCATGCTCTGCATTGATCCCTCTTATCAGCACTGGCTCCTGCTGTCTTCTCAGCTTTCTCAGAGTAATGTTTTCAAAGGTAAAAATTTCCAGCCATCTCTCCAAGCAAGACTCCTGTGCAATCAATAAGAAGCTCATCACTTGCACACTTACCAGCCTCCCCGGCAGCTCTTGCTTTGCTCGTTGTTTTATCATTCCCAAAAGCGTCTCCTCCTCCTCCTGATGAGATGGATTTACTCGGCAATACTCAGCCTGCTATGGCAGGCAACGCAGGCACCAGGTGCCTTGCTTGCTCAGGAGGACTGAAAGGCTCAGAAACCTTACAGAGAGATAAGTGGGAGATTAGAGTCAGCATCACTGCAGGCACTTAGGGGCTGAACAGATTCCTATGCCAAAAAAAGCACATGTGAATGTGTTGTATTCTTCTCATTGCTTTAAAGAGAGGAGTATTCTTACTTTAAGTACACATCTTTAAAGAATCCCCCTCCTCCACCTTTCTCCATCATGTACTTTTTTCATCCTTTCATTCTTCTTGCTTCTCTTCTGTGCCCTGCTCATCCTTTACCTTGTCTTTGCTCTCTTTTTACAGGGGAACATGGCCCCGAAATGCTCACATCTTGCGTGCCCTGCAATTAAGGTGTTGATTCCTAAAATTATGACCCCACATTTGTGTTTCAACCTCTGAATAGAAACTGTCTGATTTCCTGCAGAACCAGCGATGGGGTTTCTGGGCATGTTTGGGTTCTGAAAGCCCAGTCATTTATGTTATATCCTAATTTCAGTGAATGATGGGGGGGCCTAAGTCCAGGGAAATCTGGTAGCCTACAGTGAGGAATGTTAAGAGACAGGTGCTTCAAGACTTACCAAACCTTAGTCACTCAGATACATTATGAACATCCATTGTAGGGAGTATAAGAAGTTTTCTAAGATCATACTGAAGATGCAGTAAGTCTTAACAGCCCTAATTCCACTGACAGCACTCTCAGCTCTGTGCCAAAAGGGAGGAAGGCAATGTAAGTGAGCAATGAAAGCCACGAGATCACCTAGCCTATGACACCTGGGAGATTACAGTGATGCAGGTAGGGGCTAAATTAGTTAACAGAGATCTACAGTGCATTTTAAATTTATTCCACATGTTCAGTGGGTCGGAGTCTTGGAGGTGGATAGACTAAGCTCTAGAGGTGTGGTTTTCACAGTAGAATGAGATAAGTCCATCTAAAGGACACATTTTTTGCTGATTTATCTAACTTGCATAGAACTTATAGTACGTTGCCAAACTCAGTGTCTACTGTCTAATTCAAGGTCTCTGTTCACGTTATCTCTTCACTTGTTTCAAAACTGTTCTGCAAGACCTTGCTGTTTCCCACTTATCAGACTCTGTATAGTATCTACTGTTCTCTGTGATTCACTGTGCAAAATCTTTTCTTATATCATTCATCTTTCACCACCAGCAGTCCTTACAAAGCACCAGTTGAAGGCATGACGTGTGAATCCCTGCTGTTACTTGATAGCACTGCTGCAGCAAGATGGGCACCTGAGTTTAGGCTGATCCTTCCAAGTTCTTAAACCAGCCTCAGTTTGCTGTATTGTTTGGTTGTGTTTATTTGGTGCTGCCTTACTACGCTCCAGTGTCACTTGTGCCCAGCTCTTCTGCATTGTCCTCTTCCCGTGTCCTGCCACCTCCAGGCTTTGCTTTCCCATAACAGAGTCCCATGTCAAGGTCATCAGAACTCCATGGATCTCCTGACAGTACACAGATGCTTTGGTCTGTGCTGTCTCACACCCAAAGAGTCTTTAAAAAAGAAAAGCCTGATCTTCAGAATTTTTAATTTTTTTTTCCCCACTGATCCTCATTTGGAGAAGATGCAGATGTTTCCCATTTGGCCAACGCCTCCACGTATCCACTGACAGATGCTCAGCAACGTCAGTGCTTATTTCCAGCCTCTCCTCAGATGTCCTGATGAATGTCATGTTTGCAGCAGTCTTGTCTCCAATGTTTTTCTAAGCCATGCCATTGTGGCAAGCAAACCTATTCACAACTGCTGTCAACCAGTGGGTCTAGCCTTAGAGTGGTTCCTGAGCCTATTTATTTTTGTTTCTGTCTTGAACAGCTACAGGAGCTGGGCTTTTATCAGCACCAGCAGAAATAGATAAATTCAGTACCAGCCATCCAGCAAGGAATCATGAGAACTTAAGAAACATTCTGGAATTTAATCAGGCTGAATATACACTAATAAATTAAATATGCTTGGGTACATTTTTTGTCGAACTGAAGCCAGCTATTCAAAGTGCAACCTGCCAGGCCTGGATTGCTGATCACAATGGGATTGTACATGGAGAGAATTCAGTTATACAGCCAAGGACGGTGTCTGTTGTCGTTAATGCCACTGGGGAGACCAGTGCCCTCTCTCCTCTGGTTTGAAGAGTCCATGACCTTAATCTGAAGAGACTTTATTGTTTTTGCAGGGGAGTGTTTTACAAGGAGATAAATGAATATCCAACATTTTCCCTATATGCTATTTATTCTGAAAAGTCAGTCACCTTCCCTGCAAATAAATAGAGGATATAGCATCACTCCTGCTATGGTATCCACCTTTCCCATCCATCACTGGGTAGGAAGATTGCTCTGCCACAGGTATGGAAGCCAGGGGAGCTGCAAGTGTGTCTGAGTAGCAGCAGATGAGCCTTGACTTTCAGCAATAACCACAGTAAACCACATCACTCAAACAATGTGGGACAGCACAGACAGGACCCACAATATTCCTCAAGTTATGACTCTGAAGAGTAACTTGCTTAAGTGCATGTTCCTTCTGTCTGCATATCAATCTGGGAAAATCAGGGCTAATGATACTTCTGTTCTTGGACATTTTCATTCAGGAATGAAAAATTCACAGCAGTACCAATTCCTAAAGGCCAACTTCATCCAGTTCACACACCCAAACACGAAGAGCAAGAACGGTTTCAGAACCTGAGTGTCCAGCTGGTGGCTGATGCAGGATCAGTGCATGCAATCCCCAACCTTCCTGTGGTCAAGTTGGCCACCAGGATTTCCCAAAATCTCCCGGGCCCCATGGTGCTGGGCACAGTCTAAATACCACTGAAAAACAACCTCTCGAACATTTACAACCCAAATAGAAAATGCAGAGTCTGGGGGAGGCAGCAGAGGGGAGGTGATCCACTCCAGTCTCCACAGGAGGTTAATTGCAGCCATTTGGGCAGCCCAGCGGATGCTGCCTTCCAGCTCCCTGGCTGGCATGGACGGTGTTTCTAACCCTTTGGACTCTGCTTCTTTCTTGTCACAAAAGCATTTTTCTTTGGTTTGGTTTAATATTATTATTATTATTTATTATTATTATTATTATTATTATTATTATTTTATCCTGACTGAGCTGGATGGTGCATAATTACCTTGGAAAACACAATCCTGGGCCAGCCCTGCCTCCAACAAGGAGCTGATGCTCCTGGAGGCTCCCAGGGCTTTGCTCTCCCAGAAGGACCAGAACAACTTCCCACGCTATGTTTTAACAGATCCTTCCAGACAGTGATGCTTAATGGCTGTAAAGATTCAGCAGTCCCAGTGCCTGCTTTAAAAAAGCAACAAAACCAGGATATATGACTTTTCCAGAAATAAAGATCAAATAAATACTGCATTTTGCTGTTAACATGATGATTTGAGCTAAGCACAGCACTATGGAAACTAGCTGTTTAACAGAGTATGTTCTTTGCTACAGGACTTTCTACTTACTGTGCCAGGGTCCTTTACACAGATAACAGTCCATAAGATAAGTCCTTCAACCCCTGTGAAAATGGTGTATTGATTTATATTTTCATTTTAAATTACGTACTTTCTCATCCTTGATGTGTTTTTCTTTTTTTTGTCCAGAGTTCACTAAGTTGCACTGAAGTGAACAGATGAGAGATATGTGCTTACAGCTTGGCAGGGAATTGCTGAGGTGGGGAGTTTTCAATAGCAAAAAGAGAGATTGAAATGCCTAAGCAGTTATTTTAATCAATTGTTCTTTCTAATGAGAGCAGCTCAGGGGGTGAAGTAAGCAATTCAACATTATGCATTAATGTTTAAAATCCTCCTAAATCAAAGCTTGGAACAGACTCTCTGGATTGGGAGTCAAACAAAAATAATCAAGATATGCCAATACATTTTCACCAAAACCTTTTGGGAACCCCAGCTTGTGTAAATTAACATGAATCTGTAGATTAACATGGATGTGTAGATTAACATGGATGTGTAGATTAACATGGATGTGTATATAATAAAAGGATCTCTTTTTTAAAAACACAGGCTTAAAAATGTCTGAAAAGCATTGTGGAAACAGCAGTCAACATCTCTGGGTGAGTGCAGAGGGTTACTGAAGGATTTACCTTTTTACATGGGCAGATAGTGATAGACAAGGGGCAGAGGTTTAGATTAGATATGTGCTGGTTTGGGCTGGACCCAAAGCACAAGATATTAGGAAGAAATTCTTCTCTGTGAGGGTGGTAAGGCACAGGTTGCCCAAAGAAATTTTGGATGCCCCACCCCTGGAAGTGTTCAAAGCCAGGGGCAACCTGGTTTAGTGGAAGGTGTCCCTGCCCATGGCAGAAGGGGTGGAATGAGATGAACTTTAAGATTGCTTCCAACCCAAACCATTCTATGATCCCTTGGTTGTGTGATTCTTGCTGACTCCTCTCAGAAACATCAGCAGCAGACCCACTGCCTCAGGAGATAACATCACACTCACTCTCTTGCTCGTGCTTGTGTGGAGACACACAGAGAAACAAGAGCTCACACATTTTGGGGTCTGAAGCCAGTGCTCTGTCCTGGTTTTTCACCTGCCTTTGAAAACTAAATATTCAGGAATTGCCTCAGGCACAAGTGGGTATGGCTCTCAAAAGATTATGTGGGGAAGAAAAAAAGGCTTTTGTGAGATAAGTTAGAAAGAAAAAATAAAATATTTCAGTTTTTCAAAAGAAACATTATACACAATCTTGTTCTAAAGTATATGTGAGGAATAAAGGAATAGCAAAGGACAAATTGCTCTGAAGACTGAAATACAATGGAGATGGGGTTAATCAGCTTATGGGCAGCTTTCACACAATAGAGAAAACCACGTGTAATTTTCAGAGACACTTTCAAATCTTGCTACCTTCGAACAACATCCTTATGTAAGCAGAGGTTCTTCAGAGCAGACCTCTTCTGTTTTCTGCCTTCATTTGCACCTTTATAGACATTAGTGACAAATCTGATCAGTCCTCTATTATTATGAAAATGAGAGATAATTTCAGCTGCATCTGTTGCACGCTGCATGCTAAATTACAGATTTGTTACTGTCTGCACAAAAGAAGTCTAGATGACCTCTTGCACCTCTGTACAATAATAATGTTAACAAATTATGATATATACACAAATTTTATTTTCAAGTCAAGGACAGTTGTTCATGTGGATTTGACTTCATGAACTGTTTGCACAAGGAAGGGGGACTTATTCTCTTCCTTTTTTAAAAAATTTTGCTCCTGCCTAAATGTTGCTGCAGCCAGAAGCTGGGAAGTTTGAAAGCAAGTGTGAAGAGGAAAAGCACAGTCAAGTGCACTCTCCTCGGCTAAAGTTCACACTTTTATGGTAAATAATAAATTAAACAGGAAGGTAGCCAGAAATATCAACAGAGTGTCTACACAGGTAAATTTTTGCTGGCTAAGACTTCATACAGTATATCCCCGCTCCCCAGAACAGACAGACCAGATTTATTCTCCCATACAGTCTCTCTCCAGACCACTACTTAACTCACATGTCTCTGGTGTGAGCCCCAGGGAACTGGAAAAGAAAGAACCAGAATTCTCGCTGGTAATTTTTATGGATTGGTGATGGACTTCTAAGCTGTCACACTCAGAATCTTGCTATGGCCAAAAAGGAAGCATACCTCACACAGACAGGGAGCTATATGAATCCATTTTTAATCCAGTCAAAATTTTTATAATTTAAACCAAAACAAAATTCCATTTTTTTAATATATGTGCTCATTCTTTCAATGCCTCCCTGGCTCCTATGGCTGACCCTCTCATCCTTACTCAGGAAGGATGGGAGATGGGCTGTGACATGTTGCCAGTATCCTGAGATGTCTGTCACAGGCAGTATAACTTTTGTGGTGGGGCTTTCTTCACCTTCTCCTTTGGGAGATGTGTGAGATTGATGCTGATACTTTGCTCTTCCTCAGTCTAGGGTCTGCTTGGGTTTATTTTCATACATTTTCTTAACGCATTCTTTCTTCTAATTATGCTCATTATGGAGCTTTTCTCTTTTTGTTATCTCCAAAATTAGCCTTTACCTGAGCAACATGGGGCTGCATTTCTGCAGTGACCACTGACTGATCTTTAAGATTTGTGCTTACAATTTGGGATCTCTGTTATCATCCCATGCCTGTAATCTTTCACACCACGTTTTATTTCGAACTTACAGGCTGTTGAATCTGCACTGTAACTCTTTGTTCTCACTGTGAACTGAAGCTGATCTGGAACAGACATGGGCCATACTCACCTGACTGCTAGACAAGTGCTATTGTTAAAAAAAACAAAGTTAAAATCCACTGAGCCTGGGCAAGACAAGACTAGCCATCAGTCTGGACTAACTAAGCCGTGATGGTAAGGTCAGTGCAAAGCCTATCTTTAACTTGTATCAGCAGAAATCAGAGTTACTGGGCTGCAAAGCCTCCCTGCTCTACATATGTCAAGACCTGTCACAGAAAATTCTAGAAAAAGACATTTCTTGGGATGTTGCCACTTGTAGGCCCCAACCATCTGATAATCCCTGGCAGCTCCCATCAGCTCAGCTGTGGTACCAAAGCATCCCTGAATTCACCAGGTGGCTGCTCCTTGGCTGCTCTCTTGCTGCTCAGCTCCCACTCACAGGATCAGCAGGAGGATTCTAAAATCTCCCCACTTTCCAAGTGTTCATCTGCAGCCTTTAATCACTGCAAAAGACCCTCTCTAGCCTAATGGATTAATCATAAGGTTGGTTTGCCGGAATTTTATGTTACGCTGCCATGCTTTCTTGTACTTTTAGCACTGATCTCAGCTTCCTGTGTAACCACCTGCCTCTCATTGAAATACAGTTCTGTGGTTCTTCCTGAATTTCTGTGTGTCAGTAAATCATAGGATCAAAAAATCAAGGAATGGTTTGGGTTGGAAGGGACCTCAAAGATCCCCTTGTTCCAACCCTCTGCCATGTGCAGGGACACCTCCCACTATCCCAGGTTGCTCAAAGCCCCATCCAACCTTGAACACTTCAAGGGGCATCCACAGCTTCTATAGGCAACCTGTTCCAGTGCCTCACCACCCTCACAGTAAAGAATTTCTTCCTTATCTCTAATCTGAACCTACCTTTTTTCAGTTTAAACTATTCCTCCTTTTCCTGTCACTACATGCCCTTGTAAATTATACCTTTCCTTGTATTAAAAACCTAATAAAAGAACACTTCACCTCATAATCCTCTTAACTAACTCTTGCTTCTGTCTGTTTCTGTCTCACTAGAGTACTCCAGTCTTTGTGTGGGTGCAGGCTGCCATGAAGCAGACACTGACTTTTCAGCAGTTTCTTTCATTTCTATTCATAAATTTGAAAGTGTTACACAGAACAGGTCCCAAAGTCTTTGACCGAGAAACTTCTCACTGAACTGAAAGGTTAATTAAACATCATGTACTTTGGCTCACTAGCTGCATATGATTTCACAGAATCACAGAATCAAAGCATCAGCTCAGTTGGAAGGGACCCACAAGGATCATCAAGTCCAGCTCTCAGCCCTGCACAGGACCATCCCCAGGAGTCACACCATGTACCCAAGAGTATTGTCCAAACACTTCTTGAACTCCAAAAATTAAATTTGGTTTCCTGGACCTATTAATTCTTGGTACTTTTCTTCTGTTTATATCAGAGGAAAGTCAAGGTATAAAAAAAAATCTTTAAATGAGACTTCCCATGCCACAGATCAAACCACACAAACAAATAAGTAAATAATAAATTAAACCAAGCTTGTGATTTGGAAGTTTTCTGGAACTTTTTGATGAAAGTACCCAGAATTACAGAATCACAGGACCTCTAGAGATCATCAGATACAACCTCGTTGCTCCGGGCAGGGTCAGCTGGAGCAGGTTGCTCAGGGCTGCATCCACATCCCTGCACTGCCTGACTCACAGCTCAGCTCAGCTCAGAGCTCCAGGGCACTGCCCAGGCTGCTGCGAGTTTGGCCACAGAAATCCTTCCATAAAGCACTTCCTTGCATGCTTGAGGGCAGTGCTAATAGTCAGTTTTATATGTTCTTGTGTGGATACCTGCAGAATGTAGGAGAGTAAACAGCTCTATGAATCCCTGGATGCCTTCAGCCATCCTGTGGTGTGGGGCATGACCTTGCTGTTCCCCTCTGCACAGGGACTGACTGAGACCCTGCCAAGCCCAGAGCCTTCTGACACGATGTCACTCTGATCTTCTGTGCTGTGACTTCTTCTGATCTCATGTTGCATTTTGGTAACATAGCTCTGGATAACTTCCTCCCTGCCCTAAAAGAATGCTGTCATTTGCAATCAAAATGCCTGCAGGACTCTCTAATGGCTGGTACAGTGTGTGTGATATGCTCAGGAGGTGGGCTGCTGTCCCCAGGCTTTCATTCTCCTGCAGTGCTGCTTTAACTGGTGTAGTGATGTCTCATTTTAGAGATGACAGTTTCCCCTTCAGTGGGCTCACTGGACCACATCACGTTCTGTGTTCTGAGAAAGCAAAAAGATGTAAAAATTGGGCCTTCTTCTGTTTGCCATGTTACTGTGCTGTCTTTTGAAATTATTACTTGCTGCTAATTATCCTTAATGCTAATATTAAGATATCACACTCAAGCTAAGTTAATTAGGGGAAGAAGAGCATCTATGTTCTTATTAACTAAACCAGCTAACAAGCACAAGCAGATGCTCACTTGTTCCAGCTTTCTCCTGTTTCCTGCAATTTACCAGTTCAAATGCTGTTTGGTGGCCTCCAGGGCACTCTGGACTGAAGCTGAACCCTCATCCTTTCCATCTGAGTGCTTTATCAGTGTTCACACTGAGAGTACTTACAAACACCCATCCTCTTCCAAATTTCCCACACAGAGGAGGACTCTGGGACTCTATGAGCTGACAGAGAAAACATCCCCCTCAAAAGTCATTATTATTGAGTGTGCAAACAGCAGTTAAATCACTGGGGGGATCCTTGAGGATTTATAACATGCCCCATGTTTGACATCCAGATATTTTGCTCTTTCTTAGTACTACCTCAAACACATCTTCAGTGATGGCAGTTATCTGCTGGAGCTGTTTTCCTTATCTTTTGTGGAGGGTTGGATTAGCTGGGCATCTACAAGATGCATCCACGTCTGATCTTTGGTCAGATCTCAAGCCGTAGCTGTTCATCAACAGGCACAAACAAACTTGTCCATGTTCTGGAGATGGAAAGTGCATTTATTCTTATTAATTGTACTCTGGTTCTCACAATCAGACATCCACCTTCTTCATCAATATTTTTTTACTCCACTAGAATGGCTGGATTAACTTCCAGGTAAATAGGGAACAGCTTCTCTGTGCCTATCTCAAAAGACCTGAGAAATCCATATTGCAGCTTTTCTCTTCCTGACAGTCTCAACACCACCTGCAGGGCTGCTTTATGCTTCTAGATCTTTACCTTGATGTGACTGTTTCTCACCTGTTTTCTCCTTTGCCTGAGTGTAGCTTAAACTGGGTTTTGCCTATTTTTTCTCATCCAATTTACATTCTTGGCCAGACTACTTATTTTTCCATCTCCTCTGTTTCCTTCAGCCTCAGCCTCTGCATTCATTCCTCATTACTTGTTGTTTTTCACATTGTTTGGACAAAATGTCCAAGGTCTGATCCCTTACCAACTTGATTCTGTTATCAGGACAACAGTAGACCAACAATTGATCCAGCTGTAGCTGAATATAAAGAGCTGTTGGCGTCTCCATCATTTTTTCCCTCCTGCCCTGCCCTCTGCTCTTCTAATTCCAGCCAAATCTGTGCTGTCTCAGGAGATGTATAAAACTCCCTTCACAAACTTCTGTACTTTCTATACAAAGAAATACCCTCTATCCATCTTTGAAATTGAAATTATAGATGAAAATCACTGTGCATTCCCATTGGACTAATACGGGATTGATTGTTCCACACAGAATATTATCCAATCTGACCAAAAAGAACACAAATGACAGCTGCTTTAACGCTTTTCCCGGGAGACTGTGACACATCCTGATCAGTGTCTTTGTCAGGAGTTTGGGCTGATAATCAAATTCATTTTTTCAATTTTAGATTCAACCTGTTACTCTGAGTTACTTTCCGTTGTACAGTCCTTAGTCAATTTATCATTATTATTGTTGCTGTTTACATAATGAAGTAAGAAGAGGAAATTCTTGGCTCTGGTAGAATGTTTGCTGGTTTATATGTGTCTAATAAAAGTCTCCCTTGCACTGAAGAGTTTATAATCTCAGTAAGATTTAAGATGAGGCTGTTGCACTGAGGACTTATAGTACAAGGATAGCAAATTCATATAATGTCATATAATGATCCAGGCTCAAAAATAGGCAGATTATCCTTCTGAAACCTGATGTGTACTAATTGATTATGAAAATATTTAAAATATTTTTTAAAAAATTAATTCTATTATTTTTCAGGGCCATAACTGCTATCCTTTTGTGTTTACACCTAGATAGTCTCCACCCCAAGAAGTCCACAGTGTAAATAAACGGATTGTGAAAGATACAGAGAGATATCCCAGCCTCAAAAACAACTTTCCTCAGTATTACCTCTGAGTCTTTATGAAACAAATGAATCAGTCTTCAAATATCTTAATGAAGAAGTCAATCTGGTGTCTAATAGAGTGATCCACATTGAAGCAAAACACAATTGGGCAACTGTGGATTTTTGGAATCAGATGATCCTGGAGGTCCCTTCCAACCCAAACCATTTTGTGATTCCATGATTCCGAGTTACAACGATGTAAGATTAGAGACAGTGATGCAAGGTCACTGTTTCTGTCTTTCTTGCATAAAGAGTGACCATTACATTAAAACTCACCCTACACATACGAAATCTGATAGTCTAAGCTCTTAGTTGAGCTGTCCTTGGATTTCAGTGTCATGGTAAGTAGGTGAAAGGCTTGACTCCATCCCCATCTCCTGCTCCCAAAAAACCAATGACATTGCATTTCTGGGTATCCTTCTCCAGCCCAAAATCTTCCTCAGAGCCTGCAAGTTCTCACTTTGCCTGCTTAAATAGGTCCATCAATACTTGGACCCTGTAAAATTGCCTTTTAGCTGCCTGTGGCTGCATAGATCTGCAGTGACAAAAGCAACTGCTTTCAGCACAAAACATTATTTACCTATTCCTTCAAGGTACAAAGCTTTCAGAACAAAGTATGACAACCACAGTCAGGCTAAGTGCAAAGGTATTAAGTTCACACTCATAAATTCTCATCCTTTCATCCTTTAGAGGTAGAAATCTCACTCTGTCACCACACCTTTGTCTCCCTGACTTTCTGTGTGACAGGGAAACTGTCAGCCTTTCACTAACTCACATTAGCCTTACTTACCCAAGCTCCTCCCTTCCCTCCAAGCACTGTTAAAATTTTAGACCCCCTTTGATTTTTATGTCATTTTTAGCTTTGGAAGAGTAACACTTGCCAGCTGAATGGAGCCATCGAGGCTGGGGAGAATTTCTCCCTATAATTCACGACCAGCTGTTGCTATGTAACTCCTTAACCATGTACCTGAGCTGCTTAATCTATGTGATGGCTTTGTCTTTCTTACTTGGTACAGTGCCTTTTTGCTTCAATCAGACTGGAGAAAAGGGAAAAAAAACTATCTTCAATTAGATTATCAACTTAATTGACATAAATGGTGCATAGAAAGAATAGCAGGTCAGCATAAGTTAAATAGTATTGAAGTAAGTTAGGTGCCTGCAAACCAGGGGGGACTGAGGAACTGTGCTGCAGGATACATCAGTAACTACCAAAAGGAATCACTGAATGGTAAGAGATTGTCTTTAAGGTCTTGTGGAGGAAAATTAGCAGGAGAGAAAAAAAGGGCAAACAGTGCTGTCCTGGAAAGAAAGGTGAATTCCAGATGAATCAACCTAACTTTGATGACTGGAAAGAAAATGGACCAAATAAAGAAACAGTTGATAGATAGGTACCTCAAGGAAAGTGATAAAGAAACATCCAACACTGATTTGTCAAAAACAGATTGCTTCCACCCAGCCAAAGATAGGACAACATAACTTAGTTAGGAGAAGCACAAATCTTTGACATTTCTCACACCTATGTTCTACCATCATTGTTAAAGTTGTGACTTCTCCAGCTTCTCACATTGTGCTACACGACTTTCAGCAACCTCCTCTGGGTAGACTGTAACTTTTTCATTTAGTTTAAATTTTAATGATTTTTTTTTCTTTTAAAATTTGTAGCCTAATTTCCCAGTTTATTGCAGTTCTGAGTTAATGTAATGGTGATTAAAGTACCGGTGCTGCTTCCTTGAGATCTACCTGTTTACCCAGTCAGTGGTGCCAAGGGAATGATACAGCCTCAGCATTATAAATAACTCTGAAACAGATGCATTTCTTGGAAGGAGAACATTTCCTTGTGCACAGAGAAAAAGCATGCACATATTCCTGGATAGAAAAACATCCAGAGGCAGCTCAAACCACACTTTTTATCCACGTGTGGACAATGGAGCCAAGCCCTGGGCACCCTGTGGAGAACCAACCAATGCAGTGACAGAGCAGAGCAAATGAGGAAATTACTCATTGCCCATGGGGTTGTGCACATTTTTACCATTTGGGTGATGCCCTGTGATCTGTAAACTGCAGATTGCTGTTGCCAGGCAGGGGAATCAAGGGCATTTCAAAGGGAGGCAGACTTCAGGCAGGGCGTGTGCTATCTCCATCAGATAAATTAAATGTAATCTTAGAAATTTAACTTGCACAGTGGCAGAAACACCTCCACAGGACTCTATGGGTTCTGGCAAGAGATTCAGCTCACCCTACAGCAGACACCAGGGTTCATCTCAGTTGTACCCAGAGACATGATACAGAATGTAATGAAAATCCTGCCTGCTGGAACTGGTGGCCAGAGGTGAGTTGATATTCCCTGGGCAGCTTCAACAGTCCTGGATGGCTTTCCTTAGGCACTCAAACCGTGCCATATCTCTGGAGTGGCTAAATTAAGACACCTTGCTGACAGGCAGACACCTGTCTGTGGGCACAAAAAAGTAGGGCTTCATCTGGGCTGAATTCCATCTTTGTTCACAATTTCACTTTTGACTGAAATCAGGCACTTGCTGTTAGTGCAAGCCTGGAGAGTCCCCCAGGGAGCTGTTGTGGAGAAGCCAGAGGATCTCACACAGAAACAGATTTCACAGTGCCTGTATTCTGTATTCAAACCCTGTGACACTGCTGCAAACAAGGTACATGGCACTCAGGGACTTCTTATACACCATCATTTACCCAGGGCCCCTGGGGGAATTATTCACTGAACCTGACAGGGGGGAGACTCCAGCAAGGGAACTGTGTCTGGTGCTCAGCACTGCTCCGTGGTAAAGAATTTGACAATTTGGAGGGAGCCCAGAGCAACAGGAGTGATTCAGGTGCTGAAAACATGGATGATGAAGAAAGAATGAAATCATTTGGTCTGTGGGTCTGTGGCTATGTGCAGTAATCACCTTCAAGTGTCTGAAAGGTTGATATCAAGACAATTCTGATTCATTGTTCTTGGTGTCCATGGAGGGAAAGAAAACCTGAGCGGTTTTCAGCACAGGGATAGGCCAGCTAATAGGAAAGGGAAAACAGGCAACAATTTTTTTAACATGAAAGATGGTGAAGTTCTTACACAAGGTGCTTCAGAAGGCAGTGGATTACAAGCTAAGATTCATCTAAGATGTTACACAAATTTCTGCTAGTAGTGGCCAAAATTTATTTCATTTTTCTGCAGTGTGGAAAGGTGAATTATTCTCATCTATCCCTTCTCATTCTACTTCTTTTATAAATGTATTTCAAGCCTAGTCTCTAACCATTTAACTTTGTTGACTTAGACAGATGAGGACACAGAACTGAACAGGGAAATGGGAGTGCTCCTGTGTTTCATCCAAAATAAGAAAATCATGTTTCCAGTTTAATGGTCTTTCACACAGACCCTATCATCCTTACTACAATTTAATGAACTCCCGATAGCACCAGTGAAGTTGTCTTTTGGCCTGACTCTTCTTTACAGCACAGACAAGAGGATGGACATGGTAAGACATCAGGGAAATGCATGAGCAGGGGAAAGAAAAAGAGGAATAAACAGAAAGTGAAAGAGGGTCAAAATAAAAGAAGGAATTGGTGGAAGGAGAAGTGATGTGGAGACGCAGAGTAAACGATGCAATGCAAAAGATGGTAACAAGAAGAAACGCCCTGTGGCGAAAGAAAGCAGAGAGAAAACAAAGAAAACTGCACAGCAAGCAGGTCAGTGATGTTGCATTGGCACAATTCAGTGTATTTCCCTTGACAGGGAGGGAAACAAGAAGTTAAGCACTTCTTTTCCATTCGAAACAGGTATAATGTACCTGGCCATCCACTGCTTTATTGAGCAAGACAAAGTCTGCAGATGAAATGTTGTTCATTTGATGAACTGGTTCAAATCAGAGAGGAATAGAAGAGTGGGAGAGAGCATGGCATGTTTAACCATTGATGCCTTATGTTTTAGCTTTTATATTTTTCAAATTCTGTATTCCCAGTGTGTAACTCTGCAGTGTCCTGCAGCCTGTGAGCTGCTGCTCTCTCATGCTGAGACAGACAGAACAAAGCCTCTCCAGGCTGCTCTCCAAGGACACCCAGCCCGGCCTAGGCCAAAATGTGTAACCCAGCATCTTGAGAAGGGGGGCAAGCTGAGGGGAAATTACATCATTAGCTAAAGTTTAATTGGTGAAATTGGGTTGAGATGCAAATGGACCAAACCTATAAAAGTGTGAAGAACTTGTGATTCGGGGTCCATCTTGGGTGTAGCCTTTGGCCTGCCCAGGGTGTGCCTCTGAAGGCCTTTCAAATAAATATCCACCTTTATTCCCTTCCTCCTGTCCAGTCTCTGTTTCTAGGTTGGCCTCTTTAGGCATCACCATCACATGGAGAAAGGAAGACAGAGGAGTGCCAAGAAGGCAGTGCAGGTGCCTGAGCTTGCTCCAAGGCCCACGAGGGTCTCACTGAAGCACAGGACCTGACTGCCCGCAGCGTACGGCCCAGTACAAACCTGACACCAAGCTCACACACTCGTGGCAAGAGAGGATGCTTTTTCCTCCTGTAACTGGTGAGGAGACTCATTTCTGTCAGGCAGAAATTATTCATCTTAGTTCAGTGGCTTATATTCCAGCAAGCACTGCCTCTCTCCAGGGCAAGCATGATTGCAGGGTGCACCATTCCCATACACTTTCCAGAAACACATCCATTTTTCCAGGAAATTACGATGCCCGAAAACGCAGCCTGTATTGCAGAGCAGCAGCAGCAGCCAAAAGGCAGATTGAAAAGGTGACTGGAAGAGAATGGTACCAGGCACTGGGCTGTTACCTTCTGTATATTCAGATGTCATCTACAGTTCAGGTTTGCAAGTCCCTCACGCAGGCTACATTAAAAAAAAAAAAATAGAAAAAGGAAACACTATGAGAAAGAAATCTCCAACTTGATATTCAGAGATGGAGCAGTAAGTAGGGGGATGGAGGGTTGTGGTCAACCTCCTCTGTAAAATCGTCTTGAGAGCAGAAGTATCAGGACATGAAAAGTCCAGTATCTCTATTAGAGAATATGCAAAACCACAATTTTTTCATTCTCAAACATTATCCTGCTGTGTGTGTATACTGATCTCCCACTCATGGCAGTATTTCTGTATCAGGCATATGGATAGTACCAGATCATTCTCAATGACTCAGTATTTACGTGCAAAATGTCATGAACATCTGAGAGTGTTTTACACCTGGAATGCTATATTTGGCAGCACTGAGTGACTCAATTTTGCTAGCAATGTTAGCAATAGTGAAAAAAATAATTGGCAATTTTAATTACATTTTATAGATATTTTACAGCAAGAATTTTTATTTTGGCAAATAAAGACATCTGGAGTCTAAATATTTTACCTTCTCTGCTCCCACTGCTTTAACATGGCAGGGAAGGGATTCTGTACATTGCTGTTCCCATATGCATTTGCTTTGCTGTTCACAGAGACATCAGGAGTGTAACTCCAGCCAGAAACAACAGCAGCTCTGTACAGTAGTCACAGGATCTGCTAAGGCAGGTGATGTTGCAGAGGTGTTTTTTAGGGTGAGGTTAAGTTGTGCACAGGACAGGGAGGACTCATCCACTGCTCATGTTCATTTTTGCCTTCCACAGTTTCCAATGACAAGGCACAACAAGAACAAGGAAAAAAAAAAACCACCTATGGTTTTGGGCTTTATTTAAACCATGGTCTTTCTAAAAGAAGAGCTCACAATTTTTCTCTCCTTCATTGCTAAATATACTGAGTACTATAAAAAAAAAAAGAAGTCATTCCATGTGCTGGAGACTATCCATAAGGGACATTACTTTAAATGCTTTCTCTATTGTTGCAGCAAAGAAGCCATTAGATCCCACTGCAGAGCAGGGAGGGACACCACCTCCTCTCCTGAATTTATGATCTGGGAGCTAATGCTCTGCCTAAAAGAAATGGTTAGTGACTAATGAAAAAATAGAGAATGCAGACAAGCTTGGCCATACATTGGGAAGTTCATCAATATGCATTTTCCCATAATGCTCAAAGACATTTCCCATAAGAAGGCAGGAATCAGGCTGTAAGATATGAAAGCATGAAGCAGATATCCCTACCCCATTTACCCTGAATACTCACCATCACAAAGTATCCCTGGACACTCCAGAAACCATAACTCCTGCTTTAAAGTCTGAACCTGGAATAAATATTTCATCATCCTCCTAAAATTTCTCCTCTAGCTTCAGTGAAGCTGTGCTTTAAGATCTGGGATATCAGATTTCACGTGGGAAAAAACCATTCCCTTTGGAGATGTGGATATATAGGTTCATTTGCTTTTTAACCATGGATGTGGGAAGAAGTAGGTCTGCTTATACAGAATATTCCTTTGCAGCTAGCTATGAAATGGGAGACAGCTGATTTTAGCAATGTTCAACAAACTGTGTTAAAGGACTAAATAAATAAATAAAAAAAAGTATACTGCTCTCTGCATTTAATTAACTGAAATTGAGGGAAGAGACACACATGAATAGCAGAGCGATTAATTTGCTCCCATTTGGCTGAGTCAAAGCCCCAGCAGCATCCTGTGTGTCATTTACCTGGCTTGGTGTTGCTAGGAAGCCTTTTGCTAAACCCAAATTTTAGCTGAAAGGTTTCTAAAGCACATCAGGTCACGTAATGGACAGAACTTGAGTTGAGCAGGGATAAGTTAAAGTCTTTAATTTGTTCATCTTACACCTGATTTAACTTTTCCTTAAGCAAAAACAGGTCAACCAAACCAGGAATATGTGAACTAGAAGTCACATAGCTAA
>VWZT01005773.1:18581-32457 GCA_013397055.1 Pachycephala philippinensis | reverse complement strand
AAAAAAAAATTTAAAAAGATAGTATAGAGCCTTGATTACCTGCCTGTACACTCAAATTCTCCATGTCCAGCTGCAGGGTGGTTGCCCAAATCGTTTCCCAGATTTGGAGACTATCCACCACCACACAGCTGAAGGTTCTTGGTACCTTCCACCTGGAGGTTTTCACACACACACAAACGCTACCAGAGCCTGAGGCAAAGGCCCCTTCTCCACGCTGAGTGTGAGGTGAAGGTCTGTATCTGTCAGAGGCTTTAGTTAATAGGTCACCAATGATCTCCTTTGCAAAAAAAAAAAAAAAGTCCTCTTTGTTTGGATCTCATACAAAGGATGCTGAAGACCAACAAACCATCTCACATCAAACTAAACATGGCTTTAGCACAGACTTGATCACTGCCCATCCCTGTTTACCTCTTTCCATGATGTCCAGCACAATTTTGACAGCCCTTTCCCAGTCAAAGCTGTGCTGACTTTGGAGCTGGCAGAAGCAAGGGATATTTCCAATGAGCAGTTTGGACACAGTCGTCCTGTTCACCCACAGAAGCAAAGCTCAGCCACTCACCAGAAGTCCAGAAACAGCCCTTGGCTTGTTCTACTTGCTGACAGAGATGGAGCTAAGGAAGGTGAGTGGTCAGACCAGGTGATTAGGATAGTATCCCTTTTATTCCTCAGTCTGGTAAATAATAAACTAAAACTTTGCCTCCCTTCCCAAAGATGCTGTCAGAAGGCCTCTATCTTTCCATATTCCAAGCTGTTTGGTGTCTCAGCCAGCAGACCTTCCCCCACCATCCACTTCTGCCACCTCTCTGTCCAAGCCTGCTATCAGGGAAAGCATCAGCATTGCAGTACCACGCTCAGCATCAAAAATGAGGGCTCAGGGTGAGGAAAGAAGGAGGAAAATACTCTGATGTGACTGGACTGGATGAGAAACTGGTAAAGCAAAACCTAATCAGTCTTCTGAAAGGTAGAGTTGCAGGTAGAGGTGGGGTTAGTGCCAGAGCAGAATAAATCTGTGTAATTTCTCATGCCTTCACAAAAATACTCTCCAAAAGTGCTTAGGGACTTCTTGCACAGACCCTGACTGGAGCCACTCTGGTGCCAAGCAGGCAAAGACCTGCCATGGGGTTCAAGTTGCTCTGGGCTGTGTTTCTCCCAGCCGTTCTCCAGAGGAAGGTTTCAAAGCCAAAGCAATCTGGCATTGAAAACTGCCATAAGTGCAGAAATATTCCTGTGTATTCATGGCTGCTGCTCTGCACTGACTCCCCACCATCTTCTGGAGACACTTCCACTGCCCACAGAGATGTAGAGGGAACTGGGAGATGAACTTTGTGTGAAACCCCACACTCCAGACCTTACA
Organism: Pachycephala philippinensis; assembly: GCA_013397055.1. Taxonomy (NCBI): domain Eukaryota; kingdom Metazoa; phylum Chordata; class Aves; order Passeriformes; genus Pachycephala; species Pachycephala philippinensis. Next base: position 31,103 of record VWZT01005773.1, on the reverse strand, counting down.
GCTGCTCAAAGGACCCGCTGCTGCTTTTAAATCTATTCGATAACCAAGGTAGCAGGGGATTTTAGGAGAAAAGGGAGGATTTTTATATATCCAGATGAACTCTTCACTGCATGTGCCCTTAGCTCAAGTGCCCCAAATGCATTAATATGCATCACTGGATGTGCAGCTTCTGGGGCTCACTGAGCCCCTTAGCAGAATAACCCTGCAAGGCAGGAGCTTGTGCTAAGTGCAGATACTCTGTCAAAACACCAAATCAGCCAAAAATAATGGAAATGCAATCAGCCTTGCTAAGATCCTCCCTGCTCTTCCACCACATTTACAGTGGGCACAGTACTGATTCAAGCCCATTATTTTCAAGCATCATTAAGAGTACAATGAAGAGTGATAAATTATTATTTTAATGGGAATATAATGGCAATAAAGACACTTTTGAAGTAATTAGATTCTCAGCCTTCAGAGTTTGCAGTGCCTTTTCCCCATCAAGCTCATGCAATGCTGGCACTAGCGAGGCTTGGGATGGGCCAAGGGGGATGGAGTGCTGCCTGGAGAAACACCGGCAGAGAAAGGATTAGCTCCCAAAGAGGGAGGAGCTGTCTTCAGGATTTCTGCTGGGTCACTGCACGAAAGGAGCATGAGATTGCCAGGAGGGGAGAGCAGCAGACAAAATCTTGGTTACAGTGTTTGTTAAGTGTTACTGCCTGTGGCTAACACACCCAAAAACTGTTCCCTGCTATTTGCACAGCTCCCTTTGTCTTCCTGCCACAAGCATCATGGGAATACGTTTCTGAAGTGAGGTGCCCATGGTTTTAATGGGGCTCTAAACCCCATTCCCTGCCTAACACAGAGCTGCTTATGACATCCTACAGAGCACAGGCTAGTTACGGGGAGCCATGCTCTCGTATGCCTCAGTTTACCAAAAGCAGTGAATGGGACCCTTTAAAACCTTTGCATGCACACTCAGCCACATCAAATCTAGAGTATTCCTGTGCATGAAGTGCCCTTCACACTCCTCTGCATCCAGAAATCCCAAAAACAACCTTGGGTTCTCCCAAAGGAGAGACACAACAAAATGTGTGAGCACAGGTGAGAGCTTCCCAACAAAAGCCAGGCAGCTCTCACTCCAATGCCCTTCAGGCCCTGGATGCTGCACTGGGAGAGAGGCAGTGCCTGGGTAGCCAGAGGCCAGGCTGCTTTGGGGTCAGCATGCACTGATATGATAAATAATCTCATGGCCATGAGGCTCTGAGTGCAGGGTGCTGGTGTCACCAAGTGCTCCTGCTGAAGAACCTCTGCTTTTCCATATTAAACAGGATGAAAGCATCAATCAAGTCAGGGATGGGAAAGCATAAAACTCATTTCAGTAAATGGCTCCAGAGCCATTTTACAGTGCAAAGCTGGGAGATGTTCCGGTAGAAGGTGCTGTAATAGAAAAACAAAGTATTATTTAAAAGTCTAATTGTTTAGCTGTGGGGATTCAGGACACCAAATTGAGTTCCTCCTTTCTCAGTCCAAATTATTGTAAACAGACCTCTGGATTTGGCCAAGAATGTCTTCTGAGTTTTAAATCTTCTGAAAAATCAACTGCTTTTCTTGTTACACAGTGATTTATACAAGGATTATCTCCTCTCATTAGTCTCTCATGATGATTAAAGACTAAAGTAATGACCACTAACTCTGGGATTAAAGCTGAAATGTCACTGCCTGGAACCAAAGACAGCAAAAGGTGGCTGCAAGAATACTGACATGTCATTCTAATGAAGATGAGGGAGTAGCAGCCAGACAGTGATTAGGGCATGATATGGGTAGGGATCTGGGTGGAGACCAGAAGGGACCATGTGCCAATTAATTTAAAATTAGATTGAAGAAGGCTTGAGCTGCAATCTCTTTTCTGTAAGTACAGCAACTGGTTGGCTGAGGAGAAACAGCTGACCTTGCATGAGAGCTAGAATTTTTTTAATGCAGAGTGCCTCAAGAATAGCTGATACAGTTCACTTTTGATGAGATGTTTAATCAGAAGCAAACCCACTGGTGAGCCTACACAGAGAGGTTTCCCCACAGTTAGACATAGTGTAGCTGCTTTGCACTCTTGCAGCCTTACAGATTGTAAGAGCAGTGAACTGCAAAACAATGGGGCTAGAGGGGACCTCATAAAATTTGAAACTGTAACCATATAATTATTGGCAGTCACTTTTTAAGCTCTTGAAAGCAAAATGGGATGGAGCTGGTATTGTTATGGTAGTTTGTGGAGAAGTAACAGGAGAGAGGTGTGCCACGTAGTACAGGTTAATGCAAAAGAACCATCACATGTCCACAGTGCCCAGAGCCTACCCAGGGCCCTACCAAATCCTTACAGCTCATCTCTGTCAGATTCCATGTGCTGAAATCTGTCTCTGGACCATCTAGCTCAGTGTCACAGCAGCACCTGCAGACTGCAATGCCACTTGCTATAAACCCTCTGGGACAGTCAGAGTTCTGCAAAACCTGGCACAGAGGGCTCCTGCTCTGTAACTGAGGTGTCCACTTGCTGTAGTGGTGCAGAGATCTTCCAGTGATGGTTTGAAATACATGATGTGGCAGAGAGTTTTAGCACATCTGTTGTCCTGCAGTACACAGGTAGATGCAAGGTCCATAGTACAGAGGTTGTCCTCTTAAATAACATTTTCACCAGTGGGTAACACAATCTTTGCTGTGGAGATCAGTCTCACCTTCCCACACAGAGAGGAAGTTCCCAGTCTTGCTGCTTGGCCCTGTGCTCGAGATGCTGTTTCTTTATAAGGGGATGAGGGGGTGGGGACACAGTTTTTCTCCGGCAAAACCATCTTTTCCTGGACACCTGCCCTTTGTGGATACAGCCCTGTCATTTGGTACATTCAAAGTATTGCTTCCTCAGAGGGATCTTTATTAGCCAGAGGTATAAGAGCATCTCTAGCAATGAAGGATGACAAATTAATTGCATTAACACTTTCAAAGTGCCTGGAAGATTTAAACGGCTGTGTTCAAGTAAATAAATAATTAGTATGATCTAAAAGAAAGGACAAATGTCACCACGGGCCAGGGCATTATAGAGTCCCACTCCTTCTTCACTGGCACTCACGATCTTCATTTGAGAGGGGAATACCCAGCTGGATGTGCACACACCATTGGGTTTGTTGGTGATGCTGATCACTGGAGATTTTCCTTTTGTACCAACTGGAATGGTTCCAATGACTGGGACAGAAAGATGTTAAAGAGAAATAGGGTTTCATTCTTGTTGGGGTTGTTTTTATTTGGTTGGGGTTTTTTACGTATTTAATGCAGGAAACCAATGTGAAACTTTGAAAGGGATGTAGCAGACGAGTTCAGGAGAGTTGAATTTTGTATGGAAGATGCTGTGAGAGTTGGTACAGGTACACGGGGCTGGAAGAAGAAGTGGGAGAGGAAAACAAAGCTGGAGAAAAACATGTTCAACAGTGGAGGGAGAAGCAGCCAGAGCAGGGATGAGCAAGAGCTGTGAGTACACACACAGCAAAGCAAGCAGGTCCTTCTCTTTGCTCAGATGTAACTCCCTGCACAGCCCTTGGCAGGAGGAAGACACATGATCAGCCTTCCGTTTCACCTCTGCACACATCATTTTTCCCATCTGCAACACGACAGAAATGAATATTCCCCTATGGCTGGGGAAGTGAATTTTTGATTGCTGGAGGATGCTGCAGGAATGCAAAATGGGCTGCTATGAGAAGTGTGTGCATTTATTTTGTGGCTGACACACTTTCCCCAGGCAAGGCAAAGGAGAGGTGACTGGGTGAGATGGAGGACACAGAGCACAGCACACATTTTCAAACCAGACCAATGCTGCCACATTTTGCTGACTGCTAGCACCCAGGAGAGTGTGCCAGATGCCCACAGAGGCCACAGCACCCTCCTTTCCCTTCCACAGAAGTGCCTCTCTCCTGAAACCTTGTACTTCCCAGGAATTTTCCACCTGCCCAGGTCACTGGAACATACACAGAAAAGAGGTATTATGGAGAGTTGCTAAATCAGGATGAGGAGCCAGAAGATTTGTATTCCCTGCTAGGAAATTTTTTCAGTGACTCCATAAAACATAGTTCACAGAGCCATAGGGAATGACTCAGGGGTGGCATCAAAGGGTTTGGTGCATCAGATACTTCTTGTGGCCTAGAACCCTGTGGTGTTCAACAGGGAAAACATTTTGGATAATTATAATATTTTGTTTTGTACTGTGGGAGCGTCAAAGAGACTGAAGCAGATCATGGACACACAGTGCCCATGGAAAGGCTCCTCTGTGGACCACAAACTTCAGGTATCTTCTGAGTATGAGGGCCCAGCATCTTCCCTCCTGTCTGCAGTACTTCTAGAGCTTTCTGAACCTGGTATTTCTGACTGGGGAAGTCCTTCAACTTTTTGAGTGTTTCTCCCCATCTTCCTGCCTTCTGTGCACAGGGTGCCCCAACACCAGACCAGGGCTCTGCAGGGAGAAACCTCTGACCAGCGCTCAGCCTTTCAGGCTGCCAAAGGGCCTTCCAGCAGGGCAAGAAACTGCAGTTCCTCAGATTTATGTGGCATTAAGGACAGCTTTATGTGCCTTTGCCATCCAGATCAGACAGAGTGGAGAACCTTTGCAATGGAGAAGTGGTTTGGCAGCAGCTCAGCTCTGTGTGGATAGGTGGAGGGAAGCGGAAGAACCAGACCAAAACTCTTACCAAAAGGAAAAAAATCTGAATCAATAACCTTCCCTCCCTCCCCCCAGTCAATAATTCCCTCCCCTAAGACATCACCTGACATTTTTCAGCTTCTTTTTCAACCTCTCCGATCAATTCCCAACTTCTGCCTGACTCTTAACAGGAATCTCACAGACACAAGGCAGAGAGCTGGCTTTGGATGACGAGCTAATTCCCAACAGCTCCTGCTGAACAGGCACGTGGGCAGCACTTAATGCTCTTTTCCAGTGAGCAACTGCACCGTGCTTTTCCTCCTGCCAAAAGGCTGCACTCTCCACTACACGGAAATTTATAGCAGGGCTCAGATAAATGGAGATGAGTGCTTTTATTATCTATATGAAACCATGCAAATGCAGAGTGCAGGTTACGAGGTGATGGAAAAAGGCTTCATTCAACGAGACAGAAGAGTCAGTTCGGGAAGTAAATAAAATGTTGGCACTTTCCCTTGCAGGTATGGTGATAGAGGGGGAGGACGATTTCCACCTGTGAATGTGGTTTCCAGAACTGACAGTAAAAGACACCAGGGAAATGTAGTGGTAGAGGTGAATTTAATGAGCAGAAATCTCATCAGAAAAATAGAAAGACTTTAAATAAAAAACAATGGGAAATGGAAAGATACAGTTTAACCTCTGGAGCTCCTCTGACTGTGGTTAAAAGTTTCTGTTGAAGTTAGGTAGTGAGGCTCACACCAAAAAGAAAATATAGAGAAAACCAAAACAGTCAGACTCTAAGGAATCAGACAATCCACTTAAATATAGATATTTCTGCCAATTCCCTGCATTACAGATCAAGAGATGGCAGATATTACCCAGGCTTTCTGAAAGATAAGATGGAACTTGCCCATTCAGGAAGGCCTGGGAACTGAAAAAACTCATGATCTCTGGCTTTTATCCAACTCAAAATAAGGAGCCCTAGGAACCACTGGAGGAAGAAGGCCGGTGAGATGACCAGTTCTTCCTTTGAAAATCAAGAGCACATTTTTTGTAGCTGTAGACTGAGAACCCAAAAACAGGATCGCATTTTGAAACAAGTCTATGGAGGGAAAAGAACTTGAAAGTTTGTTCCTGGAAGCAAGACTTACACAAGTCACACAGTGACTTCAGCAGGACTGGTTGTGTGAATAATCAGTACTCACATGCATGGGGAAGCCCTTGGAGGGATAAAAAGCAAGTTAAATATAGCATTCGTTTGGGCGAAGTAACTGAGGTTAATTTAATTTAATCTAAAACAATTTTTTATCAAGTTAAGGGGCAAGAATACATCTCTACTGGCAATTTCCCAAAAGTGTCATCAGCAGGGTAGTAGTTTAACAGATTCATGTGGTATTATCTTTAGGCATAAATAAAGTGTTTAAGGATTTTAATGGAAATTAAGGCATGGTCAGGGACATGAATGAAGACTCTTGACTCTTGTTGACTTGGCGAGTCACTAATGCTCAGCACCCAGACCTTGGTGTGTGATGGGATCACACCCTCCAGAGGCAAAAGCCAATAAGTAAACTGTCAGCTGAGTAGACACACTAATGATTAACTCTATTAATGAAGTAGTTGTGAAGCTATTAGCAAAAATGCCCAGAATCTCTTAGTCTGGCATTTTTAAAGGTAATCCTTGCAGCTAAACACCAAATTCCTTTGCAAATTAGGAAGATTTGGCTATAGAAAATAAAACTAAACTCATGTATAATCCATGTCTCCTCCTTAAAGTGGGATTGAGTACACATAAGATATTTCTACCCAATATTTGTTCACACTGTTCTTAAAAACACTCCCCTCTTTCCCAGTTCTTTATTATCCTTACTGTTACAAAACATTTTCCTCATTTAAAATTTTTCTATTATTTAAGCCCTCTACCTCTTGCCCTATATACCCCAGGAAGGGGTGTAGTATATTCTGTTACTTTCTGCAGCAAGAGTAATTTCTATTTTCAGACTCTTTTTCTCCAACTTGAGAAAACCCAATTCTTCACATAATTTTTTTTTTTTTTTGGTCACTGTCCCCAAAGGAAAAATATAACTTTGAGGAGCCTGGTCATTTCTATAATAGATCATTTTCAATATTTTTTTCCTCTAAATCTTTTTTTCAAGGTCAGTGGTAAATGAAGAGTAGGAATGGATTGGTCATCATCGTTGTGGATTGATTCCGTTCTCCTCTCTAACATGACTCCGATGGCCTCCATGGGATTTGGCTCCTCACTCATTTCCTGTCCTTCTGTCCTCACACACCACTGCAACCATGGCTGTGCCCTGTGGATTCAGATTTGGGGATTTTCCAGCCCTGCAGAGATGCTGTTCCCCGTGTTCACTGCCATTGGATCTCTCTCGCCCAACCCTTAAAGCAAATTTCATCAACAATTTGGGCTTGGCTCAGCAATTGCCTGCTGGGCACTCTCTGACCTCCAGCAGTTCACCACTTGGCAGCATAAAGCAAACAGGTGTTACTGGAGCACCATCAAACCCAGATCAACCATTTGCAATGAATGGCTGACAAAAGGGATCTGCTGAAAGAATGAGACTCTGCTCACCAATAATTGCATTTCTTGTAAGAATTATGAAGTGTTCAGCTATAAAGAACCTCAAGTTATTCCAGATTTTCCTTTATTCTGTTTTATTTGACCCATTTTGTCATGCTTTTTCCTTCCCCTTTTTTCATGTTTCTAGCAAAAGATTTTAATCTAAAGAAGTTAGACTCTGAAAATCTTCAGCTGAAAAAAAGAAAAAGAGATTTCAATATAAACTAGAATCCTTTAAATTTATGAAAGGTAACAATGTTTTTGAAATACTGCAGAGCTTCACAGCTAGTAGTCTGTATTTTACAAGCTAAACATGTCTCTGTGAGCAAATTTACAACCACATTTACCTGCCTGATTTGCTGCTATGATGAGTTTAATAAAAAAGAACAGCCAAAGCAATGGAAATTCTAGTAAGAAAATATATAAGACCCTTTATATGGCCCTGTTTTGGCTTGCTGAAGCACTAATATTTTTAATTACCTTCACCTAGGCTGACTTCATTCATTATGATTATCTCAGAAACAGGGCATGATGTCATCAGTGACTCTTCAGGAGCAAGAGAACAAACAAACTTAATTTTTATAGACTCTGAGGACCCGGTACCAAGTGTTTGCTTCAGTGTTGAGACTTTCAGGCCAGCCACAGCATCCCTTGTGCTGCACCATGCACACAGTGATAGACTGTCCCAGGATACTCTGGTGTGCAGGAGGTGTTTGCTCTCACAGCCCTGAGGTGGGACAGGGTGGCTCAACCAGACACCAGGAGATGTTGAACAAAGCCCATTCCCAGTGCCTGGGGACAGGTGCTCACATTTGTTGTTGGATTTCTTCTTGGTGCAGCAATACTTAAACACCCCAAATCATAGAATGATAGAATCCTAGAATGGTTTGGGTTGCAAGGAACCTTAAAAATCATCTTATTCCAAGTGCCCTGCCATGGACAGGGACACCTTCCCCGAGACCAGGTTGCTCAGAGCCCATCCAGCCTGATCTCGGAATGAGAACAAAGATTCATTGGTCCAGAGAGTGCATGGGCACATGAGAAAAGATGGAGTCTACCCCAAACAGGCAAAAGGAACAATTAGTATTTATATTTCATTATAGGGAAATAACATCTAGCCCGAGCAGCAGGAGGATCCTGGAACTATTGTCACCATAAGCCTGCCCTTTCATGAGTGTTTCCCTTCCATCTCAGACCTACAAACTGACAGAGTTCATTTCCCCACCTCTCTGGGCTGCAGCCCACACCAGCTCCTAAGGGATTTGCTCCTACCAAGATCAGAGAAGAGCAGTGGGTTTCCACCACATCACAGACTCGTCCTTGGTGAGACTCAGGCAACTACAAGTGGGGAACAGAGCCTGAGCACCATCAGAGCGCTGCTGACTCCACTTTGTTTGTTGGGTCTGTGCTCACCAACCTGGCACTGTGGAGCAGAGACTTCTGACTAATTCGAGGAAGCATCATCCAGCAAAATTTATCACCTTGGGGCGAGCACGGGTGCAGCCAGCCCCCACAGTAGGGGTGTGCAGAGGAGGCTCTGACATCAAGGAATTCATTTTCTCATATGAATTATTGGTATAAAGAGGCTCCAACCCTGCCAAGGACCTGAGCCGAGAGCCACAAGCACGATGACAGCTCCTCTGTTATTCCCCAAGGGTGCCATGTCTGCATGCCCAGCACTCACACTGCTGCTCTGCAATGAAAGCACAACCCGAGACTGGCATTTGCCAGCAGCTGTCTTATATGGATATGCTTGGCTTGATCACTTGCACAGTCAGCCTAAGAATAGCTTCCTCTCTAACATCTGATTTCTCTTAAAGGATAAAAATAAAACAATCAGAGCCTGGGTATAAAAGAACAAACCGCTGAACACTGCACTGCATGCATCTATGTTTAATGAAGGAAAATTTCACTTTACAAGGGGCATGAGTTATTTGTGTCAACCATATTTGGCCTCAAGATCAGTATCTAAGCTGCCACTTCTTCTGGTCTGACAGCTAAATGACTTTTCATATTACAGAGCGCTTCAGTGCTCCGATCATCCCAGGCAGTTCAACATTCATCACGACCCCAGTGGGCTTGCAGCCTGTGACAAGCTCTCCTAGCCAGTGCCCAGGAAGGATGCAGGCACCATCACAGCCAGAATCATGTTGAAACAGCTTTTTGGAGGCAGGCACGTGTCTCAGAGCATGGTTTGTGCCATGTGCTTGACCTCAGTGGCCAACAACAGACCTTGGCTGGTGTTAGTTGTAGCTTGAGAGTCCTGGGGCCATATCAGGCAGCCTGAGAAAGCTGCTTTGTTTAGACATACAAAGGTCGTGATGTATCTGTTCAAGAGCACTGTGGACAGCCCAGTTTAGGCTTCCCAGTCCAAGTGCCAAGGTCCACTGCCACTGGACACAATTAGTCACAATACTTAGCCCAGATGAATTGAATGTAGGCTATAAATAGCACTTGGTCTCTCTCCTTCTCCCCTCCCTATCTGCAATCTGCATTCTATAAGCATTTCTCCCATATTGAATCCTCACAGGACATCTGCAGTACATGAAACCACTTATAAAATAGATTTTTATTTTTCTCTTCAGAAACAAACAAACAAAAAAACTAAGAAAACAAACCAGTGGGAAATCAAATGTCATCACCATTTTTCCCAGGATAGTAAGACTTAAGGATTCACAAAACAAGGAGGAAATGCTGAAATCAAGACAAATTTTTATTGTTTGGGGTTTTTTTTATGCCACAAGCAACAGACCTGTCTCTGCTGTGCCAGACCACCTGTCACCTTAATAAGATATGTTTCCTGGTTCAAAAATAGAATAGAGCCTGCTGAAGTCAGACACGAATTAGCATGTATGCTGAACAACATGATCAAAGTCAAACCTTCTACCAACTGCTGGGGGCTGCAGTGCAAAAACCTGAGTGTTCAGAGCAGGGTCCATCAGTGCCAGGCTCCTGACAAAACCTGGTCCTGCCACGTGCTCCCTGACAGCGCTGACGTCAGGAAGGGCTGAGAGCCCTGAAGGACGAGCAGCAGTGCAGCTCAGCAGCCCAGCACCAGCTCAAGCTGTAATGCTACGAGACAGGTTTCTGAATATATTGAATATGAATATAACTCAGGTTATAGGAGTGGGAATGTGATACTGGGGGATCTGACGATCAAAACCTGTTGTTGGCAGGAAGGGGTCCTATCATCTCTGATACCTTGCAACCAAGCCCCTTTTTGTCCCATCAAACCACAAGAAAGTTCTTCTAATCTTTCCGGCTTCTTGTCCTGAATCTCCTACACATTTGCCACCAAAAGCAAATCAAAATCAGCAAGACCTTCCAAAGGTGGGAGAAGGGGATTGTCATTATCTCTACTTCATTCCTGAGACACTGGATGCCAATAAGCAATTTGACAGGTGTCACATGAATTGTTTGTGTCAAAATTGGGACCTGGGTGCACTCCTGAGTGCCAGCCTGATCCCCTCAGCAAGGGTCTGGTTGTACCCCTTGAAACTTGTTCTGTGGCAGCTGAGTTTAGCTTGATTTTGGCTGGCAATTCTTCCCCTGTTCTTCTCTTTCTCTCTTCTTAATTACATTTGATTTTTCTTCAGAAGAGAATTCTTTTCCACAGTCACATTTTTATGGGAATTTTAATGAGTCACTTGGCATGACATTAATCACTGAAGTCTTAAAGTGTCTTCAAATTGTATTTTCCTTCCTCTTGAATACCAGCCACACATTTTTGTTTACAGTGAAATGCTAGGAAAAAAAACCCTTCAGCCTATTTTCCTCAGTACTAATTGGGGGTTTATTACTGCTTCATTTGCTTACAATTGAATCAAACGAAAACCTCCATCCCTTTTTCATGGTGATGCTAATTGAATTGAGTGGGTTATAATGATATTACTGTATATACACAAATGCGCATTTTTTAAATAAATAAATGAACATTAAAAGGATGTCTCTAAGGAAAGTGACTAAACAGTTGTCTGCATACTTTTCTGAAGCAGGTTTTGTATCTATTCTCAAAAAAGTGTTCACAGCTCATTTCTGCACTCAGCTTAACACAGAAATCAGCCACAGGTAGCACTGCTGTAAGGGTGCAAGAATGCGATTTTCCAGACACTCAAGGAAGTTGGAGTGCCTGTTTGCAATGGAATTCTGTTGGGATTTTGGCACTTAATTTCCACAGATCTCAGGGAACAGCACTGCATTAGAGCAGGCTGACCTGAACAGCCACAGACAGGACCACAGGCTTTACCTGACCAGTTCAGCACTTCTCCTTAGTTATAAACTAAGGATTTATTTTGTAAAAATTGCTATTTCTAACAGCCAAGGTTGCCAAAAACCATTCATTTTATGTGGTGATGATTCATGGACAGTGTTTTATAAGGTTCTTATCAATGTAGCCCCAAAAGAGCATCTTGCTTCTTCATCTACATCACAATGAACTGTTGGTGCTGATCTTTCAGGTTCCTCTGTAGGATGCTGGGGAAGCAGGGGGGTGGTTCATATTTCTTTGATCTGTAAAATTTTTGGTTCAGCTGATGTGTTTCCAGAGAAAATTTTTGCAAATTCATGGTCTCATTTAATCCCTACCTAACTGTAGCTAACTGTAGTGTTTTTACCTAGACTATATTACCTAGATATTTAAAGCAGGAATATGATAAAGACATCACCCCTTTATGGGTGAAAAATTGTGCCCATAGCCATCTTTCCATTTGGTATATCATTTCTTGAAGCAAACCTATTTTTTATCTCTAAGTGCACTGCAGCTATTTCATGGACAATCAGTGCCAAGGTCTGCCCTCACATCATCTCCTTTTAACTCCCAAAAACTCCAGGAACAGCAAGAGGAATACTTGAATTATACAAGCGTATACATTTAACAGAAGAAAAATTGGGATTGTCCAGCCTAGAGAAGAGAAGGTTTAGGGGAGACCTTACAGTATCCTTCCAGTGCCTAAAGAGGCCACAAGAGAGATGGAGAAGGAGTTTTGATAAGGGCCTGGAGAGACAGGACAAAAGGGACTGGCTTTAAACAGAAAGATGGTAGATTTAGACTGGGTATTAGGACGTAATTCTTAATGCAGAGGGTGGTGAGGCACTGGAACAGGTTTCACAGACAAGTTGTGGATGGCCCATCCCTGAAAGTGTTCCAGGCCAGGTTGGATGGGGCTTTGAGCAACTTGGTCTAGTGGAAGGTGTCCCTGCCCATGGCATGGGGGTCGGAACAAGATGTTATTGAAAGTCCATTCCAATCCAAATCATTCTGTTGCTATGATTCTATGAAACATGACACTTGAGGCCA
>VWZT01005773.1:0-18552 GCA_013397055.1 Pachycephala philippinensis | reverse complement strand
AAAAAAAAAAAAAATCATGAATGGGTAGGAGAAAATTCTTTGGAACAATGTTCAATGTACAAAGATTAAAAGCACCACCTGAAATGTTCAAGCAGTAGATTTAAAGCAAACAAGTGAAGGTACTTTTTCAGAAAGCTCATAACCAAATGACCAACTTATTGCCACAGGACACAGCTGTACCTAAAATTGGGAAAATGTCCATGTGGGGTTTACAGATATTTCCAGGAGATACTTGAAGCTGCTGAGTACAATGATCTGGATGAAGTCGGTCAGGTTATTGACTGCTACAAACCAGAAGGGAAAGACTCCCTTGGCACTCGTTATGTTTGAAATATCCTTTCTCTGAACTTCCCTGGGGCCATGAACCAGGCACCCCTTTGTTGTGGTGGTTCTTATGTGTGCTCTCACGTGGTCTTCATCTTTAAACACAACAGACAAAGGGCACTCTCTTGAAGCTTTTTTAAATGCAGAAGTTCTAGGTCAGTAGCTTTTTAATCCAGTCCTCCTGAGACGTTAAGTGTTGGGTTGGTTGGATTAGGTTTTTTTTCTTTGAAAGACGTAGCATATTTGCAAAAATGTACCTTGAATATAAATGAAAAATATCATGTTAAATAAATTGCAAGAGGATTTGCTTCATTGAGTTTGTTTGTAATTTACTATGGAATTACTACTAGAGCAAATCTATCGGTGACACTTTATATTTCACTGGAACAGCGATCTAAATAAGATGCAATACGGTACATTGAATTTTTATGTACTTACCTGTAGTTGGATAATAAAGCATGAATTATGACATCAGTGTACTTATGTACTGTAGTTAATAGTCAATCATGTCAATTTTAATAACATGTTCCATAGAAAGATGCAGCCTGACTGTTTTTAAAAATAAAGTATGTTTAACCTAATGTTCATATATTAATACCCTAAAAGCTTGTCACTAACTTATTACTAGCCCTCTTTCCTTGGGTACATGTATAAATTATTGTTTAGTTATTGAAGGGCTGCTCATCACAAGTGCAATGCTGCAGGCATTAAGGTTTCTTTTATACCTGCACAAAAACATTCATTTAAAAGCAATTATGCACGTTTATATTTCATAGCAGTTCGGAGAAGAAACACATTTATGTCACAGGATAAAGACTGACATATGCTTTGGTCTTGGTTTTGTCCTATCTGACTGTAGGCACCCAAATCATAGAATCACAGAAAGGTTTGGGTTAAAAAAGGACTTAAATATCATCTAGTTCCAGCCTCCAGTGGGGGCAAGAACAGCACCTACTCGACCAGGTTGCTCAAAGCCCCATCCAGCCTGGCCTTGAGCTGAATTGCCCAGAAAAAGGGCCTTGTTGTCCCTACTGATTAAGGAGTGAAGACAGGGAAACAGGGGGAGCAGGTATGAAGCCTCTACACCCTCAAGGCTTTTCTTCTACCTGATGCACAGTTTCCCCAGATCTTCCCCTGGAAGGGACGGATAGAAAACCAGACCTTACCCGAAGCAGCAGACCTCCAGTCTTGAACCTCAAAGGCTGCTGCATTTGAGGCAGTTAGAGCCTCTCTAACTGGTCTATCAACTGCCAGTGGGTGACCTGATGATACCATGCATTGGGCTCAGCCACGTGTTATGAGAATGAGGTGAGGGAACTGCTGAGTAAAGGTCTTTGTGGTCATAACAGCCCCTCTTCTGGCCTTAGGTGCAATTCTTTCAGCTTAATGGCAAACCTCCTCGTGACTGCAGCAGGGCTAAGTTTTCATGCTGCAAGTTTATTCTTCTGACCAGCCTTGACCAAAGCCTTGTCTCCAGAGGAAACCCAGACTCAGCACAGCTATAGGTAAATGCTCAAGGGCAAAAGTTTAACATGTGGTTGAATAAGGGATATATAGCCAGGGCAGATCCGTCCTAGATCCAAGATCTCTATTTTTCTCTGCTTCTGTTCACCAGAACATTTTGTTTCTTCCTAAGCATGATGAATGAGTTGTACTAGTGATACAGAAACGTCACATAGGTAGGAAAGCCTTTACATTGCTCCTGCCTATTCTCGTGGTAATAATTTTACCCAGCAGACAAAAACCGCACAGAAAGCTTTGTCACACTTTTCTTCAAATTATGTGAAGCTGGAGTTGCACAAAGCCAAGGCACAGAGCTGGTGACACAGGTGCTGCCGGCAGGAGGTCCCAGGCACCAGCTGAGCAACTCGTGTGGTACTGTTTTGAAGAAAATATTCTGTCTCCTTTGTTTTACCTCCCTCTGCTAAGACTAAACGGTTTCATTTTCTAAGGCACCAAGGCTCCCTGGCTCCTACTGACTTCAGCTGGAACAACATCTGTGTCTCACTTCTGGGGCCATGGTTTCTCTTCACCAAGGTAGAAAACTGACTACAGGCACCTGAATACACAAACTCTTTCCTTAGTCTCTCTTCCACTGAAAATATCAGGCCATAATTCCTTAGTGATCTTTCCTTCCCATGAGTCACACCAAGTTAACCTGGACATTAACCACATTAATATTTGTTCCCTTGAGTACACAGCTCTAAGACAGAGAATTGATTATTTGTTAAAACCCCAGCACAATGGCCTGGCCAGAGAACCCAGGCACAATGGCCTGGTTACAGACATGTGGTGTGACATGGATTTAGTCACAGTGAACACACATATCTTGTCAGCTAACTTGATTTCCCCTTGGAAATGACTGCTCTGTTTATCCAGATACCAGGATCTGCTTAGAGACACTGTGGGTGGCTGGCTCTGTGGGGTGCCAACACTGCTGACCAGCTCATTTTTCGTGTTTTTTGTAACTCATAGCAGAAATCCAGACCCTGCGAGGTCCCAGGTACCAGGCACTTGCACACAGACATAGCTCCCCCCATTTCTTTAATCATACAGAATAGTTCGTCTCATGCTGCACTGCCAACAGAGGGTGAATTTCAATGGGCTCTCATCAAGTCCCTCTGCTAAATATTGCTCCCAGAAAAACCATCCCCGCCTCCCCAAGAGCAAACTGAAGATGCCATTAGTGTAATCAAAGCTGCAAGCAGCAGCCCACTGTGGCTTAGGGCCTCGTCACATTGAGCAACACAAAGCAGATAAATTAGGTGCTATGTTTAAATACAAGGACGTATATACGAATAAAGAAAATCATTAGTAGTCAAGGCAACTAATTGTGATGGAATTTCCTGTTCATAACAAATACCAAAATAAGCTAAAGAAGTGAAGAGACCACAAAAAGAAACAATCCCAAACAACTACCCAGCCACAAAGGACAATGTTTAGTAAAACTACTCCTTTAATGGTATTTGAAGTGTCACATTTCAACCTCCACACAGAAACACAAGGAAATTGAAGGACATACAGGCTGTTCATGACGAGGGCCCAGACAGCAGTGGCTGGACAGACACACAGACACAGTGGCTGTGTATCCACCTCATTCCCTGATCACCACTGTCTTGG
This sequence comes from Pachycephala philippinensis, assembly GCA_013397055.1. Taxonomy (NCBI): domain Eukaryota; kingdom Metazoa; phylum Chordata; class Aves; order Passeriformes; genus Pachycephala; species Pachycephala philippinensis. The sequence continues at coordinate 15,108 of VWZT01005773.1, read as the reverse complement.
CTCCCACCTGTTCCTTGATAGGGGGGATTCATCTGCATAGAAAATAATTTTCCTTAACAGATGGCTAAAGAATGCCAAGAGCAAAGCAAGGATGTGTGCCCTGTCCCCTTAGCACTCTAGCAGTCTTCTCTTCTCTTCTCTTCTCTTCTCTTCTCTTCTCTTCTCTTCTCTTCTCTTCTCTTCTCTTCTCTTCTCTTCTCTTCTCTTCTCTTCTCTTCTCTTCTCTTCTCTTCTCTTCTCTTCTCTTCTCTTCTCTTCTCTTCTCTTCTCTTCTCTTCTCTTCTCTTCTCTTCTCTTCTCTTCTCTTCTCTTCTCTTCTCTTCTCTTCTCTTCTCTTCTCTTCTCTTCTCTTCTCTTCTCTTCTCTTCTCTTCTCTTCTCTTCTCTTCTCTTCTCTTCTCTTCTCTTCTCTTCTCTTCTCTTCTCTTCTCTTCTCTTCTCTTCTCTTCTCTTCTCTTCTCTTCTCTTCTCTTCTCTTCTCTTCTCTTCTCTTCTCTTCTCTTCTCTTCTCTTCTCTTCTCTTCTCTTCTCTTCTCTTCTCTTCTCTTCTCTTCTCTTCTCTTCTCTTCTCTTCTCTTCTCTTCTCTTCTCTTCTCTTCTCTTCTCTTCTCTTCTCTTCTCTTCTCTTCTCTTCTCTTCTCTTCTCTTCTCTTCTCTTCTCTTCTCTTCTCTTCTCTTNTTGAACCCACGCAGATTTGCACACAAGCACCCCTTCCAAGGAATTGTGCAGGTTTCCTATCATTCCATGAAGAGTCATTTCCCTTTCATTTCGCTCTGTTTCCCATGATCCTCACCTCATGGCCCCCTTTCTTTTATGGGAAGACATCCCTCATCCTTTATGGGATGAGTCAATTGCTGTTATTTACTTTTTTATAGCAAATTCTCTGCACATTCAGAGGTTTTAACCACTCTTTGAGAATATGTGGGTGTAAATAGGAATTACACTGGGTTGCTGTAAAGAAGGCTATAGTGCACATCACACAGAGACACAAAAACTTCAGCAAGGTGCAGGCATGATATGTCAACTCTGATTCAGAGCAAGGTGCCAAATGGCACTGTGATGCGAAGGACGGTTTGCACCTCTGAATGTGTCCTGCTTCTGCACAATTAATATCCAAAATGGGATATAGATGCTTAGGAGAGTTGGGTGAAGGGCTCGTGGTATCGGGCAGGAGATACATTCAGAAACCCAGGGATCACTGCCAAACTTGTGTCTCATTGTTATTAATCTGTGAGGTCCCATTGGTCTCTTGAGTCTCTGAGTTTGATGTATGGACAGACTGGGGAATGAGAGACTGGAGCAGCTGTCAAAGGAGCCAGGAACCCCGTTCCATGTGATATTAGGCAAGTGCTTATGTCTGTTTTTTCTACTGCCAGTCCCAAATGTGCCCCAGGACAACAGTGAGTCACAGAAACACAGAATGTGCCAAGTTGGAAAGGACCCACAAGGATCATCAAGTCCAACTCCTGACCCTGCACAGGACAGCCCCAAGAGTCACACCATGTGGCTGAGAGTGTTGTCCAAATGCTTCTTGAACTCTGCCACGCTTGGTGCTGTGACCACTTCCCTGGGGAGCCTGTTCCAGTGCCCAACCACTCACTGGGTGAAGAACATTTTCCTAATATCCAACCTAAACCTCCTGTGACACAACTTCAGGCCATTCCCTCAAGTCATGTCACTGGTCACCACAGAGAAGAGATCTGTACCTGTCCTTTCTCTTCCCCTCACGAGGAAGTTATAACTGCAATGAGGTCTCCCCTCAGTCTCCTCCAGGCTGAACAGACAAAGTGTCCTCAGCTGCTCTTCATAAGGCTTCACTTCTGGGACCTTCACCATCTTCCTTACCCTCCTTTGGACTCTCTCTAATAAGTTTAATGTCTTTTTTATATTGTGGTGCCCAAAACTTCACACAACATTCAAGGTGAGGCTGCTCCAGTGCAGAGCAGAGCAGGATAATCCCACCCCATGCCCAGCTGGTGATGCTGTGCCTGATGCCCCCAGGACAGGGTTCTCCCTCCTGGCTGCCAGGGCACTGCTGACTCACATTCAAATTCCCATTTACCAGGACCCCCAGGTCCCTTCCCACAGCTGCTTTCCAGCCTCTCATTCCCCAGTCTGTCTGTACATCCAGGGCTGCTCCATCCCAGGTGCAGAATCCAGCACTTGCCCTTGTTGAACTTCATGTTTGGTGGTTGCCCATCTTTCTGATTTGTTGAGGTTTCTCTATTAAACAGGAAAAAAAAGTCCAGAAATTCTGTTCTTCATTTCTCTCAGAGGTCACCTGTCTCATCCTTTTTTCTTCCCCTCAACAGACTGAAAACTCTGCTGCTGCCCAAGAAGGGGATCTGATATGAAATAGTGGTGAGCAACGTGAATGCTTGAAGCAGCCTCATTTTTTTCACCTGCCTTAAAATATCTGCTGCCAGACCCAGACACAATCACAGCTGAGAGTCCAAGGCTTCCTCAAAAGGAAAAATAACACAGGGAAGTATTGCCCCTGTTTGCAACCATCTGAAAGGGTTCAGTCTTCCAGTGGGAAAAAGGCATAGGAACAGTTTAAAAGAAGAAGATTGTTCCATCAATGATTATTGCCCTGAGACTTGATTCTCTCAGACCCCAACCCCAGCTTTCACTGACCTATGCCTGCCTTCCCACATAATAATTCCTATTATTCCTCCACTCCTTCTGCTCTGAACGTGTATTCCTTCAGATTTGGCATGGAGACCTGTACACAGTATTTTCAGACAGTATTTCACCAGTGTTTTATGTCATAGAGTTTGCATTTGGTTATGGTGAATTAATCCCCTCCTCTGACTAACATGTCTTATCATGTGTTTGCCTTTCCATGGCCACGTCAAATTGTTGATTTGTTGCCCAGCTTTACTTGTCAGAGCCTTTTTCTCCTCATCAGGCACTCTTACTGTCTAATTCTTTGCTTTCTTGCTCCTACCTCTCACCTTTTCTGCTTAAAATCCATACTGTATCTATAAATGCAGCTCCAAAGGTGAACCTGAAGCAAACCAGCCACACTCAAAGCAAGTGCATTTCTATATTTAGCAGCAAACATTTCGGTTGTGCTGCTGCAGAGTCTTTTTGAAGAGCTGCACCTTCAAAGAGGTCTTCACAGAGCCACTGAGCCAGAAAGTATTGAAGGGGTGTCTACAACTCAGCGTTGTCAAGCTCATAATTCTTAAGCTTATAGCTGGAGGCAGAGCACAGGGACATTTGCATGGTTATATCTGTTTCTTTTCCTCCTAGAAATTGAAAAGAAGGAACACAGGGTGAAAAACTAATGCCAGAGCTAAAAAAAAAACCCCACTGCCTGCTTGTAATAGCACTCTCCCTCTCTTTCCCATATATATTTTTTAAATAAGCACCGAGACACATTTCATGTCCATTGCCAGGACTGGTAGCTTTTAACACCCATCTGAGTCTTTTTTTTCCCCAAATAGATGCGAATATCTATATCCACCCTACTTGTAGCAATATAACCACGTTCAATTGCATTCTGCTTACTTAAAACTGCCCCTGACTCCTCTACTGGTGAGACCAGACTTTATGTTCACTCCTGCTGATCTCACTGAAAGCGCCACACGAGCCCAGCCAAACCCTCTCAGGAGAGGCTGTAGATGTTGGAAGAAGTCTCCTTGACACAGGCACTGTACAAACAGGGTTCTAAAGCCTGCCCTTCACAATTTATTAATTTTAATACGGTTTATTCATTTTTATCGGTATCCATGGGTATCTTCGTGAAGATGCCTTGTCTGATGTGAGTCCATGAAGTTCTGGGTTTGCCGTTCTGCAGAATATTAACAGGGCAGTTCTAAACAAATTTTAAAAACATGTGACAGCCTCAGCACACTCCACATTGAATAAGATGGAGGAGGAAAATGGGAATTATGAATATTGTTAATTCTGGAGAAATTCATAGTATAGAAGGTTTTAATTCTCAGGTGGTTTTAATGTAGATAAACATTTTTGTGCTGCCAATTATTTGCATAGCAGTTGTATTTGTCAGACACAAAGAGCATAAACTGACTGTCTAAATCCTCTGAAACTTAAATGATTTTATATTTACTAGTTAACAGCCAGATAAAGAGAATGAAAAAAAATATATTTTCAAGTAAACAGTCTCTGAGATATTTCATAAAGATAAGCATTCACTTTTTAAGTACCATATATATTTTCTTTTTCCTAATTTTATTCCCTAATCAATATTTGCACCATTTTTACTTCCCTTTCAATTGTCACCCCAAATGTGGCTGGATTTGAGCAGAATAAAGATATTTGTGCACCTCACATACCCCAGTGAAGCGTCATCTTTGACTAAGTGGCCATTGATGTCAATGAGACCTTTGCCTGGGTAAGGATTTCACTGACATCCCAGGATTTGTTTCACAGCTGCCAAGGCACTCCACAGGCTTTGCAGGAAAGTAGCACTGCAACTACACAGCCAGGACTATTGGCTCAAACACCCCTTTCCCAACAAAAAGAGTGCTTCCCTGGAAGCAAGAGTTCTGGGGAGATTTCAGGGTTTTCTGACTGATTTTTAGCTTTTGCCATACTTTAGGTGAGGAATGTACCAACTAATGATTGTTGAGAGGTCTTCCAGCAGGAGAATGGTGTATTTGGGGGTCACACGCCAGCAAACCAGCCCAGATATGCCAATATTCCAACCCATTTCCAGTTGCTTGTCACAGGTGATGGATCATTCCAGTGGCAGTGGAGAATGGGCCATGCCAGCAGAGTGAGCTGCATGGTGCCTGCTTTAGAGAAGTCCTGTTGGTACCCAGCTGTTTTTCATTTTCCCATCCTGTTTTCACATGTAAGTCAATGGGTAGAGAAGGCACAATGAAATTTTCCTGTCATATGGATGATTTGTGGTTCTTTCATCTTAAAACCTACACTTGACCCCTAAACCAAAGAGACTATTAAGCTTGATGAGCCAATGCTCTAAGCTGACCTGTGTTGTTGTGCAAAGATAGGAATCCGCTGGTATTTTCAAATGCAGAAACATCTGCAGAAGTGGGTGGAAGGGAAGTGCTTTGGGTGCACAGATAATTATTGGGATTGTTACATGATAGATGAGGTTATTTTCTCAGTTCTGTGTACGAGTTCATAATGAGTCTAATCCCCTGAAGTGATGTGACATCCAGCCACTGCAAGTAAAAGGAAAGACCACTGCTGCCTGACTGTCAGGCAGAAGATTCAATGGCCTTTTCACTCCAGAGAGGAAAACAAGAATTGTTTATTCAATATTAATTTCTTTTTCCCCGCCCTGTAAAAGACAAGGATCAACACGAGCAAATTCCTGTTTACGAGATAAAGCAGGTGCTGGGTAGGATTTAGGAGCCTACACCAGACCCTTGTGATTCCAGTGTGTTGCTCTTCAAATCATTCCATAAACACTTCAATTACAAAGAGGGTTCCTTTTTCTTTATTTCATGACTTGTTTTTATTTTGAATGCTGAATCTCATATATTTTAAAAAGAAATTTGAAAAGAATATAAAATGTTTTAATTGATTTGGTGCTCAATGGAAGGGCACACATATAGTGTTCTTCAAATCCATTACAAGTGAGGGAAAAAAAGGGAGAATTTTCTCCCCATCATAGATCAACATTTTGAGTTCATTGTCCTTGACTTTGTAAAAATGCTTTTTATCTCCTGTTACCTTATTTTTGTGCTTGGAATGAGGCGATATTTCTGAAATTCAAGTAGATATAGTTATTGAGTATACCCAGTGTGAGTGGAGAGCATAATAGCAAACTATAAAAGTAGAAAATCTGTTTATATGAGTTATGTCACTGCTTCCCTCATATCCTCCACCCCTTCTGGAGGACAGCACCAGCTGTAGATTACATCACACTGCTGAATGTACTTGAGCCCACTCATGGTTATAAAGGTCCTTGTTATCCTCCATCTTGTGTTACTGACGTCGTGAGCTGGCATATTTCTGGCATTTTCGATGTCCTATGATTCCTTGGAATTTAAGAAGAGGATTGAGTCCTGGAATGTTGATAAAAACGTCCACCAGTTTCACAGAAAATTCAACTAAATTGACATCTGTTTCACCAAGTTTCATAATCAACTCCAGCTCCTCTACAGCAGTTCCAGGTCAATAGTGCTGTTAGAAATTGTTTTAGAATACCAAAAAAACCCTCTTGCAGTAGAACTCCCACATGTTCTTGGCTTAGAACCCATGCCCTCTCTTGCCACTTTCCTATTTAAGTTACATAACTTTGATGAGGAACCAGTTACATGTCATAACGTTCTTGTTTAACCCCAGCTGGTAACTCAGCCCCTCACAGCTGCTCCCTCACTCCCCCATAGCGAGATGGAGGAGAGAATCAGGAGAGTAAAAGTGAGAAAACCCGTGGGTTGAGGTAAATACAGTTTAATAGCTAAGGTAAAAGCCTCATGTACAAGCGAAACAAAATAAGTAATTAATTCACCACTTCCCATGGGCAGGCAGGTGTTCAGCCATTCCCAGGAAAGCCAGGCTCCATCACACCTAACAGGGACTGGGGAAGACAAAACTGATCATCCTGAACATCCCTCCCTTCCATTACCTTTATCTTATCGAAGGCAGATTGCTGGGTGCTGGCTACTAATGTCTAATGTGGGACGTGGAAACACTATCTGTGCATTTTTTCACAGATACTATAGCAATTCCTCACGGGACTATTTGCCAAGGTTGTCCACAGTTATACCAGGCTGCAGCCTCTGGGAAGTGTTTTCAGCATTTTTCAGTTATTTCAGGAGAGAAATGTTTCAGATTTGAAAACCCTTCGTAAGTTTCTTCCCATAAAAAGATACACAACATCAGTGGTTTGTCCAATAGAATGGATCAGGGATCCTGGTGAAATTTTGGCTTTGCCAGGGTGTGATTGTCACTGAATCTTGGCTGTTTCCACCTCTTTGAACAAAGCAGAGAAACTCAAAGAGACAACTCATCTATGACTGATTGTGGTTCAGATCTGCCTTCACACAAGGCAACAGAGAGAAAGAGCAGGTTTATGTCACTTTCAGCATTATCTCTTGTCTCTTAAGATCCAGAAGAACAAGAGGTTCATGCTTTCTCCCACTGGTTATAAATAACTCCCTGAAATTTAGCAGATCAGAGATATATTTGAAGGTTAAAGTCACTACACATTCAGGTAGGACGTCCTTGAATGTACAGTTCCCAGATTATTTTGCATTAAGGCTCCACCAGGACACCCATTAGTAGAAAATTGCTTCCCCTACTTTGGAAATGGTGTGTTCACAGTTAACTACAGGCCACATATAAGGATTTTAGCTAGGTATACTCCTAAAATTTAAATTCCCGTCCTGTTTATATTCAGATATGAATAAATCATATATTTCTTAGAAAATAAATCCTACATGGGAACACAATCTTCCTCTTTAAATCTATGAGCATCCTTTTAGATCAGAGGAAAATCTGCTAGAGAAAAGTTTGCTTGAACCTGCATGGCTCAAAAGCTCTTGCTTGTTATGCACCTCACGCACAGAATTTCCTTCTGCTGAGCAGTACATGGAGCACAGGCTGTATCTGGTTTTAAATTGTTTGATATCACTTGCATTGTTCAAAAAAGATTTTATGACATGTCCTTTTGCTCTGGTGATGATTTGTTGTTCTCTGGTGTTTCATTAAGCTATTATTTGTAAAGTGTTTTGTGATGCATTGCATGAAAGCTGCAGTCTAAGCAATTTTATGGGCTGGAGTGACAATTCAGGTACCAACAGGCAAGGATTAATGATGCTAATTATTCAAAACAACTGTTTCTTTCTTTAAGTACTTTATTTAGAGGGAGGGGTAAATTAAAATAAGTGAGTGGATGTTGTGTATAAGAGGTGTAAGCATTTCTGCTGATGGAAGATAAAAGAGGAAATCGAAGAACGTGAAAAATAGCTCCAAATAATATTTATTGGAATATGACTCCTATATGTCATGTAAATTACTCAATAAAATAGGACTGTGCAAGCTACAGAGAAAAACTAATAACACATCCAATAATCCATTTGCCAAATATGTAAAAAAGTGCAAAAAATGCATCCTTTATCACCTTACCTCTGACTCTAAACTGAAGCAGGTTTGCTGAAGTGGACTGTGCTACACTAAGATTTTCAGATGGAGGAACAGGTCTCCTGAACCCAGCTCTGCTCAGAGGATTCTGTTGAAGAAGTATTAGCCCAGTGAAGAAAACATAGTTACTGGCTGAAAAATATCCAAGAGGTTTCCAGTCTCTGGAACAGGGACAGGCTCTCCAGGACCAATAGTACGTTTTAATCCATAAGCCTAGATAATCATTGTGTTTCCTTCCTCACAGCAGCATGGTACCTCCATGTTAAGTAAAATCTGTAACAACTGCCAGTATCAAGTGCTGCTCAAATATAAGGTGAAATACAGCTTATTTTTCTACTTCTGCTTTGCTTTGAGGTAAAGGATGCTCCAGAACCAATGTGCTGTTGTTTATCCTTGATGGTAGGATTCAATTTCTATCAGATCACCTTTTTCTAGAGAATATGATTTTTTAATGTTTATTAATAATGGATTTATTAGATTGTTACCTAAAAGTGCAGGTTCTCTTACTTCATACAAAAGAGTGTACATCTAGCTACAGAAACCTGACAGAGCAAATGACCTCCACTTACCACACAAGAAACAATTTACAGGATTAGGGCTAAGATAAGCAGCCACCAAGCAGCACGGGAATCTCTTTTTACTGATGTACATGCTTTTTTCCCTGTGATTTCCCCTAAGAATCTAGGTACTCACCAGCTTTATGACAGAGGAGCTCATGCACATTTCAGTACAGAAAGAGAGTACACAAGAGAAAACTTTTTCACTGTGAGGGCAGTCTGGAAGGCAACAGGGACACGCTGTCTGAAGACGTTGTGCAGTCTTCATCCCCAGAGATACTCAGAACCAAATCAGACACAGCCCTGGGCGCCCTGCTTCACTTCAGCAGAGGAGTTGGAGGAGATCTCAAGAGGTCCTTCTTCATTTCAGACATTCTGTGATTCTATGAAACATCACTTGAAGGATTCCAGTCTTTAGTGACGTGAATTGAGTGATGGGCTGTGGGGTGCCCAGGATTCCACAGCTCAGAGATTTATGTTCTTGGACGTTGTGATTTAACCTCGGTGGGCAGCTGAGCACCACACAGACACTCACTCAGTGCTCTGCTCAGTGCAGTGGGGGACAGAATTGAAATGGTAAAAGTGCAAGGACTGGTGGGTTGAGATAAATTCAGGCAAATACAAGCAACACCAGAAGAACAGTGCATATTTTTTAAAGTTTTAGATGGTATGTTTGTAAGATTCCAATGTCTAGCACTTTAAAAATACTCCCCAGAAAAATTACTTTTTTTTTTTTTTTTACTTTTTTTCGTTCTGGAATGAGTTCTACATGTGCTGTTTCTTTACATGAGAAAGCAAGGATAGATCCCACACTGAACTACCACCTACCATGCTTTTCAAACTTCCCATTCCCCTGCAGTGGAGTTTTACCTGTGATGATTTTATTTAAGGCAGAGGAATACACTCTGTATCAGGCTATAGGACAATAATCTCTCAGAATCAAGTGCAAGTCCCCATTCCTGCTTGTGTTTATCTCACCTCACCAAGGTCCTCTGCAGAAGGGAAATGTTTGCACAGAGGATCCCAGCTGCACTGGCTGCTGTATCATGTCCTGTATTGCCACTAGGATTAGCAGGTAGAGAAAAAATGAAGCACTTTCTCTGTCAGACTGCAGCTTTAGAAAGCCAAAAGCTGTGTAAGTGAAGTGCCTTCTCCTCGTGGCTTTATTTATTGCCTGTGTTAACCAGATTTGGGGAGACAGCTCGGGGAGGCAAGCACAAGCTCTTTCTGTATTAGCCTACCTCACTCGTAACTCTTCTCTCTCCTGCTAGCTCCCTAGGCAGCGTCTGATACACCAAGAGATTTTTCTTTACTGGTAACTGCAACTAAGAACATCAACCTGCAGGAAATGTCAATCTTCTTTACATAAGAAAATGCCTTCAGCAGACACATATGTTTCCTTACAGTGGGACTTCCAGTTTCACCTGTTTATCCCCTGCTTCCCAAGCACGCATGAGAGTCTCTGTATTTCAGTGCTGTCATGAGGATGATTTATTCACATTGTTCATTGGTGACTAAATCCTAGACAAAACCGAACAACTTGTGGAGATGACAAATCCAGCGAGAACACAAAGTGAAGCCCCTGTTTCCTTTCTGTAGGCTTGGCGTGGGAAAAGAAGATGCTGCTCCATAAGGTAATGAATCCACAGCATGACCTCTGTGTCTCTGAAGTTCCACTTTTCTTGTCTCCTACTCGGGCAGAAAAAAATAAGAGTTGAGCTGAGGGACACGCAAAGTTCTGACACCGGTGGTTAATTGCCTGCCCTGCTCTCCCCAGCAGCTGTGGGCTCAGCTTGGATATCTCTGGAGCACTGCTGCCTTTTGGAAACCAAGGTAAGTCATAGCTTGTGGGTGCAGGGCCGTGGACCAAAGCATGACCTGGTTACTAATAAAACCAGGTAATTATTCCCTGATGGTTAGTGTGTATTCATTATAATGTGTATCTAATGCAAATGATTCAAATGATTTTAATTGTGTTCTCTCCTCCCTACGCACACTTAACTCCCATTGACAGGGAGATGAGAACAGACCCCCTCCTCTTTCACTCATTAGCAAGTGCTACAAGGATTATTCTGGTTGGGGAAGGTTTCTGGTGCTCCGCAATGATGTGTCTGACTCATCCCCTATTGTAGCAAGTAGGGAAGGTTATTTTAGCAGTGTTAATATGGAAAAGCATGTGGAAAATGTAATACTTCAAAGAGGTGCCTTCTGTGGGAAGTCATTGCTAATTAGGTGGTACGTGGGTGTCACCTGGGTCTCAGTAAACTATAGGTCATGCCAATATTTGAATCCTCTGAAGATTTTAGCGTAATTAGGGGGAAATAATTAGCATTTCACCTTTCCTTGGCATATTTTGATTAACTGTTTACTAACCTTTTTAATGATTTTCAGGTTTTCTAGAACTGCTAAGTTCCTTGCTGTTTCAAAGCTGTTTGCCTAATGACAACCCAAGGGCATGTGGAAATCTCACTGACTATCACAAAGGGTCTCCATCACTCTGATCCAGACAATTACTGTCATCATCTCTTTATGCTGAAATACTGTCTTTATCCACCTGAGATCTGAACCATATTGTGCTAAGTTCTGCATCTCAATATAGAAAGAGAGGTGCCCTCTCTAACCTAAGCAAAAATTGGGAGGGAAATCAGGAGTTTTAACTATTTTGGAGAGAGTCACTTCACATGATGAAGCAGATTCAGGACTAGAGAACTGAAGCTATCAGACTGACAACACTGCTCCTCTCAGCCAGAAATGTAAAGAGTATCTTACTCTCTTCCCAGTGGGTTTTAGAGAGATGAATCCCAGGATGCCACACGACTTCTTTTGATGGAGATACGCAGTCCACACAGACATGGTGAGTACAGAAGGAGACAGGCATGTGACCAAACTCTAAACCAGATAACTTAAGTACTAATTACAGCATAGTCATAACTCCCTCCCCCTGGGGCTCTGAAATCATCTCGTGCTAAACTCCTTGATGCTATTCAATCAAATGCTGTTTCAGGTATGTGCCCAGAGCCACAGTCACACTTTTGATTGATACAAGTCCTACCCATATTGTGAAGCTTTTCAGTTCTTGCTGTTTGTGGGTTGTGTGCAATATGAACCAACCTCATCAGAGCTGTCCTCTGAGTCTGCTACTCCCTTGCAGAGTTTCTGTCCTTGTGCTTGTGTTATGGACATTGTCGTCTTGTGATCAGCTGTGGAATGCAACTTTGGAACCAAAATTCCCTGAATTTGGCAGCTTTAGGCTTCCTCTGGGAGGAGTACAGAATCAGATCATTTTCACGGAATAATGAAGTACTTTTTTGCCCCGCACCCAAATGAACAGAAGTTTCACCTCCAAGAACATCTGCCAAGCCATGCAGGGGGTCCAGCTATGATCCAGACAAGTCCAGGACTCACTGCTCTCTCTGATAGAGCCTTGAATATCAGTTCCATTAGAGCCAGCGGACAAAGCCTCCCCACATTTTAAACGGGGTTTTTATAACACAGCTGAGACTATCTTAACATATCCCAGGGTATCTGGAGCTCCTGAAGCTCCAAGGCAGGGCTGTGGGACACAAGCATTGTGAACCAATCTAGCAGTCCTCTTGCATCCTAAGAAGACAGAGAGTTTTATATTCTGATTTGATGTGTAAAGCTGACAGACACTCAACAGGAATATTTGTCCCAAAGTAGGATGTGAATGCCATTCTGCAAGAAAATGGTACTGCCCTGACCATGCTCCACCATGGTTTTCCTCTTCTCAGCTACAGGCAGAGAAAGTACATCAAACTCAGGTGTCACCTTTCCATCAGAAACACAGCCCGGTTCCCAAAAGCCTTTGATGAAGTGGTGTTAAGTAGGACAGAGCGAAGCCTCGGTGTTTTTGATTCCCTGATGACTTCACTGCCTTTCTGGCTGACTGTGGGATGCCCTCTCTGGGGCACTCCAAGGCACTTTGCTGTGTGGTGTTTCAGCTGGTGCCAGCCAGCAGGACCAGACAAGCCTCGAGTGGCAGTGGGGGACCTGCAGCCATCTCCTGCCCAACGCACTCTGGAAGTACCAAGGACCATATGTTGTTCCTGGCAGGTGGAACCAGCAAGACTGAATGAAGAACCTGGCAGTGCCCTGGCCTCCCCGAAGCACCACAGAAATCGGAGGAGCTGCCAGCCATTGACAGGCAGGAGATTCGGCCCAGAGCCATCTGTCCACACTTACTTTCTGCTGCTGCTGTTGCTGATGCCCAGCAAGTTCCCACAAGCCTGCAGAATGAACTGCTCTCGACCTCGCAGAAAAAAGCCGGTGCTGAGAGGGAAATGTGACAAGAAGCCTGGAACTTTCAGCGTTCAAAAAGAGGTAGGGATGTGAGAGAAAATTAAGGAGAAGAGGAAGAGCCTGACCACCTACCTTGCTGGAACCGAGATATGTCACCATATGTGCATGCTGCAGGGCCTCAGGGGTACTGCGCTTGGAAGAGAGATGACATCTTCATCCAAAAAATTAATAATAGTGCTGCAGGTAAAGACTATGGTATAATTACTCACATTAGAAGCTCAGCAGAGAAGGCAAATGCTGAAGGTGACATGACAGGTTCTGCTGCCCTACCTGGTTTAGACATGATTTTGCCTAAAACACGTCATTGGACATTGCATCAATGTGCACAAACACACGTGTACACCACGGGCTGGGATAATGCTGAGGGAAGTTTCCAGGATATGCTGGGGAGCAGCAGGCAGTTCCCATACACTACATGTCCCTTGAAAAGAAATGCATGGAGGCAAGGGGGTGTCTCAGCAGCCCAAAACCCTGACTTTCACATCAGCTTGGTGATGCAACTCCAAATACAGACTTGAGAGAGCAGGAGTTTCAAAGGGGTGAGGAAAAGTGAAAGATGGAAATTTACGTGTTTGCCATAATGACAAGACAAAGCAAATCACCCCCAAACACCAGAGAAGCAGCCAGTGACTGGAACCATTCGCAGAGGTGGCTGCAGCCCAGGGCAGCTCCATGGAGCCATCTTCTTTCTCTCTACTCTATGTTTCTGTGTGTTTGAGAGGAAACATCTGAACCACATGGGAGCAGGAGGGTGACATTGGGATCAAACTGGCTGTAATTGTTGTCCAGGGACACTAGATGGAGAAACGCCTTTAGGGATAGAGAGTAGGTGAGGGGCTGTGTCACCATTCTTACAGGAAAAAACACAGGGAGTAAAGTGCCCTCCGCTCACCATTATTGATGCTGTTGGCTTTAAGTTTTGCTTAAAAGCTTTCTGGTTTCGGATCCCATTACAGCTCCATGCAGGCCATTAGTTAATTAAGTTATTCCACCAGAGTCTGTCAAAGCTTGGATCTGTTCTTACTGCCAGCTCTCTCAGGTTTCCCCTCACCTCTCTCCCCTTCACCCCTCACCACTGGCAGATTTGGAAAATACAATAAAAAGCAAGATCCTGAGTAGGTTAAAGAAGTTATTTTATCCTTGATGAGGCTCAGCCAACACATCTTTCCCGTGCTAAGTACATCAGATCACTATTTCCACACAACTGTGCAACACACAGCTTTCAAAAAAACTTACCAAAAACATCAGAAGTCCTTGCCTATTTTTTGTCCCCACAAACATGCTTCTGCCTCCCCATGACAAACCTCCTAGGAGCAGGAGTTTACTTATAACAAGAGAAACCCTTGATATGAAGCAGCTCAGCCATCTGTGCATTGTAACCACAAGGCACTGACATCCTCCAAGACACACAGAGGAAGAAATAAATTGGCGAAGCCAAAAAATTACTTCCCCCACCTCTGTTTTCCTCACCTCGTGTGCCAATACCTATAGTTCTGGCTGGGAAACAACCTCCTGTGAAACCCATAAATTCTTGCTTGAGCTCTGGGGTATCTCATGGTGTCTGAGCTGACAGAGCTCAGAGTAACTCCAAAAGTAGAAATGATGGACCTATTGAACAGAGCTTTTTAACACAGTGTCCTGCTGGTGTGGCTGCCAAGACCTTTATCATGTTTGTGCTCTGCACTGTCCTCTGTCATTGCACCAGCCTGGGTCTACACTTGATTTCTGTATATCACACTGCCCAGCCCTGTATGTGTTTGATGGCCCTAATCCAATAATTGTTGATGCTATAGACTGATTGTGTCAGTGACAGCCCGTTAATTAAAATCAAAGTGTGCAAGAGAATTCGGTGTATGAGCAGGTATCTGTACGTAAAACACACAGATGTTGGTACTGGTGGCTTCTGAAGACTCTCTGGATGCAGCTCTCAAAAGAAGGGACACAAAGTGCTCTGATGCACTCGCTGTGTGGAAAAGTGTGATGGGCTGGAGTTTCAAGGCTTGAACAATGAAATCAGAACTGCTTATCATCACATGCTGCACTCAAACAATTGTTTTTACGGAGAGTCCTATGCAGAGGCTTATGAATGTCTTAGAACAAGACCAAGTTACTTTGATCAAGTAGCAGTTGTTACTACAGAGAA
>VWZT01005767.1:347-28657 GCA_013397055.1 Pachycephala philippinensis | reverse complement strand
ACTCCTGCGACGAGACTGTCCAGGGGAAGTGCCCCGACCGCGGGTAGGGCTGGTGCCCGCTGTGGTTGGACACCGAGGAACAGTAACAGTTATCCACGGAGCAGACGAGGATTTTGCGCCCGCCGTACTGGGAGAGCACGGACTGCTGAGATGACGTGGTGTTGGGGTAGTGAGATGGGTTGAAGACGGAGCCCGAGTGCACCGGCTGCGGGCCGCTAGGAAGTCCAACTATGTGCTGCGTGGAGCTACAAGGCACCATGGCTTGTGCGGACTGCCCCTCGCCAGCCGAAGCGCCCTGGCTCATGTACTGGCTCGCCACAGTCCCGGACGATGGCTCGAGGAAGCTGCCCTCGGGAAAGGCAGTGGAGTGCTTGCGCTTCTCCGCGCCGGAGTTGCTGACGGTGCAGGGGTACATGGGGATACTCTGCAGGAAGGGGACGGGGGTGCTCAGAGGACCTGCAGAGGGGAACAGGAGAGGGGGATTGTATTAAGCACAGCGTGGCACAGCTCCAGGGTGCTCCGGCTGCTGATCCGGAGCTGCAGCAGAGCCCCGAGACCCACATTCCAGCCCCACTTGTGCAGAGGTTCCCCAGCCCGCCCCACCAGTGGCAAACCAGGCACACAGCCCCGTGCAGGTGGACTTGCAGATTCAGTTCTGGGCCCTCGCCAGCGGGCTCGGAGCGGCCCCAGGCGCTGCTCTGCAAACAGCTCAGGAACACAGCCCCTAACAGGAGCAGAGTGGGACAGCCTAGGGGATAAATACGAATCCCCCAAGGAGAGAGGACTGGGAAGCCTCTGCAGGACATGCTCTGCTCCCAGGCATCGGCTGGGGGCTGTGGGACCACGCCAGCCCCTGGCTGTCCCTGCCCACATGCTGAGCCCCATCTTTCCACTGACTTTTCCTGGCAATGGCCAGCCTCCCCAAAAGCCCTCTATTTCAGGGTTTTGTGTAACCACAGAACACAGCCATTTCACAGGACAAGGAAAATACCCTGGGGAGAGTCAGGAACTGGCTTTGTGACTCTCCACGCCCCTGCTGACTGCAGACGGGCTCCAAGGGGTCCCTGCCCCAAACAGCTCTCCCCACCGTTTTGTACTGGGATCTCCAGGGCAGCCAGCTATGGATACAGGAGGTAGTGAGGTCCCATGCCCCTCCACCCCTCAGCCCTCAGGTTTCACCCACCTTCCAGCAACTTCCTCAGCTGCTTCTCCTTCTTGGCAATCTCGTTCAGGAAGAGCTTGGAGTTGAGATGGCCAATTTTGGGTGGGGGCAGGCTGCCACCTGTACAGTTCTGAGTCCTGTTGGGGATGGCAGGCAGAGAGGCGTGAGTTATAAGGTAGACTCAGGAGAGGGACAGCTCCTCCCCCCACACTGTCCTGGAGCCAAACCCCCTCCCTAGGGTGGAGGACAGAAGGGAGCTGGCTGTCTCTGGCAGGCAGGCCCTTCCCTGTCCAGTTTTGCTGTCTATGTCCCCTGCCAGGGCACACCTCCTGCAGTCCATGCATGGCCATCCCAGCTCACCTCCACTCTGCTAGTGCTGGCTTTAACCCCCTGCCCTGTCTCTGTCCACTGGAGCTGGACTGAGCCCTGCACCCCTGCCCAGCTGGTCCCACCCTCTGCTCTTCCACAAGCACAACACTGAGTTTCCCCTAGCCCCTGGGGAGGGAGGACCTGATTCAATGGCTGCATGAGGGTATTTTTTCATCCTCCCAGAGAGAAAGGGAAGCTGAGCATGCCTCTTCCAAACCCCGTAGCATCCCTGGCCCTGGTCTTCCTCTAGACATTGTGCTGCTGCCATCCCTGTGGACATGAACACACCCTTTGCCCCAAACACGTCTGTCCCGCTGTGCTTACCTGTCCATTAAGATTTTCACAGACTTGGTGTTCTAGAAGTGGAAGGAGAAGCTCTGGTCAGTAAGGCCAATCCCTGCCATGGAGGCCATGCCCCCTTTCACTGCCAGCTTCCATGGCCCCCCAGGAGGGGACAGTCTGACCATGGGCACTGAACCCCCTTTCCCCTGCATGGGCTGCTCCACCCCATCTCCAGCTGTGGCACCTCCTCATTTGAGGCCAGCACTGAGCCTGCCCCACTCCTCCTTGACTTCTCCCACGCTGAGCCCTCTGGAGGCATCAGCCAGCCCTTCTAATGTCCCCATCCTGCTCCCCACCACACCCCACACCTACCCAATTGTTCCACACAACCAGACCTCTCCACAGCCCCCGTCCCCCCCTGGCATGGGCAGCTTGTCTTACCTTCATAAAGTTGATGTCCTCGGTTTTGTCGAACATGACCTGGACAGAGCTGAGGAGCTTCTTGGCCTCCTGCATGCGCTCATTGAGGTGCAGAACCTGGGCCGCATTCTCGTTGCAGAACTTGGCCTGGGCCTTGTCCAGGATCTCCATGGTCTTCCGCAAGTCCTCATCCAAAATCTGGTGCATCTTTTCATACTGCAGGCGCACCTCGTCCTTCAGCTGGCTCACCTTCTCCTGGGGAGAGGAGCAGGGTCAGGCCCTCTGTGCCCTTCCACCTCTTCCATGATGTCCCAGGACACCTGGGTCCTTTCCCAGCAGTGGAGAATGCAACCTGAAAGCTGCACCCCAGCTCTGCTCTCCTGCAACACCCAGACAGACCAAACCCTGCTGTCAACTACCACATGGGACTTCTATGTGCCAGAGACCCAACAGGGACACTGTGAAGGTTTGATTGGTTCAGCAGGTCCCTGGACCTACTTCCTGGGGTCTGTGTGGGGATCACCTCCAGAGACCTAATGCAAAGGAACAACCTGCTGCACCACTGATGGAGGTGTGCTCCCCTGAAAAATCCCACTGATCCCCATTTGCATCCCCTTTCCCATCTTCATTCTCATCCCCAGCCCCAGCCCAGGCTGGAGACACTTCATGTTCCAGAGCCTTTGCCTTCTTGCTCTGGGAGGCTGAGGCGCTTTAAGGACCACGAGCACTCCCTTGCTGAGGAAGGCTGTGCTGAGCTGAGGACAGCTGAGGCCATCTGATATTCAAGGACAGCCTTGTTCCTCCCCTCCCAACTCACCCCAGGACCCATGAGGCTGTAGGGCAGCTCCAAACACATTTTGTCTCCCAAAACAATGACTGACAAGAGTGAAATGGAGGCAGGAAGTCTGTCCGGCTCCCCTGCATGTCTGCCTTCCTCCCTGCCCACCTGGCCCCTATATTTAAGGAGATTGTCCCATTGTGCCACGGGGTGACAGTCCCCAGGACTGGCTGTGGCAGGGTGAAGCACTGGTTACCTCGACCAGCCGCTTGTCCGATTCCAGCTTGTAGAGTTGCTCTTCGATGTCCTGCTCCCGCTCCTCCAGGCGGTCCTGCTGCTTCATCAGCATCTTCTGCAGAGATAGGAGAAAGCAGCATCGTCAGAGCCCAGCGGCCGCGTGTGCCAGTGAACGTCGGTGCTGCCCACACTGGCTCTGCCCACATGGTTCAGGAGGGACAGTGCTTTTTCCCAGCAGGATGCCACTGCCAGGCTGAAAGCCCACGCGTAGCTTGTGGAACTGGACACCTGTTTATTTCAATGGCAGAAACGGCAGAGGGGCTGTGTGTGCCGGGCTGTGTTATTGGCTGGGTTGGGTCCCCTGGATGGGGCAGCACCTCAGGCAACTTTCTGCAGCTCTGTCAGTGGGGCTGGGTCAGGGCCAAGCCCTGGGGACTGTGGGGGGGACACAGAGAGGCTCATCTCCCACTAAGGCAGTACCATTTCGAGGCCCATCACCCATGGCCAGCAGGCTCCTGTGAGACATCACCACCTCTCTCGCGCCCCCGTACGCCACGCCAAATCCTTTCTCCCTTCCCCGCCTCCGTGACAAGCCCCAGAGCCAGCGTCAGCGTAATCTGGAGGGACAGAGTGAGGAGGAACAGGGCCTCCCCCCGCCACACTGCCAGTCCCCGGCCCCACTCCTTGGGGCTGGGCCTGGGCCATCCGCTGAGTAACCGGGACAAAACCTTATCCCCAGCTATCAGCGTGAGCGCCTCGCTCCTGCATGCTTCCCAGCCAGGAGAAACCCACTGCCCATGAGAGAAGGGCTCCATCCCTGTGAGCAGGAGCAGGGCTTCCCAAAACACCCCTCAAAATCAACTCCAAATATTCGCCCTTCATGTTTACTGGGGGGAAAAGCCGGGACACCAGCGGGGCGAGGAGAAGGGCTTCGCCCGGCACAGAGACGCGGCGTTAGAGACTCAACGACGGGGGCGAGATGGAAAGAAACCGGCAGCGAGAATGAATTTCGAGGGGATTATTGCTATTATAAACCGCCACTCGGGAATTTATAATCAAGTAATTAATTCCTGGACGAGGCGGGAGGGGGAGGGTGGCAGAGGCGCTGCCGGGATTAATTGCATTGCAGGGAAAGGCTGTCACCTCCGACTCAATTCAGGAGCAGGAATGCGAAGCCTCCTCCCTCCTGTTGTTTTTCTTAAGGTCTTGGGCACCTCCAGCCTTACTGTCGCTGGGCTCCTACCACTAATAATAACGAGGAGCTAAAAAAACCCAGCTTCCCACTCACAGGCACACTCCACATGCATGCCCGGGGCCCACGCATGTGCACCCACCCAGGCACATGCAGACAGACACACAGACAGCACATCCACTGAAACAGGGCCGAGGGGCAGTCACAGCAATGCAGACCCCCAGCCCATGGGAGGACATTTGCTGCGCGTGCGTACAGGAACATGGGCCTGCAGCATCCAAGGGCATCACTGGAAGCATCCACACGGAAAAGGATTTGAGGCATATATTAAAAATCTCCTTTTTTTTATTGTAAAAGGGTTGTTATTTGTGCTGCTGCAGCATCAGGAGGCTGCAGTCCGCTCCCAAGTTTAACACAGTGGGAACTGAGCTCTGGAGACTGAGTGCAACACCACTTGCTTGAACCTTGGAGAACCAAGGGTACAGGCAGGAACTGTATCCCAGGCCCTGTGTCAGCAGCCAGGCCTGAGTGTGGGCCTGCTGGGGCCTTCTCTAGGGGCTCGGACAGGGTTTTGGGTCAAGCACCAGGCAGAACTGTGGGGCAGGTGGGCAACAGCCCCATGTAGGCAGGCTGAGAAGCGGCAGGCAACAAGCCTGCTCCAGAGCTCCAGAGAAAGAGATGCCTTCCAACATCCCTGCTTGCAGGAGGCCAGTTGAATGTGGGAGTTGGGCAGGTCGTGCAGCGCAGGCTGAGCTGCTCACTGCCCACGCTGGGCAGCCAAAGGACACAGCGAGCTTTGCACCGAGCCCTTCCCTACGCCTCCCTCCCTGCCGCAGATTCGCCGTCTCCACCACGAGCAGCCAGACCCATCCCGCACCAGCCCACCAGGAGGACAGCCAAGTGCAGCCGGGCCCGGGGAGCAGCCCAGTCCTCTGCCTGACTTCCCTGTCTGCCAGCTGGGACAGGAGTGGGTAAAAAACACAGGACAGGACCCAAGGCTGACAGCTCGCTGGGCACAGAGGCCAAATCCCCATCCACTCTGTCGTTCCCATCAGGTACCTGACATACACGAGGCAGCCACTGCCCTTCCCCCCGATGCTGCTGGGGTGCTCTCGCAGGTGAAACCAGGGTTTCCTGTCACTGGCAGATGCCAGGCAGGCAGAGGCCACCCTGCCGGCCCCACTGGTGTGAGGGACCCCCGAGGGAGGCACCGAACAGCCCCGGACATGCACGTACTATCGCCCTGCAGCTGCCGTGGCAGAGCTGCCAACCTTTGTGTTTTGTAACAAATCTCAGACTGCTCCACTCCGGGAATCATACAATTATGTGAAATCACAAATATACACATAAAAATATGTAAAAGTAACTTTTTATACATATAAGTTAATTTAATATCCCCTCACAGCTGGAAAAAATGACCAAAATCCAGCCTAAAGCCATAGAAATCAGAGAGAATAGAGGACATGCAGTGCTTTCTTTAAACCTCACATCTGAGCCACTCTCTTGATTTTAGGGTGATTTAAAAACTGTACGTGCCTGGGATTGCACTGGAATGGGAGGGCTTTTCACCCACGGCAACAAAACCTTAACAAGACACAAGGGTATGAATTACCCCTTCCGACACTGAGGGGCAAAATCTCATTGTCTATGCAGCACAGACTGAATTCCTTAGGTATTTTGAAAAGGAAAATATATCCCTTCCCCTTCCATCCCCTCCCAAATCTGGTATTTCTGAAGTCATGAACTCCTCCTCCTCCAGGATCAGAATTTCTCCGGGTAATTTCTCATATTTCATGCATGACCTTGATGCTGGGAGAACCGAGGCTCTCTCTGTACAGGCACCCTTCCCAGGCTATGAGCAACTCTGATCCCAGTTTGTCTTTTCCGAGACACGTCGCCAGTTTGCGAAACGCATGCTAAAAATGCTTCTTATTCCAACACCAGCTGAGAGTGAATTCATCTCATTAATTAATAAATTAATCGGTGGCTGGGGTAAGTGGCTGGTCCACCATGACCCCGCAGGCCCCAGTGAGACAAGGCTAGTTCATGGAGACCAGCTTATTCTCCTGGAGATGAACATAATCTCCCCTCTCCTCATGGAAAAAAATGAAGTGTGGGTACAAAAGGGCTGAGCCCATAAAGGGAGTGGGCAAACACGCTGTGGGCATCAACCCTGCAAGGGAGCTGGACCACGGAAGGTGGAAGGACAAAGGAGGGGAGGTTATCCTTCACTTCCCTTCGGGAGTGAGGATGCACTCCTCCTGTGCAGGCAGACGAGGGTGAGTCCTGAGCAGCCATTGTGGCAAGTCAGACTGGTTCGGGGTACCGAGGTCGTGCACTGGGAGGGAAGCACTGCTTGGAGGGACATCTCTGCAGGAAGCAAAGCAAGCATGGCAAGGTCTCGTTGCAGGGAGGATGCGCACAGCAGGTCCCCGTGGGATTGTGCTGGGGGAAGGCTTGCTGACCATCGCTATCCACGGCGCTTGCTGGGAGGAAGCCACCACCAGGGAAACCACGCTCGCCCTGCCTGCACCTTACTGCACCTCCTGGTCACTCCCCCTGAATCTGCGCTGACCCCAGCTCCCAGCAGCCACCCCAGCATGGGACACATCCACCCTGCCAGGCAGGGGATGGGGGTATGTCTGCTGGGGGACAGGGCAGTCCCAATAGAGAACTCCTGCAACATTAAATGCCTGCAGCCACAAGACAGGAAGATGGTAATAAAGAGTTTAACAGCTCTGATGATACAGGGCGTCTATGCTTCTCATCCGAGAGCCACTGCATGGCTGCAGCACCACAAGCCTCAGATGTGTTACACACATGGCTCCAGCTCAGCCAGCTGGGAAAACCCCCACTGCAAATGGGGGCACTGGGGTGTGGGAAGGAGCTCACACTCACCCAAGACCTCCCAGGCAGGGAGCAATCTGTGGGCAAGATGTCTCCCTTGACTTAGGCTGGTCTCACCACTGTCCTCCCAAAGGGCAGGGCTAAGCCTGTGGTCACTGCTGAGCCCACTGTAACAGCAGATTATGGCCCTGCCCTGCCTGAGGCCCAGCACTCCCCTCATCCCCCCTCTGCAGTCCCCATTGCCCTGGGGCCAGCATCGGGGCAGCAGAATCCCATGACAAGAGGATTGGTTTTGTGTTCTCTGAGACTGCTCAGGGCCCTTTTGTGCCTCCCAGGAAGAGATGGCAGGGGAGAGCCTGTGGCACCCCTTCCCTGGGGGCTCGAGTGCTCACCAGCCCCTGCCCAGCTCCTAGCAGGATCAGGAAGGAGCCTGGCAGAGCTGCTCCAGAGGCAGAGCGGTGCCCCATGACCTGCTGAGCTGCTGTGGTTTTAAACAAGAGCTGGAGCAGTGAAAAGCCTTACTGTGTTCATAGGGCAAATGGAGCCCATGCAGCTTCTCTGATGTCTAATAAGCACTGTGCATCCTTCCGGGCCATTCACCTTGCAAGTGCCCACACACTGACCTCTGGGATGCTTGCAGGACACTAATTCCCAATAAACTCTGCTGTGAAACTGTCTGTGGGTTTGGAGGGTACTACAGCAGGGCAGGTGGACAAACCATGGGAGTGCACAGCCCTCATTCCTGTAGGAAACCGGGGGAGCAGAGAGCCAGACTGCCCCACAGAGCACCTTTAACCACAGCTGGACGGCTGGCCCAGGACAGGCGCACTCACTTCTCTGCCTCTCTCCTTCCTCCTCCTCTGCGCCCAGGCCTTCCCCTCGCCGCCAAATCCCAGCCACCGAGTGAATAAGGACATTGTTTGCAGTCACCGGAAAGCCAGAACGGAGCATGAGGGGGAGGAAGGGTGAGGAGGAGGAGGAAGGTGGAACTGGAGCGAGGAAGCCGCAAAGGGCAGATGCCTGTTGTGGGAATGGCTCCAGACACCTGCAGCTCAGCCCAGGGACCGGGATCAAGAGCCCCCATTGAGACACACGTCCCGGCACGTTGCTGGAGACGGGCCTGAAGTCACAGTGACTGAATTCTAATGCACTGAAAGCCCTGGACCAAGGAGGCGAGCGCAACCTTTCGCCTCCCCGGGCCTCCCACACACAGGCTTCCCTCTCCCCAGCCCTGCTCCACTGTCAGCTGGGCAGTTTTCTGAGAAAAACCCACGCAATGAGCTATTTTCATCCCTCCTGAAAGTGTCACCCCACCTGCTAACACACCAGAACCTTGACACTGTGCACATCTGGGGAACAGCACCCTAGTGCCCCCAAAAACAGGATCTCAAATCACGAGATCATGCACCGCCACAGCCCAACGGGACCAGTCCCCACAGCCCAAACCCCCTGGAGGATCCCTCCCACCCCGCCACAGTCTCCTGCTGACCAGACCCAGGCAAAAGCAGCTCTTTCAAACTCCCCACAGCCCTCACAACACTCGCAGGAGGCTGATTCACTTAAAGGGGCAGGAAGGAAATGCTTTCTGGTTGGGGTTTCATCTTGCACACATTTACAGTAAGCACCAGGCAGGAGGGAAGGTCTCCAGCCGGAGCATGAGGTCTTGCCTCCCCTGTCCAGCCTGGAGCACACACAGTGCTCCAGGCTTTGGCTTTTCTCACGGTGCTCCTTGTGCAGAGATCAGGCTGGTTTATCCTCAACAGGGGAAGGAAGAGGGGAGGGGAACAGCCTGAGATGTTAATAGCTGCCCTTGCTAGGAAGGGATGGGAGCAGCAGCCATGCAGTGAACAGGCATCAAAGAGACCCCCTTGCCAGCACTGAGGGACCCCTGGGCACCAGGAGAGCCAGTGCTTTGTAGAAAAGGGCTGAAGGCCAAATATTCAGCACCAGCTTGGGGGAACAGGATGTGCAGTGACTCTTGCAAGAGCAGGTCTCCACCCCATTCTCATGCTGGAGTGGGTGAAGACACCTCCTGCTTGTCCACATCACCCTGTGCGACGCTGCCTGGCCTCTGAGCCTTCCCTGGGACAACAGGAGAAATGATCAGGCTTAGACCCATGTCCCACCTCCTGTGCCCACCCCAGCACAGGGCATCCCTGCAGCACGGCTGGCACACAGCAGCTGGATGCTCCCATGGAGCCATGGCTCATGGCTGCTAAGCAGAACCAGGTCAGCCCAGGCTCCTGGGGCACCCCGGGACAGTGGACACAGCAGACCACACTTCTCTGCACACTCCTTACCAGAGCAGATCCTGGACCACCACAGGGCTGTGCCAGTGCCTGCAGCCTGGGACAGCTCTTTCCCTTGTTTACACCCAGCAGAAAGGAAGAACTCGTTAATAAGGGGAAAATACAAGCATTGTGTTGTTGTATGGGGCCAGCAGCAGGATTTCTGGAGGCCAGGAAATGAGGACCTATTCTCTGTCAGAAAGTGACCTTCAGGAGGACCTTGAGGATGTTAAATTCACCCTCCTGGGCCTCCGTGCGTCCCCCTGCTCCTCACGGCCATGGGGGTTACTTGATGCTGTGCCTTGCATGCAAATGGGGGAAAGAGGCTGGGGCTCTACCTATAGTTTTTGGACCCCTTCAAGCCATGGCCCTGCTGTCAGTGTCCTTGGAGCAGGGATGAAGACCTGCTTCGAGGGGAAAAGGAGGGTAAGAGAGATTAAAGAGCAGAGAGATAAGGCCAGTGACTGAAGACACATCACCTCTCTACCTGCAGCCCTGCAAGTCCTGGAGGGAGGAGCCTTCCTCATATCGGGTGTCCAGTATGGGTGATGTGCCCCTCAAAACAGAGGCTCCCTCCATGCAAAGCACAGCAAGAGGCAGTCAAAGCAGGGCAAACTGCCTCTGCCAGACCTGGGGCTCAAGACTCGCTCACAACATGTGCAGAAGAGGAAAAAAGGAGCTGGAAATGCACCAGGAAGACGAATACCAGGACAAGAAGCTAGTTTGCATGCTGAGCATGCAGCCAGGCTAGTCATGACTGATGCTGCTGGCTCCACAGGACAAAGATGAGCCTTGGTGATAGAATCATAGAATCATTAAGATTGGAAAACACCTCCAAAATCATTGAGTTCAACCTTTGACTGAACACCACCATGTCAACTAAACCATTAGCACTAATGGCCATGTCCAGTAATTTCTTGAACACTTCCAGGGATGGTGACTCCACAACCTCCCTGGGCAGCCCATTCTAACGTTTAACCTCCCTTTCAGCGAAGAAATTCTTCCTGATGCCCAACATGAACCCTCCCTAGCACAGCTTGAGGCTTGTCCTCATCTTTGTCACTTGCTGTCTGGGAGAAGAGGCTGACCCCCACCTTGCTGCACCCTCCTTTCAGGCAGTTGTAGAGAGTGATAAGGTCTCTCCTGAGCCTCCTTTTCTTCAGGCTAAACACCCACAGCACCCTCAGCCACACCTCATATGACCTGTGCTCCAGACCCTTCACCAGCTCTGCTGCCCTTCTCTGGACTTGCTCCAGCACCTCAATATTTTTCTTGTAGCGAGGGGTCCAAAACTGAACATGGGATTTGAGGTGCAGCCCCACCAGTGCTGAGTACAGGGGGATGATCACAGTCCTGGTCCTGCTGGCCACGCTACNTGACCCAAGGGCAGGATCCAGCACTTCACTTTGTTGAACCTCATACAACTGGCCTTGGCCCACTGATCCAGCCTGTTCAGATCTCTCTGTAGAGCCTTCCTAGTACTAAACAGGACTGCTCCCAAAACTGTGCCTTGGGGAACTTTACTAGTGACCATGCCTTTGGCCAGTACAGCCACTTCTTGCCCCATATCTGCCAGGAGAGACAGCATCCCATCAGGGAAAATGCTCCCACATTGTGTCCCAATGCCACAGGGACAGCAGATGCATTTGGGTGGTGCAGGAGCAAGATGGAGAGACCACCTCTGAGGGCTGCTGGGGCTGTGGGTGCGGGCGCGACCAGGCCCTCGGGGCAGTGAGGAACTCAAGAAATCTCTTTTCTTTCTGCTGCGAAGGGAGGGAGAAGAGATCCCCACCCAGGCCTGGGTGCGGACACTGGCCAACAGTCCACCCCAGCAAGCTTTTGGCAGGAGGACAGCCCAGGCCACCTTTGCCTGGGAGCAAAGAGAGGCAGGAAGAATCACAGGGCTCAACTCTGTGTTTATGAAGGACAAGGTCTGCATCTTCTTTGCCATCAGGGATGCAAGGGAGGAGCTCTTTTCCCCACCTCTTTCAGTTTTAGGGGAAAAATGTACAGGTTTAGGGCTGCTTATAAATTAGTGCCAAAATTCACCCTGCTGCTGAGCCATCTCCAGCACAGGGCTCTGGCTGCAGGCCCTGGCACAAATCTGCCCTTCCCAGCACCAAATGCCCTTTGAGTAACCAGCTCACAAGCACCAGCACTGGGACACTGCAGGGAAAGTGCAGGGGTTTGCGACATCCTGAAAGTTTCAGACACCCAGACCCGAGTGCCTTGAGCAACTGTTTCCAGCCACTTGGGAGCTCAGACTGACACCAACACCTGGAGCACAACTGGTCCCCATGAGCAGCGTTGCCTTGTCCTTCATCCCCGTCATGCCAGAAAATCAAATCTGGGGCCTGTAGCTGTATTGAGTGGGATTCACCAGATTTCACAGTTTTTCAGAGCCTAAAAGATCATGTAATAAGTCCTGCCCTTTCTGCCTTCAGCACACTCTGTACTTGTGGTTTCTCAAATGCTTCAATCAATTTATATGGACATTAGGGGGGCCCTACCTTCCTTTTCTCTCTCTTCTGTCTGTTTTCATACATCTGCCCCTTCCCAACCACAGATCCAGATAAAAAATTCATCCAGCAAAAAAAGAGCAGTCTGTCTTTGGTGGGATCATCTCCCCCAGCTGGCTCTCAGAAGTGCTCTGCCAGCTCCAGTGGTGGCAGTCTGGGTAGCAAAGGGAGATCACTCACTGCTGAAACTCAGCTGAATTACAAAGTCCTGCCCCTCACATAAGCCCTATTGCTCTGACATATCATCTCTCAGTCACTCCTCCCATAACCCCCATAAAAAATTCAACAGGCTTTGGCAGCACCCTCAATCCTGCCTTGATCTGCTGCTGTCCCAGTCTTGTCTAGCTCTGTTGAATTCCAAGATCTTCCCAATGTGATGAAATCTCAGGGTCCCAGCCAGTCGTCCCCAAACTGTGGCTGGGGTAATGGCCTGCCTTCCAAAGGAGCCATCTTGCAAAGACCCATCCTATCGCTTGGCAGCTAACCTACCCCCATCTGCAGGCCCTGCAAAATTGAGAAACCCTCACTCCCCCTTCCAAATAAACATCTTGGATTCAAGATGCAGCTAGCCTGTGTGATCTCAGAGCCTTCTCCCTGCAGGGGTGAAACACAGCCAGCCTCTTCCACCCTTGCTCCCACTGCAGGCTGAGCAGCCTCTCCCCTGCCCAAAGACCTCCGCTCCACACCCACCACGGCTGAGTCCTGCCTCGGGAAGCGGGGGACTCTGAACTCTGAACAACAGCCCCTTTGGCTTCCTACCCCCCTGATTTCTAGTTTCTGCTCTGGAGGGAGCCTGCCACGAGGATCTGGAAGCATAAACAGGTTTTGTGGGGAACTCGGATACCTCTGAGGAGCAGAGCAGCAGCAGCAATACCCACATGCACGCATGTCCCAGCCATGCGACCACTGGCAATGACTCGCAGTCACGTGCCCCATCAGAGTCTCATTGGGTGACCCAAACACAAGGGGTCCAGCTGCACAAAGCACCTCTCCAGACTCAGGCAGCACTAAAAAGAAAACCTTCCTTTGATTTAAAGGCCATGATTTTATTTTTTTCCCCTCCCAACTGATCTAGTTAAACTTCCAACTGCTCAAGGCTATTTTAATTTGTACTGGTAAGTTAAATCAACACAAACAAGGGCAGAACAGGTTTATATGCACCTCTATTACTGGCCTGCACCAACTACAGTGCAGCTACATTTCTCCAGGCAGCTTTTTTTTTTCTCTAATAAAGATAAGGGGAACATTTTTTGTGCACCTCCAACTGACAAATGGAGCCTGAAAGTGAATTGGGAGTCGAAGCCTTGAGGAAAGTCAAGGTGACTTATGCGCCAATAGGCTGGATTCAAAGAGCTTTGCAAAAATGCAGATCAACTAACAAGATTTATAAAACCCGTTAGGGGCTTAGAGGTCGCTTAATTCTCAAAGGTGCCAAGGAAAGTGCCTGACTCGCAGAAGGATGGATGGGGCTTACAGAGGTGGCTAACAGAGGTGGCTATCTCAACCTTTCGGTTGCTTCAAGAAAAGCGGACTCAATTTCTCTTGGAAATGAGGTTTTGACATGCCAAGGTGTTTACTGTGAGCCTTGGCTCCTCCATCACTTACTTTAAAGAAAAAGAAACCAAGTCCTGTTGCTGCAGACAACTGTTACAAACATCTACCGAAAGCCACAGCAGAATCTGCTGCTTCAGCTCACCAGCGCCAGACACCACCCAGAGGAGTATGAGACCAGATTCAGCACGCAAGCTGGAAAAAACAGAAGGGGGGAAAAGACTTTGCACTTTTACAGCTCCCCAGTGCCTGGCATTTTGCAGGCTGGAAGCAGCCTGTCAGCACCTGTGGGCAGCCAAGGCAACGTAGAGCGAGTCCATCCACCCCAGTGACCACAACCACAGTCTGCTGAACACCAAGGACCCTCCACTGCCTCCCCACTGGGTTTTCTCTTGTCCCAATTTTTTTTTTTTGTGAGGTGGTTGTTGAGAATCTGAAAGCCCGGATTATAATCTTTATGAATCCCATAGTTAGATCGCGCTGAACAGCAGCCCAGCAATACCAGATGTTCAAACAAAGCTGCCAACCGACAGCTGTCTGCAGCTTGCAGCGTGTTTTTACTTTAAAATGCAAAATGATACCAATCTATATTAAAAGAGAGACGTTCAGAGCCTTGCGATAGCAGCTGAAGCCGCGGATATTGCTCTTTCACGCAGGGTGTGGCAGCAGAAGGAAATATCTCAAAAACTACTGCTTAAGCCACCCTCCCAGCCCCCCCAAATCCTGGCCCCTTTCCTAATGGGAAAGAGACTCACGTTACTGCCTGAGTGCCGTGAATGTACCAGTGCATGTCCAAACAAGCCAGCAAAAAGAAAAATGCAGCATGAACAAACAACGTCTAACGAAGGATGCCAGAACGAATCTGGGCGCTGCCCACACCTGGCTCTCAGCGGCACGGGGAGGACAAAGTGACACATGGGGGGATGGAGGGAACCAGTCCAGGGGTGGAGGGTGCAGCCCCTCCTGCACCAGTGACCAAAGTGGGACAGGAAAGGTCCCTTCTGGCAGCACAGCATTGCCAGTGGAAGCATGGGATGGAGGGGCATCTTCCACTGCTCCGGCCCATCTGCCCAGTGTCCCACCTCAGGTTGTCCCACATCCTTCTAAAACACACAGGGATGCTCTGGCCCCACTGGAGAAACTCTGCCTGAGTCTCCTTGATGTGAAGCAGGTTTTCAATTTGCATTGCTTTGTACCTTTATTTGTTAGGCTGGCTAGGACCAGGCTCAAAATCCTACACCCTGCAACCTTTTCTGCACACCAGTGGCTGGAGAAGGCAGGAACTGGAGCTCAGCCTCGCTCTTCATTATTCCTCCCTCTGGAAATGCAAGCCACCCACAACGACCACATTTTGGGGATGGCAAGTCCCAAATACATTAGGCATGGCACAGTACTCATGGCTTGCAGGAATTGTGCAAAGAGGGCTCTGACTTACTCGAACGTGACGTCCCAAATTCCCCACCAGCCGCGATCACAGGAAATCTTTGGGACCGGTCCCAAGGCTGCCTCATTGTGCTCCGAGCAGCAACAGCATGAATGAATCATGCTCCTCAACGTGACACCCAGCTCCCAGCAACGTACTCGGGACCAAAATATTTACGTTGCAAATGAGTAAGAATAGGACCAGATCCCCTCCCCAGCCTGGTGGCATAAAAAGGCCAACCTGGCCTTGCATCGAGCAAGTGGGTGGCAGAAGGATAGGAAAGCAGGAGGCAGAGACCAGTCCCATGTCTTGCAGCCTGGCTCTGCCCAGCAATGCTGAATCAGAGCCCTTCCCCGTAACAGCAAAACCCCAAAGTGGCAAGCACCGAGACTACGATCCCCGTGGTACCACGCTCCCTCTGGGTGACACGTGAGGGAGCATGCTGGGACCTGTAGTTTCCAGCCAGCCAGCTGCAAAATGCCATCCTCCAGTAAACACATCTCAAATTAAAGTGATGCAAGGTCCCCAAGCTCCTGGCACGGTGCCAGCCGTGGCTTCTTGTTGGCAGGCACTTGGCCAATTCCCATGTGTTGCACTAGCCCCTTTCCAAGGAGAAGCCAAGAGCCCACACCCCGCAAATCCCCTCGCAGCTGACCTGCAACCTGCCCTTTCCGAAGTGACGTGTCTGCGTGGACAGCAGGATGCTCCCAGAGCTCTGGTGCAGCCCTGGCCCTCAGGAGACGTCAGCCCTTGGTGTTGAGCCCCTCCACCTCTGCTCCATGGCACTGCGATGCCAACCCCCAGGCAAGACCCTGCACCCAGCCCTGGCCAAACCTCAGCTACATAAAGCCCAACACTGCATCCCTCAAGGGGTCCCATAAAGACGCCACCAAAGCAATCAGAGTTGTAGGCAGCAAAAAGCAACACACTGGCGTGGTGTTTTCAGGCAGAACAGCACAAGCAGGCAAAGCTCCACCGAATCACCTTGCCAGCAAGGATGGGGACAACCACCTCCCCACAGCATTCCAGATGGGGACGCAGCCACCCTGGGAGTGCTGTCACCCCGTGCTCCAGCAAGGCCAGACCATACGTCACCCCCTGGGGAACGTGGCACCCCTCTCCTTGCCTGCTCACCCTCCCCGCTGCGGAGGAAATCGTGCACCCGGGTGATGTCAGGAGGCATCACTTCACACAAAGGCCAGGCTTCCTGGCGGGGAAGGGGGGGGGGAGTGGGGAGGAAGGGGAAGAGGAGCCTGGGGCAAAGGCAAACGGCATCTACAGCTCCTTGTGTGTGCAAAAGGGGCAGCAGCAGGAGACAACATGGCCCCTTCTACTTCAATTGCCCTTCCAACTGGGAAAGAGAGGCAATATCGGATGCCCTAGTGCCCTTCACAGGAGCCAAAGCGTGGCCCTGCCCTCCACCCTGTGCCCCCCTTTAAGAATGTACTGAAAAGAAGGGACTCAAGTTTATTTTAATTTGCTCCTGCAAATAAATCTGTTCCATCTTCTCCACGCCAGACAGCCTGTGGCTGTTGCCAACCAGGGGACACAGCTCCCTGCTTAGCACCCAACCAGGAGAAAAACTGCTGCTATGACAAGATCTAATAGCAGCACCCCCAAAATGGGCACAAGCATGCACCCCACCTCCCCTCCTCCTCCTGGGTGGCTAAATACTCATGGTACCCATTAATTGATAAATACAGATAAAAATAACATACTGAGGACCAAAGTCAAGAGTAATCTGCAGCCCTCATTTCCCAAACTCCTCTCCCCAGTATGCTCCCCAAAGCCAAGCATCTTTGCAAAACATGGCATATGATGGTACCCCCAGCACCAACATAACTTCCTGCTTCAGCACCTCCTCTCCTGCTCTACCTCCTGCAGTCCCAGCTCACCCCCGGGCAGCGAAAGTGGCTGGTGGCCAGCACCAGACTGCATTGCTTTAGTCTCCAACTCAGCCTCTCTCTCAAGGACAGGAGCACTCTGGACCAGCTGCACAGGGACCAGTGAAGAGGGCTCGGCTGTAGGGGACCTGCGAGATGTGGTCAATGTTGATTGAAAAGGGAAATCACCGATATTGCAGGGGCAGCCAGGGAAGGTGGATTTTGGATGTGGGCACCGCCAGGGAACAACTGTAAAGGAGCAAACCCTGCTGCTCTCCTTCAACGTGCTGACTTCTGCTCCTAGGAGAAGGCCTGTCATTGGTTTTTAATCTCGCCTGATTACGGACCAGCCTTTGACATTATTGATCTCAGGCCCCTGAAGTATCATTTATCTTCCAGGTTTGACTCGGTGATCAGAGCTCGACAGCTCAGACCCCACTCAGCTCCATCCTCCCAGGGAGCCAGGGGAACTGCTTTGCTCAACTCCAGTCCTGCTGATTCACGTGAGGCTGGCTCAGTTTCCATCCTCACATAAGGTGTCTTTCACTCTCTGCCTACCTGGCATTTCATTTTCTAACTCAAAAATCCAGCTCCTCAGGTCCCTGGCAGACCAGCAGTGCTTCGTCAAGCCTGCCAGTCCAAGGTGCCTCTAGTGTGCCCTGCTTCCCCCTTTCAGTTTCATTATCCTCTTTCAAAGAGGATGCAGCTGAGACACAAATATTATGGGATGTGCTGAGAACTGCACCGGGACTGGGGGAGCAGCGCCAGCAGTCAGTGTACAACCAGAGAAGCCATTTCTAGCTGTGACCCACTGCCATTTTCTAGAGCAGAAAGGACCAACAATGGCAGCTCCTCATTCCCTGGTGAGACTGCACCCACAGAAAAACCAGGTGGCTATCGTGGTTCTGTGGTGGCTTCCCCTTACCTGCCAGCCAGCACAGCTGCCACAGGGCCAGCTCGTGACTTCTGCCTGACCTTCAAAATGTTAATGCCTGCTCCCTCCACCAGGCCCAGAAGAGATGGGCTGATGGGTTCCCTTTCCCTTGGATGCCTCCATCCTCCACCCAAACTGACAGACGCTCCCAGCCTCCACTGTTTGGGAAGCACAAGGTTCTCCTCAAATGCCTTCGTCAACAGTTACCGGATGCAGCGTGTACATGAAGGCTGTCTTTTCAGATGCCTCCTGTCTCTCCTGCAAAGGCAGGCCTTGTGTTTTGGAAAGGAGGAGTATTTCCTGAGGAAGGCTCCAGTGGGCAGTTTTAATGCATAGAGAGAGGAAGGTTTAGTTTTTGTTCTTCACCTTGTTATTGTTTATTATTATTGCTGAAAAGCACTTTGGTAAATGGAGATTAATACCATGTGCATTCATAGATTGTAGCAGGAGGCAGGAGCCAGCCCTGGGGAGGACCGGGGGAGGAGGTGCCTGGATGGGGGCAGCTAGCAGGGTCCATGTTCTGCAAGGTACCACCATCAGCAAAGAAAGCTCCAGTCTCCAGGACTGCTTCCCCGCACTGCCATGGACTTCCTGACTCCTAGCAGGTCCCCCCACCTCTGCTTACCTCTAATTTAGGGTAATACCCTGACTTCCCCACCCAGACTTTTGGTTGTTGCAGAGATTAAAACGATCTTTTACTCCCCTGTTTTAAGTAGAAAGGAGGACAGGCCTTGGTTTTACCTGCTAAGCACACACACTTGGGAAATGCATTTGGCAAGGGGTGGTCTTCACACCAGGCACTATTTGCAGTTCCCTGCCCAGATGCCCTTCTGTGCAGGATGCCAGCAGGCAGAGGCAGGAAAATAGCCCCCGAATGTGCTCCCATTCCCTTGATGGGGGCAGGCTCTGCCCCAACCCCCTACAACCAAACTACCTCTGCCCAAAACAGAGCTCGCAGGCCTCAGCCACCCAGCCACAGCAGTGCAGCTGTGGCAGGAGAGCTGCAGTAATTCCCTCCTGGATCTGGCCACCCCCATCACTAAGGGGCTAGCACAATACCAGAGGGGAGGGGGAGCGCAGCACCCCCCCGCACTGTCCCCAAAGGGTCTGTGAGGGGGACAGAGACCTCGCAGCGCATTTATTCCGCTCCATCCATTTGAGAGGCACGCTTCAAGGGGCTTTTTGCCGTCGGAGGCGGGTGCACCAGGACAGGAAAAGAACAAAGGGAGGCACCGGCACCCCCAGCCCTTTGTCTGAGCGCAGAGGAGTTCACCTGCAGGGAAAACCTGCTCCCACCGCAGAGGCGGCAGCTCCACACGGATTCGGATGGGGAGAGGGATGCAGCCCCCCCTGCCAGCAAGAGGATAATGAGCAGAAGGATGCAATCACATTACCCTCTCTCTCCCCTTGCCACACGCACAAGCCCACTGCAGTGCACGCCAACCCCCCCAACTTACCAAGAACCCAACAACCGCAACCAGCAATAAAAACCATTGCCACAGAAATACCAACCCCCCCCCAGTGTGATCGATCTCTGTCTGCGTGTGGCCCAGCACCAAACCCTGGAGCTCGGCTCCACCGACCAGGATCGACTGGGAGGGAAGGGGGTGGGAGACTAGTTTCCAGGGGACGGGGTTTTAAAGCCACACAATAACTGCCTCAAATGAGGGTTTGGATTAAGCTGTCGTATGGCAAGGGAAAACACTGCCTCCATTAGGACATGGGGGATTTTCCTTCCTTTTCTCCAAAGCTACAGCTCTAGGATGAAGCTTCCAGGTCACCCAGGCAGGGAGAGGAGAACTGGGTGATGCCGAGCAAATGGGGGATCCTGAACAGGGAGGGATGGGTGAAGGGAAGAAAAGGCAGATCAGCCCTCCCCAAGCCCCAGATCATACAGTCAGCTGCTCTGACAATGTTTACTCATATTTCAGAGAGACACAGCCATCCGGAACGTCACTCCCTGCCAACTGCCTCATCTGGAGCCATCCACAGCTCAGCTCTTCCCAGCCCGCTCCAGAGACAGCCCCCCCACCAAAGCATCCACACAGCAAGAAACTGAAAAAGGACAGGTAGGGGGAAGAGAAGAAACAGAGAAATTAAATTAATTCATATTTAATTTTTTTTAACAGTTCTGGTACATCATACCAGCAAACGGATGACTTGGAGTGTGCTTGGAGTGCAACGGCACCGCTGCAGAGTGCAGGGCACTGCGCTGAGCTGGGAACTTCTGCTCATGTTACCATCACAAGAGAATCACAAGACAGAAGAGGGACGACCACGATGCCCTGGTGAGAACAGGCCGAAGCTGTCCTTATCAGAAAGGATCCGGGACTGGGAACCTCTTCCCTGAGTTCATCTGGGGGACATATGTAAAAACTTTTGCGTGCATCCAGAGTCTCATGCCTGTAAATAACTGTCCCTCCCTCCGTATTTGGGACCAGACATCTCCTCCTCCCATTCCCAAGCATGCTGGATGTAGCTCTCCTGGGGAAAGGAGGGGTGGCTGCCTCTGTCCTTCCATGGAGGAAAAGGAAGGGCAGGACATCCCTGGTCCTGCACATTTCACATCTCTCCACTGGTCCCCCAGCATCTGCCTCACCTTCTCTTCCAGCAAACGGAGGTTCAGGGCAGGAAATTGGCTACCACTGCAAGCAAGCTCAGCAGCTCTGAGTCCTCTGTGCCATCCCCCTTACTTCAACCCAACCAGTATCTCCTCAGCCTACAGGCTGTTGATAAATGCAGGAAGTTGACAAAGTCACCAGAACCTAGCCCAGATCCATAGCTTTTTTTTTTTTTTAAGAGCAAAAAAGCCAGGCCAGACCAGATTCTGCCCCGGAGCCTGCGTGGCAAAGCAGAATCCAGCTCCAAGTGTTTATTTATAAATCCGTACATACATGTACATTTGAATTCTGACAGAATTAATTCTGGCATCCAGCTAATTCAAAGCATTCCTCCCCCATCACACTACTGTTGCAGGCCAGCCCTGCACAGAAGCTGATTATAAAATGCTGCACTAGCCAGGCATTTCTGCAAAGGCTTGTGCTATTGAGCATTCAGTCTTTCCTTGCTTGGCTATTTCATTGTTTCGGTGTCGATCCCTCCTCTCTTGCCCTGTGTTTCCTGGTTACTTTTGTCCCTGCTCTGGAAGCACTGCTGCTCTCAGCCCCATTTCAGTGTCAGATTGAAAAAAAACCACAAAACAATTACATAAAATTAAAGAGAAGAAAAGAAGAAATTATCACCATGTACCAAGATTTTCAGTAAACAGATAGGTAATGAGCAAAAAATAGGCCAATATGCTGCAAGGCAAGCTGCAGACAGGTCTGGGGACAGAAAACCCGCTGCACACCTCCCAAGTACAGCTAAGAAATCCCTGTGTGGTCACACGCTGTCCTCTGGAGCAGAGAGGAGAGAGGTCAGGGCAGCCAGCACTGTAAGAGCCTCTTTATTCTTGGGCAGTTGCACGAATCTGATCGCTTGTGCCCTTTGTGAGACATGGAAATCTGCCTTCTCCTCCCACCCCCTTCGCCAGCCCCTCTTCTGCTCCCCCCGCTCAGATGGGGACAGAGGCAACTCCTTGGCTCCAGAGGCAAAGACCAAAACAGCAGAGAGACTGTGGATGCCCCTCTGGCAGGACCAGGCCCGGATGAGCACACAGGAGACCTTGAGAACAGTGCTCTGCTGGAGCAAGGGGAGGGGAAAAGAAGGGAAGGACACTCCTGGACTTGCACATTCCTTGAAGGGCTCACCCAGACTCCCACATGTGAGGCACGAGGCTGAGGGGTGGAGAGAAGTCCAGTGTGTCCAACTGCAGTTCATGTCCCTCCTACTTCTTCCTCTGCATCATGCTCATGGGCTTGAGGAGAACAGCACTGTGCACACCTCCATGCCAGCAGACACATGATGCTCACATAAGCATCACACAATAGATTTAGATTAATCAAGTGTCTGGGCTAAGTTCATCACCAGCCAAATCTGGGCTTGGACCTCCTGGTTCAGAGACCAGACCACAACACCTCCGTCTCAGGGGCTCATTCAAAGTCACTGCTGGGGGAGGGCTTCAAGGTGGAAAGCTCTAGGCCAGGGCAGTCTGGTGAGCAAGGCTGTGCCTAGACATGTCCACCTGCAAAGTACTGTCAACTGCAGGGGGGTAAGCCTGGCCTACATTTTGTTGCTATTCCTTGCAAAGCAGCTCAAGGTCCTCAGATGAACCTTTCCTTACCTCTCCTCTTTCCACCTCACTCTCCAACAGCTCCCATCCACACTGCATTGTCCCCTTTGGGAAGAGAGCATTCTCCCTGTCCTACTCCTTTACCAAGGCTGTCCCCTCCACACAAGCCTCCTCCCACCAGGCTGCCTCCCAGCATCCTCCATCTCTGCTGTCACTTCTCGGATCGACTCTACACAGAAGACTTGCAGCTGCAGGTCTGGAGCGAACAACCGCTGGCAACCTGACGGGCTAAGGGCAAGGAAAATGCTCAAGCTTAGCAGGAAAGCAGCGGGGAAAAGCCCTTAATCCAAACCCTGCGGAGGCAGGAGACTGCTCCAGTTCAGCCAAAGATCTGGCACTGCCAAGATACCCACTGCTGCTTGGCCAGCAAACCCAGAGCGGTTTGCAGCAGGGTGGCTCAGCCCCCCCAGACCTCTCTAGGACAGCTAAGGCTGCTGCAGGTTGAACTGAAATCTGCTGCCCCTGACAACACAGCGCAGCAAAGCCTGACAGATCGATGTGCTGGGTGGCACAGAGCTAGGAAGCCAGGCTAGGTGGGTGCTGGGATTTC
Organism: Pachycephala philippinensis; assembly: GCA_013397055.1. Lineage (NCBI taxonomy): Eukaryota > Metazoa > Chordata > Aves > Passeriformes > Pachycephala > Pachycephala philippinensis. The sequence goes on along the minus strand of VWZT01005767.1, from coordinate 5,991 downwards.
TGCCACTGCCCAAGGCCCAAGAAGTCAGTGCTCATCATGGCAGCTTGACCACTTGACAGCATCCCAGGGCACAATGATCAGTCACATTTAGGAGCATAGTGCCATATTCCTGAGGCCCCTGGGCAGGAACTAGGGCATAAGCAAAGCCAGGGAGGGGGAGACCTGGGTTAGGCTGACCTAGCCCTTGGGCTGGGCTGGCAGTTCAGCTCTGGGGTGCTGGTGGAAGTTCAGATGGAGGGCGCAGGGAGAAGCTGCACAACTCCTGCTTCGTAGGACCTGCTGCAAAAGTTGTCTGGGGCCCAGGTATGCTCAAAGAGCGCCACAGCAAACGGCTGCCAGGCACCAGCCACACCACCTACAGCCACGAGAGCTAAATTAGCGCTCAAGCACTTGGGCACTTGCACTCACAATGCCTGCAGTGAGCTGCGTGCCGTGCTCCTCATAAACAAGTCATCTGGAAAATAAGTAAGCCTGTAAAAATCCAGTCCATTGCAAGTTACCAAACCTGTTTCGGAGTAAAACAACCTAGAGCAGCTCACACTAGAAGCCTGGCAGTGAAGCTGATCCCAAGTTTCCCCACCGGTGGGGCTCCCTCGGTCCCAGCAAAACATCCCTGGCACAGATGGCAGCATGGGGATGCGATGTGGGACTTAGTGGTGGCCAAAGCTGGCAAAGAACCAGAGTTTCTGGTACAGACTTGAGATCCTTCTCTTCCTGTGCTCCTACCAAGTGCTCACCTTTCCTCTTTCTCATAATTTATAAAGCATGTGAGTTGGCCTTATGTGGGGTGCTGCCAAGAAAGAAAGCCCAAACCCAGTGAGTTGCAGATGGACTCAGCAGCCCAGTCCCTGTCCCCCTGGATTTGCTGAACATGCACTGCTCCATGGACAGTGCTGGATGCTGTTCCTACACACCTGCAGGAGGATTCCCAATGTTTTCCTCCAGGTCTCAGCACCACAACACATTTTCTCCCTCTTAATGTTCAAAGCCACCAGAAATCTTCAGAATGTGAAGGGATTTCTAGGAAGCTAGGAGAGGGGGAAATCTATCTCCTTCCCCTGAAACAAAACAGAAGCAGAGCCTCTCTACCCAAGCCCCTTTCCACTGGTGGCACCTCCAGCTGAGGACAGGCAGCTGGGAAACCTCTGAGCAAGCTCCGATGTACGTGGCCTCAATCAACCATGTCCCACACAAAGACAGGGCAAACATGATAATACCCTGCAAGTGAGTCTCCTTCTCTGACTGCTGACTTCTGACCCATACTCCAATCCCAAAAATTCCCCTTTTTGGACAGAAAAAAAATAAAAAGCAACACATCAGCCTCGCAGTGGAGCAACTTTCTTTTTCAGCCTTAGAAGCAGGTTCCCCCATGCAGGCAGGAGGCACGTGGCTGGGGCAGCAAAGATGGAAGAAAAAATGTTTCATTTGGAGACCTTGACACAAACAAAATGNAAAGAAAAAAAAAGAAAAGAGGGTGCCTTGTTGGCTTTTCTTCCCCCCCTCTCCTCTTTAAGCACTACAAAAACAGGAAACAAAGGAGAAAACATCTCACGGGGGGAAGGGGAGGTAAGCGCTTTATACGCCCACGAAAGAAAGATTAACCACATATTTTATTTACTGTTTGTATTACGGTTGCACCGTGGAGTTCAACTAATTCCGAGCCAGGGCTCTGCGGGTTTGTGCAGCACCTAACGCTGAGCGGGGTCCTTCCCCCAAACCCACCAGGCATGTGCTCCGCTCCAGGCAAACCCTGCACAGACACCCCTTTCCTGGGGCAGACACCCGCCTCCAGCCTCCTTCACCCAGCCAGAGCACTTCTGCCCCAGCTGCCAGCTCAGCTGACAAAGCGCTGGTGCTGTCCCCAAGGAGTTTCGAGCCCCTTTTCCCCTTCAAACCCATCTGTAACCAGGGGTAAGATGCCCTTCGAGGCAGGCTGGCAGCACGGCCAGAGGAATAAATGCTAAAAAAGCAGAGTTTATGGGGAGCGTGTTTGCAGGCTCCAGTCCCTCCTCCGGGCCATGGGGGCCACCCACCCCACAGCGGGTTGGTGTTGCAACCCCCCCACTCGTGAGTCCCCCGCACCAAGGTCAGGGCTCTGATCCTCCCAACTTTGACTCATTTCTCAATTAACGGCTTTCCGAACGCAAGCCACACATGGAACAAACCTCTCACAACGGGGCCTCCCCCGGACCTCCCAAGCCCAGCGTTACTCATCTGCCCCCCAGTCCCAGCCCATCCTTCCCGGGATGCTCCAAGTGCGGCTCACCACCGCTGCAGGGTGAGCAAGCAGCCAGGAATCCCGGGCCCGGCTCCCGCAGGCGGGAAGCCGTCACCAGCTGAGCTCATGCACCCTAATTCGGGAGCCGACGAGGCCACCTTCCTTGCTGGCTGGCGAGGGGCAGCTTTCAGCTGGAGACCTGGCCATGGCCATGGAGCAAGGGCTGGCAACCTGCTGGGCACTTTTCCCAGGGGCTCATCCCTACCCCAGCCGCTTCCTGGAAGAACTGCTTCAACTACAGGGGGGATCCTTTGGATCCAGCTGGGTGCTGTCCTTCACTGACCCAGACTCCAAGCACCCAACCGAGCCACGCGCCCAGCGGGAAGAGACAAGCTTATCATCACAGAGAAAGGAAATTAAGATAACGCGGTGATGGAGGTACCGAGGGATTTGGCCAAGGTCACAAAATAATTCCATGGCTCTATGATACAGCCGTCTAACACTTTTGGTGTCTGGCCACACATCCTAAAATTTCAAGCCAGGGCCAAAATCCAGCCTAGCCAGTGGCAGCTTTCTGCCAGGTCATTAGCAGCGTGCATCCGCAAGAAGCAGTGAACATCCAGCCATAACAACGGCAGCAACAACAAAAAAAACACGCAATGAGAGCGGGAATAAATGAGATCAAAGTGTCCTGGAAAAGGACCTGGAAAAATAGTTTCGGTCCCTGGCTAAGGCTCCTGGGAGATGCACACGCGAGCCCCATCCCAGCCCTGCATAGCCCTCCCGAGGTGGCTCCCCACCCTAGCAGAGGGAAACCAAAATGACTCCCTATAAATAGAAGCAGAAAAGCGCTTCTCCAAAAGACTGACTGGGTCTTTCCCCTTCCAGCGTGTGTGGCGGAGCTGCTGGCACCTCCACGGAGGTCCCTGGTTTTCCCCCAAAAAACCTGGAGAGGAAAATAACCTTCCTGTGAGCTCAGGCTGGCTCCTCTCTACACAGAGCTGCCCCCACCCTCCCCCCGTCGCCCCACTCCCAGGCCTGGCCATCCAATTGGAAAGTAATTATACTGCAATTTTTATTTATGACTTTTTTTTTTTTTATTGCTAAATGGTGACTCATTTTGGCAACATTAAAATACACAGGAAATCATCCCCATTTTACAGTAATCACCATTCAATTCATTGTTAAATATTTATTCGGCAGACAAGCGCCGAGCCTCTTTCGAAGGGTCGAAGAGGGAGCAGAGGGGCAGCCCTGAAAAGGGGGAAGGTGGTAGAAGGGTCATGGCAGGGCTGCCCGCAGGGCTGGTAAATGCCCGCCAGGAACTGGAGGGTGGGGAGCCAGGGGTGAAAGCTCCTGCCAGATGGCCTGGCCAAGAGCAAAATACAGACCCGCTTTCCCTCGAATCCAGCGCTACAGCCCATGTTGCTCCAGGCAGAGGGGCAGCCCTGTGCCCCCTAATAAAAGCCACATTATTTGGCCAAACCCCAAGCCTGAATCTCCACCAGTGAGACGTCATGGGTCTCTGACACGAAGCTCTTCCATTGCCGGGGGGAAGAGGATGGCGGCCACTGGCCCCAGTGGGAGGCAGTGGGAAGAGCAGGCAGTTTGACATTCACAGGGCTTACAATGGACAGGGTCCGCTCCTGCAGCTGCTTTGTCCTCCCAGGAAGCCTAATTTTGGGGTGACTCGACCTCGGATGCAGGCAGCTCTTCTGCCTTCCTCTGAACAGCTGCATAGCCCAGCACAAACCTGGGAGACGGCCCCTCCAAATGCCCCTAGCCCAAGACCTCAACGCTTCCCTGCAGACACAGACCCAAGGGGCTGTAGGTCCCACAGCTCAACAGCTACAAAGGCCTCCCAGCGCAGACCCCTTCCCTGGGGAGTCCCCCTGGCACGCACGGGCTCCGTCACTGCTGCCTGGGAGGCCACCCAACATGTCTGCCACGGGGGGACCCCGGGCGGGAGGAGGAGCAGCGCCAGGATGGGTTTTGTGTCGGTCTCTTACAAACACAGGGGAACAGACACGGCAGGGCAGAGGGAAGCCGGGTGGTCCCCGGGCTGGGCAAACCCGGGTGTCCAGGATGGTTGGACTCACCCGGATCTCATTGCGGCGGATCTCCACGTCGCAGACCGAGTGTCCCTGGTGGGCCCCGCTGTAGTAGCAGCAGAACTGGCAGACGGCCACCTGCTCGGCCTCGCAGTGGTACAGGCGGTAGGCGTTGTGCTGGGGGCAGCTCCAGGCCCGCACGTCCTCCGCCTCCACCAGGAGATGCCCCCGGGCCGTGGAGGGCTGCTGCAGGTGGGTCTGGACGTGGGACTGGCAGCACGGAGCCTCGCACCTCAAACAGATCTTCTGCGCAGGCAGCGGCGGGCCCCGGCGGCAGAAGACGCAGTGCAGGACTGAGGGGGGCTTCTCCAGGTTGAGGGAGTTGAACTTCTCCACGATGTTGGTGAGCTTCAGGTTCTTCTCCAGGTTGGGCTTCTGGTTGTAGGCCTGGTTGCACTCCGGGCACCGCACCAAGCCCGACTCCTTGGCCCACGCCTCCCCGATGCAGCCCCGGCAGAAGTTGTGTTTGCAGGGCAGCTGGACCGGCTCCACAAAGACGTGCAGGCAAATGGGGCAGATGAGCTCCTCTTCGAAGCAGTTCTTCCAATTCTCGGCCATCTCTGCCGGCAGCTCTGGCGACGCTTCCCCCCAGCCGCTTCGGTCGCTCAGTGCGGTCTAGGGGCGGACGCCGGGGTCTGTCCTCCCTGGAAGGGGAAGGCTGAGGGTGAACGGACAGGCTCCCCCCTCCCCGCAGCACGCGCCATAAATAATAAACCACAGCAGATTTTAAAATCGGGGATAAAATAAACCACAGAGCAGCACTCTAGGAATATCCGGCAAGAAAACGCAACGTCCCCATCGCTTTGTTAAAAAAACAACACAAACGGTTAATAAAACCCCAACATGATCCTCTTGGACTTACAGCCCAAAGTCCTAACCACCCCTAAAAGCCATTTGCTCCTTTTTACCCCAGAAGGTGAACTGAAACTTACCAAAGGTTGAAAAAAATCCATACAAAATCCAGCAGCAGAGTCCAAGTTCCATATAAAGCTCCTAAATTTAGCGCTCCGGATCAGATTTTTCTTTTCTTAGGTTTGCAACTGACATTCAATATTTTAAAGGGACTTTTGTCCCCCACCAAACCTGGCTAACAGCTGAGGGCACCGACTCGCTCGGGCTTTTTTTTTCCTTCCCTGTATTTCTCCTCCCTCTCCCCCTGATGGGAGTTGGGAATCAGAGTCTTTTAAAGGAAACAGATCAAAGGGTTAAGATCCAAAACGGGAAAAGGAGGAAGATTAAAAAAAAAAAATAATAATAGCGACGATGACGATGGCGGAAAAACGAATTCTCTCTGCGGCCCCCGAGATTTGCTTCT
>VWZT01005756.1:361-11371 GCA_013397055.1 Pachycephala philippinensis | reverse complement strand
ATATATATATAGACATATATACACAAATAATATATACATAAAAATATAGTAAGAAATACATGCTACACATACATATATACACATCTACATTAAAAAAAGCTAGAAAAGTGTTTTATGTGATATTCAGTTTTATATCAGAAACAGTGGCAAATAAAGTACATTTTCATGATAGAGTTGTCAGCAAGATCTCTGTTGTTCAAGATACTCATAAGCAATTTAGATAAAATATTGATGATGGTGTGACAGTAACCTCTGATGATACAAAACTACTTGGAAGAGTCAGAATAAAGCCAATTACAAAGTCCTACAGTAGGGTCTCTTGGTATTACACACACTGAATAACAAAATGCCACGTGAAATTCAATACGATAAATCCACCTCTGATACTCAGGTAGAAAATTATCCCTATTTCACACACTAAGTCATGTATACATGTCTTCCCGTTTTATGCTTGTGGGTAGTTTTCCAAAGACACCAGGTAAGACCCCAGGCAGTGGAATCTCCAGAAGTCTTGAAAGGTGGGAGCATTTGGGGACTCCCCAACATGGGAAGCATATGGGAAGCATAAAGAGGACATCTTTTACCAGACATAAGAGATATTACAAGACATATATATTTCAACTCATTAATGATCATTACTTTCTTAAGCATCCTGCAATCATTTATGATCACTTGGGCACGCTCTTCACATCCCTGATATTTAATGGTTAATAACTTTTTCCATTCTTAGACTCTTTCTAAAATGTCAGCTTTCTCGCACTCATGATGATATCTTCAGCTGTTATGAAACCTCTTGAGGCTGAGAGAAAAGCCAGTGATGCAACCTCCCTCTGCCAAATGAGATTTCACAATTTGTTCTTCAATGTTTGCTTTGACTTCAAAAAATATATACTACATATTTCTACATCCATATTAAGTGGAACTGAACTCTCACTACTAAGAACTTAGTTAAAAAGCCTAAGGAAATATTCTCTGAAGGGTGGAGAATTTTGTTGAGCCTCTGCCAGCTGCTCTCCATTTTCTTTCATCCTATGTTTATCCTTGGAAGAGAAATTAACTCAACCACCCAAACAACCAGTACCATAATTTCTAGCCCTCAGAAGAGTAACAGCCCACTGATTCTAAACTCATTTCTCTGCTGTCTTGGTGAGGGCAATAAACCCAAGAGACACTAGGGCAAGAGTGCAGAAGGTGGCACTTACAAACAAGGAAGCAGCTATCATCTTTCTCCAGCTGTGAATCTGTGCACGTACACAAATAAAGATGGAATGTTAACCCATCTAAAGCTAGGCATTAAACACTACATAATACCACCTTAATCGTATTTTCATCCTATTGTTTCAGTAGGTTTCTCCTGTTTGTCATCCTTTTGTGATTCTTTTGGAAGCCAAAATAGCTGGAGAGCACAATGGATCTATGACTAAGTAGTAACTGATACACAGCACTCAGAGCTGAAGGAAAATTCCCCCCTGGTCCCCGAAAGAGGATGGCTGTATTCCAAGGGCACTACATACATTGTGGTTGCAATAACTACCCACAGCTCCATTGCTGGCTCCTAAGGGGAATTACCACAGTTATGAACACCCAAACAAGAAACCCTGAGCTCTCACAAAATAAGCTATAGCCATACGTGCCGCTTCCTAGGCCAAATTTTTGTAATGATGTCATGAAGTTGTGACATAAAACATCATTAAAGTTGTACTGTAGCAATGGGGAACAAAGACGACAGACCCCCTTGTATGTCCCAAGAAGATCCGTTTATTTGCAGAAATTGCCCCCTCTTTATACCCTTAATGCCAGCAGAAACCTAACAGAACTTAACAGAACTTAACAGAACAAGGGCACCCATTGGCTGCCCCAGCTGCAGTGCTGCTGTCCATGCATCCTCTCATCCAATCAGATCCCTGCTCACATGCTGTCCACTCGTTCCTCCAGCCAATCACAATCACACTGCCAACTGTCACTCAACTGCCTCTCACCCTTCAACCGCCTGCCAACTGTCCGGCCTGCAGCTGTGCCTTTCCCACAGGGCCTGCTGGGGAGCACAAGCCTCAAATATAACCCCATTGTTGTACTTTCCAGAAGAGGGTGGTTCTTCAAGGATGAAGCATGTATGAATATTAATGATGATTAATTAACACTTGAATGGTCATTGAATGTTCTGTTTTAACGATGCCCCTCCTAAAACTTAAGTATTTTGCCAGCTACTTCATCTAAGACCTGCTGTCTTTATTGGTCTCTGTACAATGTTCAGACTCTCACAAAAGCATGACTTTTTTCACATAGTGGTATAAAGACATTAGGAAATTTTTCAGTCCAAGATAACTTATCTGTATAGCTACCAGTTCAACTAAGGAACCAAAGAGAATTCTGTTGGGGAGGAATTTTTTAAACTGCATTCATTATTCCCTGGTCCTAAAGCTATGATCTTTTCACAAAATTAAAAAGACACCAAAACTAAGATTACTCAGTTTAAAGGGGGTCACTAAAACAATAAGTACTTCAAAACAGAAGATCTCTGGTAACGGAATATAAATAGCCATAGAAACACTGAATAATATAGATTGGAAAGGGCCTCTGCAAGTCCCAAGTCAAATTCTGTTCTCCCTCAGTCAATATTGTAGACATACATGGGTGCTTTTCCCTGTTTATACAGCCTTTCATAATTGCTCCTTTGGTCTACAGCCACTCCTTAGTGCTGCCAGTAACAAATGTCCCATTAACTTCTCCAAAAGCAAGAGTGGGTTACGAAAACAAGCCCTTGATATGTCTGTATATGATTTACCTGTTGATGTAACAACCAAGCCAAAGGCTGTAACATTAAATTCTTACTCAAAGATTCATATTATGGTGTTTTATTTCCTTGATAGAAGCCATGAATATTGCAAGAAATGTCTTTGTTTTTATAATATGGATATTTCAATAATAAAGAAGCTATTGTGTAGAAACAAAGGACGTGTACATACCACAGCACACACTGGGAATCTAATTTGTTAGGCAATCCAATTACTGAGTTTGGTCTCCTACAGTGAATTTACATTTGACCTCCCTAGAGTATGGATGTTAACATCTGTTCCAGCTCTTTTATTTGTTTAGTAACTTCTTTCTTAAAAATTTAGAGGTTTTATAGTTGAAGTGCATTTTGCATTAGATACAGATAAAAAGATAGATTTTATAAAGCAAAAGGCTTGTGGACATGTGGGTGCTTATACAAAGTGTCTGTATAATAAGCAAATATCACTGTATAGAAGGCCCTATATCTTAACCCATCATTCTCCAGACTGAAGGTAACATTTTTCCTTACTTCTGTAAAATCCGATTCCTTAATTTCCAATTCTGTACAAGTCAAGGCTCTTTAGCATCTCTACTCACCTCACAGAAGGCACCAGAGGACTTCGAATGACGTTTAGTTAATACAAAATGTTGCTTTTTTCTTGACAACTCATTTAATGCAGCCCACCCAAAACCCAGATGGTAACAGATTTCAATTACTGTTGACATAAATTGGATATGAAACAGATGTGGAAAGCCTAATGTAAATGTGAGGACTGTGTTGCCTGAAATGGAGTTCAATATTTACTGTAGGATGTATTCTTTAGTAGCAATGTTTTCCTGTTACACTCCCAACATTATTACAAATTCTTACTCATGGAATATATAGGAATCATCTCTATATTATTTTTAACATCAGATACTACGTTACACGTTTCTGCCTGATCCTGTTCAGCCAGCCTAGTACTTCAATTACAATGAATGTTGAGGTTTTCTTTTATGTTTAATAAGGGTTTCTCCTGTTGTTTCTGAGATCACTTGCCACTTCTTTGTCAGCAGGAGTTTGTAATGTTTCTTCCTCCCATAGTCCTGTCAGTTATATGCATTTACTACCTGATGTCAAGGAAATCTCACGGGCTTGTAAGGTTAAACTTTTATGTCTCTGTATGTCTATTTTCAGCAGTGGGGCACATTGTTTTAGCTCTCTGCTTCCACAGAAGATCCTAAATGTTTTCAGATTTATCCTAGATGACAACATGGAGCTGCACATACCAAGTACAATAAGGTTATATCTACAACTTTAGCGTACAAATTCATTCACTGTATATCAAAAAGAATACTAACTTTATTGTGTTTCCATTCCAAGTTTCTCTGCCAAACATATTTCCAAAATAATTGCAGCCATTATAATTTTCCAGATGAAATAACTGCACTATAGCAAAGTATTGCATGAAAATTCATGGTAGTTTGCAAACAAATCCATTTTTCTGGTTACCTTTCACTTCCTCCGTTTGCATTCACTTAGACACAGTCATGACTAAAAAAAAAGAAAACAAATGTAACTGTTTGGAAACAATCCGATTTCCAGCATTTCAGAGTTTGAGGGTTTTGTATTTTTGGAGTTTTTGCTTGTTCAAAGCTCTGTGTCTACAGACAGCTTGGTCTCTCCATGGACCCTTTCTCCTGTCCCACCCAGCCTCCTGACCCTTAAGGGTGAAGATGCTTTCAGGTCTTCAGGATCTTCTCCCAGCTGAGAAAATTTTCTTCTCCAGGTCAGCTTCTTGGTGTTGATGACTGAGCTTGCAAGGTCTTGTTCTCAGCCTTAAGATATTGCTCCTTTTGATTGTTACACCATGGCTTATGAGTGCCACATGTACTTAATCAGTTCTGAAGTTTCAGAGAAAATAGAAGTGCAAAACTCTATTGCTATCATTGGGGAAAACACAAACACAGCAGAGTGGAGATGTGAGTTTATGGGAGTGTGATCATCAAAACTTCAAACTTTAGCAGCCATTGACTTTTTTCCAATGAAATTATTTCATTTCTGCTCTGTCAACTTCCTGATACACTTCTGAAAGCATTCACATCCTGAGAGAGGGAAAGGAGAGAGAAAGAAATGAGTGAGAGTAGTAAGGGGTGGATGCATAAGGGTAAAAGAGAAAACAGCAAACCCAGAGAAATATGTAAAAATCCTGGAGTGGTGGAAAGAAAGGACATAGAGAATGACCTGCCATTGAACAAGTGAAAAACGTGGATTAAAATTTTGCAAGAAAGGTGAGATTTGCTGTTAGAATTCAGGATAAGTAGCAAGTGGCACACAAGGAGGCTGGGAGGGGAAAAGGACAGGAATGCAAGGAGCAGTCCTTGTTATGCAGGATGAGTTTATGCCATAGAAATAGTAGCAAGTAACCCTCCAGTGCACAAGTTATACTTTACTTCACAGGTTTCTGAAAAAATTACAAGGTGCACTTTGAGAAAAAATTAGTTTGGTTGCAATTGGTATACATCTTGGTAAATTTTAATACGTATCTAGCAGAAGAAAGCTTTCCACTCCCCACTGACAATGCTGGAGATGATGTCTATTTTCACTGAAAAAACTTAACGTCAACCAACCACTTGAACATCTAAAGGCCAGCACATGCTCCAAAATCTTGACAACATGAATTCTGCCTGCAGAGTGGGACAGCAGAGCAGTGTGAGAGGCATTTATTATGGATGATGGACAGCTTTCACTGTACTGTGATGATTCAAGACCTGCTCCATCAGTCTCTGCCACCAGCTCACAGAAATGGAGGAGGAAGCTCATCATTGCTCTTCACCAGCAGTGGAGAGTAGGAGGAAGCAGTGTCAGGACATGTCCCCACCTCCTCTCTCTGCCTACATGGGCTAAGTGGTGGCAAGGGTAACAGCACATCCTTGAGAAAGGGGCAATGCCAATCTGAGTCCTCAAGAGACAGAGAAACAAGAAACAAAGAAACAAGAAAAAAAGCTCTTGCATGGGATCCTGGCCTTCCAGCCAGACTAAATCTCTTTGACCAAAAAGAGCAAGATAAGTTTAGAAAGCTGAGACAAACACATTCTGTCCTTTGCAGTTTATGGTTTATTTACCAGACCCTTAGGATCAGTACTATATTGTAATGTTTCAATACCTTCTCGGTGTCAACTCCCTGAATGATGTAACACAAAGAGCAGGGATGCTCTCTTGGCTGCAGAACAATGCAGGAATATTTTCCAGACCATGCCCCATCTGAAGGAGGGTTTTTGTAAGTGAAATCAATCCTCCACGGTGGGCAGCTGCAGGTGGGACTTTGGACCTCAGTGTGTTCTTTGCGTTTCCTGACTATTACCTAGGCCTCTTACATGACTGCAGGCGTGAAATGTCCATGGAAGTGAATTCATGGTGTGCAGCTGGTCTGCAGTTGCACTGAGGACCAAGGGCAGAGTATTTATGAATTGGGCTAAAGACATTGTCAACTTTTTGTGAATTAAAATATTTTCAAATACTACCTTTGGAATAAAGTTGTAACTGAATACAGAATACATTTTATACTTGATCATCTGGTTCACAACATTTTGAAAAGGCTGATAAAATATAATAAATGCTTAAAACAGTGTTCTGAATTTAAATTTAAATTAATTAAAATATTTGCATTAGTGAGGTCTTCACCTCCCTTATAAATCTGATCTATCTGATTTTCCACTGAAATAGAGGGTTTGAAGGACCTTGCTGCCTCACTAGAAAGACAGTGAATTTTATGAGATTGGGGGTTTATTAGGTTGATCTTGCACACTGACTTTTTAAACACAAGTAAATACATTAAGAAGGACATGAAGCCACCATGACATAACACATAGAGTAAACATGAAAAAATGTACCAGTTCAGCAAAGAGTAGGTCAGAAATAAGGCAGTATTATCAAGTTAAATGAGTCCTAATAAAATGTCTCCCCTGCTACCCAAAGTCTAATGATTATTCTCTTTTCTGAAAGAGCCTCTTTTTAGCAGCATTTCCAAAAGAGCTGCTGGAAACAGCTGCCTTCCAGTCTGTTTCTGTGCTACATAAACTAGCAAACACAGTTCACAGTTGGTTTGGAGAGCACTAAGTGATTGCTATGTTTATAAAATCCTATTCCTGTTAGTCAAGGAAATGAGTTTGACTCACCAGCTTGTTTATGAGTTTTGCTTTATGAAAGCTACTGCTGACTTCAGACTGCTGTTCCACCAGCACTGCTCAACACTTCTCCTCTGGGAGGATTTGCACAAGATAAGTTCCCATTTTTGCAAAGATCTCCTGTTTATTCAGAGGTTGTGTTTTTTACTGCATTCTTAAAGTATTATGGTGGAAGTGGGTGCTATGTCTCATATAATACACAATCACAGAAATGCAGAGCAGCACCTTTAATATTCTTAGTTAATTTACCCTGTGAGAGGATGATTTACTCTCTCTGATCACTGACATCCCATGCCAGCAAATATGCAACAGCAGAATTGCTGCCTCTAAATTCAAGAGTCACACCACAGGCTTAATTTAATCAATGCCTTAACAAATATAAAAAATAGCCTTTTGTATCCAAGTCAGAGAAACTAAAAGGTGAACCCTCAAGGATTTTGAAGTACCTAGGATTACTGGTTTGAAACAAACTGAGGTCTTAGCATTGCCACAGTAATAAAGTTAGCTTACTGGAGAAAAGGGGAAAAAACCAGTTGAATCTGTTGCAGAAATCTTAGTTTGAATGTTTCTTTTCTGGTCTCTATTTTCTACTTGATTGCTTGATACACACTGAAAAACTTTAATAAGTCTTGTCCCCCTCTCCTTTCCAGGGGTTCATAACACATGACTTCAGTCTCTTGAGGCTATTGTTCTTCCTTCCTTTGTTTTTGCCTAGCATACCTTGGAAACTGAGGCTGGAAGTTAAAACCCTCACAACCCATATAAAATGCATTTCAGCATGAGTCAGAGATTTTTTTTTTTCCCCAGCTGAAGGGAAGTCAGAACAGAAGATAAACCACCTCTGTCTTCTACACCTAAAGGTCACCGATGAAGATATGATAAGAAATTTGCACATATGAATGTACAGCTATATGGCTTGTTTACAGATGCAAGCTTACATGTTTGAATTTTGTTTGAATTTGAGCTCATTTTCCAATGCTTCCAGGATTTTAGCTTCTTAGGTAAGCATAATAGGTAGTGAGGTACCTCTCACTACTGGAATTATTGAAAGAAGGTAGCAAAGAAAAATGAATCAGCAATTGTCAGCTTTTTTTTTTTTCTTCTCATTTACAGAGATCTGAAATCTTAATTTCCTTTTTAAAGAATAGAAAGTTTCAACCTAATTATATCCTTTCTTTCTTCATAGAAGGGATGTTCTGTGTTCTGCCAAAAGACATTTAAATAGGTATTTCTCTTACCCTCTATGTACCAGGTTTCTCGTACTTTTTGGGCTCCTTGTTGTTTCTAGGGGGATAGTAAGACAAAGATGAGCCTTGCACTATTTTTCACTAAAGCATCTGACTCGTTATCTTCCCTCCTGCTGGTACTGAGCTGGCCTTACAGTAAGGCGGCTCAGGGAGTTAAACTAGCAAAAAAACACAAAAACACAGCACAAAGAAAAAGTTTTGAAAGCCAAGAACCACAACATCATGGCTAATATTCAGTAGGTCAATGCAAGGGGCATCACCTTGCAGTACCCTAAGCCCAGTTACATCAGATCCAATTTGTTGTGTAACATTCATTTTCTGGGGCTTATGAGCTGGCTTTGAGCATGCCAGAAATGCTTCAAGCACAGCACTGTTCCTGGTGGCTGCCAGCAGCAGTAAATATAGAACGAAGCCAGCCTGTTCACAGTTCGTGTTGAGGTACTGTGTCAACAGCCTGTGATCTGAAGAACACTTTTTGGACTGCTGTCAAGTTCCTGAAGGGCAGTGCAAAAAACCAGGTCACAAGTGTGCCATGCTCTCCCATTTCCAGCTGCTGAATCAACGGGAAGGAAAGGGAGCCAGGACTCAGTCTATCTACTCCTCCAGATGAACTGTGCCCACTGATGTTGGTGCTGCACGAATATTCTGCAGCTGCAAGCTGGAGTTGACAAGGTTCATGTGGATTCCATGTGGCCTTGACATGACATTTTCTCAATACCTCCCTCATTCTGAGCTTGGACAGGCTTTTAATATACTAAGAAACTGAAAGGATAAAACAAAATAAACCAAGAGCTCCCTCACCTTGCTTGTGTAGGAAACTCATTCTTACCTGAGTTTATGGCAACTTAATGTCATTCCGGCCACAAAGCTCTTTTCCCCCTTCGTTTAGGCCAGTATGGCTGTCTACTGTCACTCTACATCCACTTCTACCTGCCTCCTTTTCTGCCAGGCATAATCAGATAAGACAGGCTTCTATCATCCTCCTCGCTGGCCTTTCAAATAGTCTTTCTTTCCCTCCTTCTTCTCCCCTTAAAACCAATCTTGTGTCAAACCTATATGGAAAATGCACCAGCACTTCTGCTGAGAAACTCTTGACTCATCTCTCTTGGGTTCAGATCCAATGTAGTCACAGTCTCAAAAGATGCATTTGGATAGTGAAGTCTGTGGAGACTGGTTACAGCTGGAAGGACAAAGACATGTGGGGTCATCTTGCCCTATGAAAATAATCAGACCATTATGGGGGGTTTCATTCCTGGTTGCAGATAAGAGAAAACCTGGGCTGAAAAAAACCCCAAACAAATTAAAAGAAGGAGCTGGGAGACACTGACTTTGAATATTGAAGAATGTCTCATTCATTGCAAAGGTAGGTTAACACACATGTGGAGAAAACTCACTGAAGAAATGCGGGTTTAATGAAATGCATCTGCAATGTTTTTTTGAAAACACAGAAAGATTTTAATACAAAAAAAACCAAAATGGCCAATTGGTCATTTCCAACACACTATAAAAAACATTAAAACCAGACTACTTTCTCAAATGTTGGAGAGAAATCAAATACCCCAACTTTAATTTTTTTTTTCCACCATCAGTCTAAAGCAACTAACATTTTTTCAGCTGAACAAATGTCATCCAATGTAAATGCAAAGTGAAACTTTCCCTGTAATTGCCTTAACAGCCACAAAATCCCCTATAAAAAAAAAAAGTTTGCATTTACTTATTTTAAAGGAACCTCATTTCTGGTATGGACCTCTGCTTTCATAAATCAGTTGCTTCAGTCCAAACATCTCAAAATTTAAGAATTTAAACCTACATTTTAATTTTAGAAACTCCTTCTGCTAAAAAATAATCCCACCTCAGACAGTTTAGATAAAAATGGTAAAGCAGGCAGGTGCCATTTCATTTTACATCCTGTCATATATATTAACAGGAAAGGCAGTCAGATAGGTTTAAATACATCCCTCTTGGTGATACAACCTGTTAGGAGAATTAGAGATAAGCTAAAGATCTGGCCTTACCCATGAAAGGCTGGAAACACACCCATTAACAAGCTTTTATCCAAGATGTCCTGTGATTCATGGAGCTGAAGTTCATGAAGTGTCTCCAGACTCAGAAGTTGCACTCCTAGGAATTTAGGTAAATGTTCTCACCCCCAGACACACAAGTGAGTTTCCCCCAACAACATCAAACAAGTCCAACCTCTGATAGTGCTAATTCAGTGATAATGAACTCCATCTGGTTTTAAAATGAGAAAGGGAATTGTGAGACCTGAAAACACAATTATACACAAAGCTGATGGCGAAGCCAGGAACTTTTGGAAATTTCTCAGAGAGTTGAGTTATTTAGCTAATATTGCAAACAAGCATGTTTTACCTGTCAGGGTATGCTTCATCCATAACCAGAAATCCTGCGTATAATTTGGAGACTTGTGTGAAGGGGAGTCAAAGAAAAGGGATGGCATTGATGGTTTCTGTAATCCATACAAATGAAAAAGTAAGAATTCAACAGGTCTTTCCTTTAAATCAAAAATCACGACCAGTCACACTATACTTTAAATCTGTGTTTCTTACTAAGTACTTGCTTTTGGTTTGAATTAAATTATTCCAGAGATCTGTTTAAAAACAAAAGGGATAAAAGCATCTATACAAATTTTTCGTATAGAAAAATACAGGGAAAGGGATTAGGGTGTTTGTTTTTTTCCTGTTTAGGGTATTTTTTTTGTTTTGGTGGGGTTTCTTTTCTTTTTTTTTTTGTTTGTTTGTATTTTGGGTTTGTTTTTTTTTTTTTTTTTTTTTTTTTTTTTTTTTTTTTGTTTTTTTTTTTT
>VWZT01005754.1:0-13681 GCA_013397055.1 Pachycephala philippinensis | reverse complement strand
ATTGTCGAGAGCAACAAGGTCCCCCATAAGCCTCCTTTTCTCCAGGCCAAGCCCCCCCAGCTCCCTCAGCTGCTCCTCATGAACTCCATTCACTTCTCTGGACTCACTCCAGCACCTCAATGTCCTTCTTGTTGTGAGGGGCCCAAAATTGAACACTGGATTTGAGGTGCAGCTATTTTTGAATATTTGAATGTTTTTATATGCCTTCCATTTTCAGAAGGCTAGTGATGCATTTGAAGTAACTTCTTCTGTCTTCTTAGATCTAGGTTCTAAAAAACGTGGGGAGAAAAAAAATCTTTCTTATTTTTACATACTCTTGTCATATAATACATGCAGATTAACTGCAGAGACATCCAAGATTTTAATCAGTATTGAAATTGCTACTGCAGTAATTGGTAACTTTTCTATCTGGCCTCAAAAGGAGGTATCTTTTAAAATGCATATAAATGTTGGCATTTTCCCTACTTATATGATTTAGGCTTCCAGTTACTGGAAAATTGCCATTGGTTTTAATATTAGAGGATCTGGACTTCAGAAAAATAAAGCTGTGACATTATTTGGCTGTAAAACCTCCAATCAGCTTCCTGTGGAGTTCTTGTTGATTAATTTAGAACTTCAGCCAGAAAGTAAGACGTTTTTGGAAAGAAAAGATTGCCTCAGGTGGGCAATTTTCCAGGGAAAAAAATCTCCATTGGTTTGTCTGTTTGAAAAATACTCTCAGTTGAGGCTTTCTTATGTCAAGAGAAGTAATTTTGGGGGCACTATTTTTATTTTTATTTGACAGTGAGCTGACGGAAGAAGGCAGAAACCTTATGACAGCAGCTAATGTTTAATATCAATTTATATAAATACTGCCTAGAAAAACAAAAAGCGAAAAGTATATGTGTTAATCAGAGGAGACATGACAGTGGCTTCATTCAGTAAATGGCATCACCCAAGGTATCTCTTAAAGACAACTGAGAAAAACAAACCCATAACAATAGGTATCTGCAGTACTCATACAAATGAAAAGNGTAGTCCTGACTGATCAATTGGCAGAAGTTTAAATTTCTTGCAGAGGGAAAGTCAGCAATGCTGCTTGCTGGGGCAATTTCTACACAGCAAGTAATCATTCTGATCAAAGCTCCTTTTGAGTCTGAATATTTTCTGTGATTGGAAGACTAAATCTGTCTTTAATCACCCATGTAAGATGACATCATCAGGATGCTATAAACTGGCTGAAGGATTAAATGCCTGCTATCAAAACTCAAACTTAATTCTGAAGTTGGAAAACTACAAGGCTGCCTTTTTTTAGTTCTTTGTTCAGCATTAGTTAATATGAACCCTAACTACATGCTATAGCTGAATAAAAAGATCTGTATTAGAATGTGTGCTAAATATAGTGAGTTTTTTTTATTATTATTATTTAGAAGACAGCTGTTTTCTCGAAGAATTTTTCTTGGGCAATTCATGGGAAGATGCTTTTCTGCACTTTGTTCCAGATGACACTGAACGAGTTACTGGGAAACCTCTGTAGTAACATTTACATTACAGTTAGATTTATAATTGTTATAGGAATAAGGAAGTCAGTAAACTCACAGAATTTATCCACAGAAATCCTACACGTACTTTAGTTATGTAAAAATGAGGCAGTCCAAAAAGCAAGAAACCTCCAAACAAAGCATTCCATCAAACCATGTCTGACTCATTGGAAGATTTTGGGTAGCTATCACAGGGGAAGGACTGATGTTAAGAATTTAAAAGCCTGCTTAAATGCACAGGACAAGGCAGACAGTGTATGATGGACTGCTTAGTTGGACTATAAGACGGTTGGAAAATTCACTTTTCTAAGGAAACAAAAGATGGTAGTGAAAAGTTCTCTAAATGCATTAAAAGCAGGAAGTCATTTAGGGGACAAGTGAGGAGATGACAGGAGGAAAAAATGTCAAAGAGGTGCTTGAATGATGAGCCTGACAGACTTGGTGAATTCCCTGTTTCATTTTTTATAGCTGAAGGTGCTGGGGAAAGTCTCGTGCACGCAATAAATTATTCGTATCAGAGGGATCAGACAACAGGTTATCAAAACAATGAGGAATGATTTATTTTTAATTAATTGAAAGTAGAGGGTACTTAACAGGCTCTTTAATTTAAAAATGTGAGGGGAAAAAAACCTGCATGAAATCTCAGCCCAAGGATATTGGATTGATTTTTCTTTTTTTTCCCTTAAACATTGAAGTAATCAATTGGTGTTAAAAGCAGATTATTAAGGGAGTTGTCCTATTTTCAGATGGGGGCAAAGTCCCTTCTGAAAAAATGTGTTCCAACCATGCATGAGTTGCTGTGCTTGGAGCAGGGGTGCATCAGGCTGCCCATTAAAACTGAGGTGATGCTGGGCTTGGTTGTCTTGCAGTGTCCCTTCGACCTCTTGGTTAGGAACATATTTAAGAAGTCTACAGATGGAGCAACAGCTGGTAAAGCACAACTGGACAGTGCAGAAATACTTGTCTGCAGCCAACACCCTTGTAGGATGTCTGTGCTATACTCTGTATTCTGACTCACTTGACAAAGTCATCTCCAGCATCTTCTTGCTAACAGAGAGGACAAGGGAGCAAGAGGAGCCAGTTTGATTTAAAGGAAACACATACAAGTGTTGAACCCCATGGAAATGCAGAGCAAATGAGCTGCCTCAGCTGTGGCATCACCTGAGGGACCTGAGCACCCATGAGAAATGTGGAGTGTTGGGACAGCATGGCTTCTCTCTGAAGGGAAATCCTACCTGACTACACTTGGTATGTGTTCCCTGAGTGAGTCAGAAAGGGTACAGGTAAAGCTGTCTAGTGAGTGTTCAGAAAGCCTTTGATGAGGGTGTACACCTGAGGTTATTAAAGCATGAAAGCTACCACAGGGTTGGGGAAGAGACGGCCAATGCACAGGAGGCAGAAGTGGACCTTGGAAAGTGAAGAAACTTGGTATAAGATACCTATAAGTAATCAGTAGCGTAGAGGAGCTATAGTTTGGCAGTTCTCACACACTGATGGTTGTTACCCTCACGGATGTTTGGTTTTTAAGTTTAAATTTTTCAAAACTTAAAAATTTNTTATGATGGAACATGACAAATGAAACTACTTACACTGTATCTTTTGTCTCACATAAGACTTAACAGCTCAAATTATTTCCAGCATCCTAAGGCTTTATTTGCAGTTATTGCCTTGAACTCTGGTAATGGATGAAGATGCAGGAAATATTCTTGAGAGAGCAGTTAATAATTATTATTACACATAGTGGATGAAACATCTTTATTCAAGCACCCCTGTTGAAAGTAGGTCCATAATTCATAATGGTTCTTGACTGCCTTTTAAGAAATGTCTCTGGGTTAAAATGTATTTCCTATTGGCCTGAACCTTGGATTGGTGAAACTCTTTTACTGGAGATGGAATTTCTATATTCTTTTCCTTCCTTCTGTCCTTCCTTTCTTCCATCCTTCCCTGAGGCTGAAAGAGTTAAGACTGGGAGAGGCCATTATAGTGTTCAGCCTGATCTTAACATAACATCTAGTATACCCATGTGAGATCCATAATTTCTGGTAGGAACTGCATGTTCAACTGATCTGCATCTTTAGCTATTATGCCCTTAAGCCTTCTTATTTCACTTCACTGTCACTAGGCATATTAAAACAGAGATTTTGAAATTATTTTAATTTCCAATTGAAAAGTCTGGTTTTATTTAAAATAGCAGTTTGCTTTTTATAATAAAAAATTCTAAAATTCACAGTTGCCAGAGCTTCCCTAGACAGCAGTGCAGAGAGTTTAGACTTTCCTGAACAAAGCATTGGCCTACATTAAAAGCTTCCTATCTTTTTCAAGTCCCAAGCTGCAGCCATAGACTGAAGAGGGCTGTACATGGTCTGGTTTACTTAAAAAGTTTTCTTTGAGTTACTGTGCTTGTGTTTATGTAGAAAAGCAGGATGTAGCCAAGAGTTTGCTACACGGTAGTGCCATCTGCAATACTAAAAGGGTAGAAGCAGTCTTCTGGATCACCCATGTTCAAAAACTCCCTGTTCCTGTTATGTGAAAACTACTGTCACAACATAGTTAAAGACAAAGTGCTGCCTAATTCTCATGTAATAATTACTTCCAGGCTCACATTTCCCTGTTGTTGACAGGCAGCTATATTTTAGTGAACATTTCTTTTGTGGAATAGTTTCCTAGGCTGTTCTGTGCTAATCTAAATTTGGACTGACTAACTATAGATGAAAGCCAGCATCTGGTACATTGACTGCAATGATTCAAAAAGGTTGTTTTTATTTAACACACATCTTCTTAAAAAAAAAAAAAAATTAGAACACAAAAGTTGTAGTGTTCTATGCTACCAAAAATATGTAAATTGTCAGGTTTTCTATTTATTTTGGCTTAGTATGTCTCATGAATTAAGATATTAATTCAGTCCCCCTCCATTATGTTCCCACTCCTCACTTTGTATTGCCAGTCACAGTGTACCACCATCTATGAGCTTCTTTATCTTGCTAGAATGATACGAAATAGATAAATTCTTCTGGAACAAGTGGCACACTCATATAGCTGTGCTCTGGAATAACCCTGTGCATATTATCCACATAGTTTATTTTGAATTCTTGTTTTTCTCTTGCCCCAGTGGTCCCAATTAGTGCTATTTTTCTCTGCATAACAAAGCTAAATTTATCTCAAATTCAGTGTTAAAAAATTGTGCAGTCAACTCTCAAACAGGGTTTCAGAACTAAGCAGTAAAATTAGAAAGTACATGAAGCAATACTCAGAAACATAAATGCATTCCTTGCTTGGGTATTAACCCTCTGGAATGTCCGTGTGTCTGTATTGTGTGAACATAAAATATTTCTCAAGACCAGAACCTAGTAAATTTCTGTAGAATGCTGTAGAGCCTGGGGGCAAACTGAATCCCATGAGATGCGGCAGTTGCTAGGGTAACGATCATTATTTGTGACTGCTTATTATAAGAACTTCTCTTTGTGAGGGGGCTTTTTCCTTCTTTCTTCCTTTTTTTATTCTCTTTTTCTTGCCTAAAAGAGGGATGGGAAGTGGCATTTCATTTCCACACATTTTTTAGAGCAAAACATGATGGGTGTTGAACCCCTACTTCAACAAACAGAAAGAGAGAGGCTTTCACAGATAGGGTCTCATTTATATGTGCAAGATATGTTGAATTTAGAAGAGCATGTTTGACTTTTCCAAGCTTTTCTGTGGCAGTAAATTTTGTTCCTGCTGACAGCACAAATGCTTTAAGCAGAATAAAATTAGTTGGGAAATATTGAGCACTGCTCATCTTGCTTCTTATTGTAATTCAGTCTGAAGTCATACGAATCTAAAGCAAAGATAGAACAGTATTTGCAAAAAGAGAATAAACACATAAACATTTCATGGATTTTTTTTTTTTTTAATTTAATTAGCAGTTATGGAAAGAATACAGTATTTTGCCTATTCACAGCATAAAGGAAGAGTGGACTTACAGGCAATGCAATGAGTTTGCTTTTAAATTTTTTCTTCCATTTGACATCTTGTTATTATTAATTTTAAAATACATTTGCGAGTGTATTCTGCTTAAAAGTGGAACATCTATTTCCAATCCTTTTCATAAAAATTTTGCTCTCTGAAGACTTTTTCTTTTAAAAAAAACAACAATATATTTTTACTTCGAAACATAGAAATGAGCACATTTGGTATGATTTTATTGCCAATTCATCTCTTTTTTGTGGTGTTTTTTTGATGAAAATAAATTTGGAGGAAAGTTGAAAAAGCCTACTATTTTTAATGCAGCCTTAGCAACCAACCTGCTTGGTTTCAGAATATATTGCAATTTGTTCTACTTATATGAAAATTAAATGTCACAGTGATTTCTTTAAATAATTGAGAAATAATTGCTTTGCTTTCAGTCATTTTCCCCATATCCTAAGAAAAAATGAAGCTGTTTGAAACTAAATACCAGCACCTAAAATGTGAGTGTGTGAATTTAGCCATTACTTCTGTATGTGAATGATCTTTTATTATAGATACGACTATTTACTCCTCTTACTGAAGCCAGCAAGTCTGAATACAAAGCGTGGGTGCAAGTTAGGGGATTTTAGGAATTCACATCTGAAAACAGCAATTGACTTAAGCTGAAAAGATGATCCCAAACCCACACACTGGAGGTATTCTTGCTATTGCTTTTAGGCATGGTAGTTGATGCTTGTTAAAACACAAGAAAAAATTATTCTAGCAGTCTGAAAAAAGCAGTAATTGCCTTTAGCCATTCTCCAAACTATTTACAAGCTCTTTCTGAATTTTCTAAGGAGTTTTTAAGGAATCGTGGAATCTGAGTTGGAAGGGACCTGTAAGGATCATTGAGTCCAACTCCTGGCCCTGCACAAAACCCCCAACAATCACACCGTGAGCCTGAGAGAATTGTCCAAATGCTTCTTGTACTCTGTCAGGCTTGGTGCTGTGAGCACTTCCCTGGGGAGCCTGTTCCAGTGCCCAAACAACCTCTTGCTAAAGAATATTTTTCTAATAGCCAACCTAAACCTCCCCCAATACAACTTCAGACCATCCCCTTGGGTCCTGTCTCTAGTCATCATGAAGACATTGCGGAAAGTGATATCTTACAAAAATGAAATGGTAAGTTCTCTGTTTTCACCCAGTAACAAGTTCCTGAAGAGTGACAGGGTTTGCAAGCACAGGTTATCTTACAAAATCAGAGCCTGAATTTCAAACTCTTCATGACTGAACTTGATTCTCAATGCTATATTTAAGTGGCACTGGTAATCCTATAAAATAAATTTAAAAACGTGGTGTCATAACACCAAACAGAATTGAAATATAAAATAAAAAGCACCATAGGCTTTTTGTATGGTAGAGTTTATAAGAAGACATAGAGTTGTGATGACATTTCGTTTCCTAGTTTGTGAATTCACAAACTAGAAAATTCTAGTTGCTTCAATAAATTTGCAAAGTAATTTGGTATTAAGAGCAAATAATGCCTAGAGATAACTACAAAAACTGTAAGCTGATGTAGGCATGATTTTTGCTAATTGCAATATTGTTGGATAATTTCCCTGTTTTAGTGATAAGAAACTTGTCTCTCTCAGATGTTACCATTGCTCCCTGTCATCTGCAATAATACAGGCAACAATACATCGTGTTGTGAAAGCTCCTTTTTCTGTGTCAAGATACTTAACAGCTTTTGTTAGGCTTATTAAATAAGGCACACAAAAAGGTCTGTTACTTCTAAGTGATGTTTCCATATGTATCCTAAATCAGTGAGAAGTAGCTGAGCAATTTTTAAAATGGTTCTTAGAGAGATTCGTTGTCAGCACAACAGAAGGGAAGCTCTCAATGAAGAAAGATAATCATAAGTTTTCTTTGATAGTTCCCGAAAAATGTGATCTGACCATGAATGGGACTGTTTGGATTTCTAGTGATAACTAGGAATGATTTTAGGAGGAATCCTGCAAAGCTACAGTCTTTTTGTACCTATGACCCTCTCACCTGTATAGCCTTGCAGAAATCATAGAACTTTGCAGAAGAGTTGTGAAATAGAAGCATGGTGGAGAGATAGCTAAAATATCTACAGCAAGTGTAGGGACAACCTAATTGCACTATTGCAGCTCAGGGCTTGAAATTACATGTCCTCCTAAGACAGCCGCTTAAATTTGATACAGCTGGACTGGGTGTGACTGAGATTACACATAGTTAAGTATTTATTGTGAATCTAGTCCATGCAAAACTGGGCAGAGTCAATTCACTTCTTTTTTCACCTGCCAGCATAATCCCTGTCTTTGTTGCTCCTTTACTTTTTGTTCTTTTTCATTTAAGTTGTAACTTCTGTTTTGGTTAAAGAGTTTATGTCCTTGGACATTTTAGTACAACATCTCTTTTGTTGCAGGCTTCTACATATTGAGACCCTTAGAGATGACAATAATAGTATTTAGAATCATAGGAACATAGAACCGTGGAATGGTGTGTGTTGGAAAGGAGGTTAAAGATCACCTAGTTCCAACCCCCCTGCCATGGGCAGCGACACCTTTCACTAGACCAGGTTACTCAAAGCCCCATCCAGCCTGGCCTTGAACACGTCCAGAGATGGGGTGTCCACAGCTTCTCTGGGCAACCTGTGCCAGGGCCTCACCACCCTCACAGTAAAGAATTTTTTCCTAATAACTTACACTTTTTCAGTTTGAAGCCATTCCCCTTTATTCTGTCACATACTCCTATAAATAGTCCCTTTCTGTCTTTCTTGTGGGCTCCATTCAGGTAATGGAAGGCCACAATTAGGTCACAGATCATAAGATCCATTCTCATTTAGTGCTGGTTCTAGGTTTTTCCAGGTGCATCTCATCTTCCAGCTTGATGGCATTCTTTCTTTAAATTATTAGTACTAATATGGAAAGATTATTTTAATTCTTGAACTCTAAAATAGATTATTTACTGAAGATAAAATGTCAAATAACTACAGACAGGAGGTGTGCAATAGTGAAATTAGCTTGAAATAAATTATATCACTTGAGTGGGGAGGGGAAAAGGACTTTGAGATTTTATTGGCTTAATGCTAGGATTTAGAGAAGTTTATAAGAAATGTTCTTTCCTGTAGAAAGTGACCTTTATTTCTTTAAAGTAAACTATTGCTGGTTTTTCAGTAGTAGGAATTTTAATTGTGGACTTTACAAACGCAGTGAGGCAGCTTTAAGTATGGTAAGATATACCATTCTACATCTGTACTTGTATAAAAGGGGTTTTAGTGTCTGAATTTGTGCTCTAAAAAATCAATATCTAAATGGCAGAACAAAACGCAAGAGTGGGAATTTGTTAAAAAAAAACCAAAACCTTCAGTCAGAAATGTCTCTTGTAGTAATATTTAGCTTTATTAACAGTCCATGTCAGCTTTTTTTGTTGAATGACTCATAGGATCCATGCTTCAAGAGACAAGGAGCTATATCTCCAAATCATATATTCAACTGTATGACTATTAAGAGAAAAGTATTGTTATTTCTCAATGGAATCAAGTTTTGCTGAAACAGTGTGGCATAATCCTGAAACGAAACCACTTCCTTACTTGGATGTAGCATGCATCCAAATGTCATATAGGGGAATAAAGAATAACTAGAATTTGGCCTGGTTTTGGCAGAGACACAGCTAATTTTCTTCCAAGTAGCTGGTACCGTGCTGTGTTGGAATTTAATATGAGGGTAATGTTGATAACACAGGGATGTTTTTGTTACTGCTGAGCAGGACTTGCACAGCATCAAGGCCTTTTCTGCTTCTTGTGCTGCCCTACCAGTGAGAAACTTGAGGGCACAGGGAGCTGGGAGGGTACCTGGCCTAGACAACTGATCCCAACCCACCCAAAGGATATTCCACACTCTGGTGGCATCTCAATAAACAAACTGGGAGAAAGCTGGTTGGGAAGCCACTGGTCAGGAACAGGTTGGGCATTGGCCATTGGCGGGCAGTGGGCAATTGCATTTTACACCTCTTTTTTGTATATTCTAATTCTGGGGGGTTTTTTGTTTTTATTTTCTGTCCTATTTCTATTCTGTTAAACTGTCTTTTAACTCAACCCAGGAATTTAACTTTTTTTTTCCTAATTCTCTCCCTTATCCCAGTGGAGGTTTGGGAATGAGTGAGCAGCTCTTTGGTGTTTAGCTACCTGCTGGGTTAAATCACAACAGAATTCTAAAGGAAAAAAGGATGTTGAATTGTTGAACTATTATCTTGTGAAGAAAGATTATAAGGCCAAGGTATGTTTAGCTTAGTTTAAGAATTACTAAAATGAACAGCATGTTCCTGATACATTTTTATGTCTTCCAAGTGCTATGGTAATAAAAAACAGTACTGTATAATAAATGCCTGGTACCAAGCTGTAGCAAATATTAGAGAACAACATGTAGTGGAGTGGTACAAGAGTCTGTGACGTAGGAAAACAAGAGATTGTAAGGCCACCTAAAACCAATATAATAGCAATGAGTATAATGGTTTTCTTTCATCACTATTTCATCATTAAATAGAATGAAATAAACTGATACAGGGTTGTCATTTGCCTCATCAAAATAAACACCATGATTTTATAAGGATGCTGACTGGAAATGGGTCTGTAAGGTAGATGAATTATTTAATATCAAATGTGTGTTAGCATGAGACATATGCTAAGTATTGTGGATTGATTAGTAAGAGAAGAAAACTGAAATAACTAGAAAGAAGGGAAGTGATGCAGTTATATATATTAATGATATGTATTAATGAGATGTATTAATTTTTAATAAACAATTATGAGTGTTCTGTGGCTGGCCTGTGTTTTCACATGTACAGCTAATTAACATCAAGGTTTCTAAGAAGCATTTTTTAAACTGGAATAAACAAGGGCAGTAAAAGATCACCGTTTCTGTCATTGTTTGGAGGTTTTCTTGACTGCGTTTGAGACCAGAAGCTGAAATATATTTTTACATAGTAGCAGTTTTCAGGCCCTCTCAGGAAATGAGTTCAAACATTCCAGTCTCATGCTTTCCATCTTCACTTTCAGGGTCTAAACACAACCTCTGGAGGTGTTGCACAGCGTGAAACCATGCTGGTGTTCCTTTAGGTGCATGGTTTCTGTGTGTGAGTGCACAGTGGAACAGCTCCATACCCCTAGCATTTGTAGCTGCTTTGAAACCCAGCCCAAGGCAGATGAAGCTGGTTATTTGTTACAGTAATGGTTTCTGCCTGTGCTACCGCAGCAGGAATCTCATGACAGAAAGCAGTTATTCCTCTCTTTCCTTTAAACTTTGCTTCAGTTAAGATGAGGCAGTTTAAAGTCACATTGCTTTAGAATATCTAAAATACAGGGAAAATTCAGTCAGGACCTGAGAGCAATGAAATGTGAAGGAATTGTTAGACATGAGCTGAAATGTTTTTCCTGGAACTTGAATACAGTGTAGTGAAGGCTTAACAGTTCCTGATACAAATGTTTTTCTTCTCTCAAAACAACAGAGGGATGCATGCGGAACCCAAATGCTGTGGCCTGGCTGGGCAGAAGGAAGCCAACTACTGTGACATCTCACTATCAGAGGTGAATACTCAGCCTTCTCTTTCACCTGTTCAATCTAGAAAGCAGGAGCATTCGAGAAACATATAAGATAAATTTTATTTTGATTGATAAGATATGAAGAAAAGTTGTTTCTGTAATGGTGCCTAAATTATTTTGGACATATCAGAAGTGAGAATTTTAATTTTTTTTAACAGTAATGACTTCTCATCTCAGTTGTATCATGTCTCTATTTATTTTTTTTTAAAAGCAGAATTTATATGCACAAACAGAATTAAAATCCTCATATGGTAAGAATTGAGTTAAAATAAAAATTGCCAAAAGGAATGATTTCATCTTATAATACATGCCACTCTCCAATATCACACTGAGTTTATTTCCCTGATCAATTATTACTTAAGACTGTTGTGTAATTATCTACTCACAGTGTTACAGTACCTTGGTATATTGCATAAAATGGCATACTGAAACTTAATCCTTCTTTCACAACTAATCATCTGCAAGACCACTGCTTATTTGGCTGCTTCAATTTAGCCTTTATTCCAGCCTAAATATTACCATTATATTTAGGCCAATTATGTCTCCAAAGCTAGACTTCTCTGTATAATTTGCATTTCCTACTAAATAACTAATAATTTCATCTTTCTTGGATAATAAACACCTCAGGATTAAGTCTGAAAGTTGGGCTTTTTTTGGATCAGGATGTAGTTGTTCTTCATGACCAGGAAAAAGGACACATTGAAAAATTGCTTTGCTGTGGGCCTCCTGTCATAAAAAGAAAGCATCTTATCCAATGATCATCTTTGAATTAGTCCCCCTACTGTCTGCTACTGCATGAAATATCAGCTGCCACATTCTGGTTTGTGGTCAAAAGCTGAGGACCTACAGCACAGTCAGTCTAATGTCTTCTGGCTGTTTGTGAATGTGCCACGTGGCAGCAGACTGGATGAGCCTGCAGATTTCGGCAGGAATCAGAAAACAGAACAGGTGTTGCACTGTGCCTGATCAGCCCACGTGCTCCATTCCAGTTCTCTGTGGTGCAGGGGAGCTGGAAAGCTGGCACCACCACGGGTTTTGATTTCATCCAGGTAGGAAGTGTAGAATAGGAAGTGGGAAATCTGCCAGAGGGAAGGAAGTGTGTTTTCGTGGGACCAGGGAGTCCTCACTCAGGCAGGAGCCAAAACAATGGCAACAGTGAGAGGGGAGGTGTGGGAGAAAATGGCACTTTTGGGATGGAACCAAGTATGTAACACAAGCACATCTAGAACATACATGTGAACAACGTAAGGGACTGTTAGGAAGGGGAGGAGGGCAGAAGTGAGTAATGCCTAACAGGAGGAAGCATACAGAGTTCATGGTATGTGAATAAGTATCAAGTGGAGGACAGTAGTTTTTGAAAGTTGGACAACAGAGCAAGCTGAGTCCCAACTTTGGGCCCTGGCAGGGGGCTCACCATTTGGGAACTGCAGAGGATTTCTAAAAACAGAAGGAAGTGTTTGAGGAATTTATAGACAGTATGAGAGAGGAAAGAAAGGGAAAAACAAAGGCCATCTGGAGATATTCAGTGAACCTGAGTTTGATATGGGCAGAGCACACAGGTCCCTTGTTTGCATTAATGCTGGACAAGTGAGACATGGGTGTGGGCAGCAGGCAGAAATAGCAAAATAAATAATAATGAATACCATCTGAATAGCTAGGTTCAGACATGCAGGGGCTTTAGGTGGAAAGCCAGGAACTGCTTAAAATCGTTATCTTCAGAAATTTTATGTGTTTGTATCAAAAAATTTTGGACATTTACTATGATTTGGGGTAAGGCATTAAACCAACACAAAGCTTTTTAATAGGCACTCCTTAATGCCTATAAATATTTAGGTAGGGATTGTCTGCTTCCATTAGGATTCTAAGAACAGAGGTTTTCCTATCTGATCTAAATCAAAGTCCAATGGAGCAGCTAATGAGATGAAGAGTTGAAATATAATCTTAAGGGCATATTCTCAGGTTTTGAACAGAAAGCTGAGTGTGAGATTCATAGAGTGCTGAGTACTCTGAATAGAATTTGCTTCCTGTAGCATCCAGTCAGAGGGCTGATCTTTATTTACCATTCACAGCCCAGACAAAAATAGTCTTGCCTGAATTAAATGTTAACCTTGGATAATTTTGCCTAAATGTTTTTAATAACATTCAAATATTTTATAAATTAAATAGTGAACTTTCAAACTGAAAAATAAAAATCTAAGGCCTTTTTTCAATTTCACTTTTGAATCAAAACAACTGAAATGCCACTGAATCTTTGATGTTCTTTTAAACTTAAATTCACAAACTTTGGAATTTAGAGGTTTGGTTGAAAATCTTCCAGCAGGTCAGCTGGGAAAAATCCTATACACTAGGATTCTCTTCACTAATCTGTTAATAAACTGATCTATGGTCATGCCATATACCTTTTTGTGTTCAGATTATTACTGTTTCCCATGTTCTTTCTGTCATATATATTAACATCAGATAAAAATAATGAAAAGCAAAAATAGTCAAATAAGTATGTTTGCTTTGGAGTTACATAATTTTTCTTTTCCTGTTGATACAGGTATGTACTTAAACTCCTTTAAACACAGTTGAAATCACTGGGATAAATCTATGTCATGGTTTGACACTGGCC
>VWZT01005749.1:155804-182248 GCA_013397055.1 Pachycephala philippinensis | reverse complement strand
GCAGGCGCCACCTGGCGGCCGCCCAGCGGGGCCCGCTCTCCTGGGCGTGGGGCGACACCTGCCGGCCGCCTGAAGCAGCGCAGCGCCGAGCGCGGTAAACAAGGTGCGGCGCATGCGCGGGGCCGCGCGCGGGGCGGGCGCGCAGCTGCTGCGGGGCGGGCGGGGAGCGGATCGGGATCGGGATCGGGATCGGGATCGGGATCGGGATCGGGACAGCGGCACGGCCTAAAAAGGAGCGACCACTCGGACACGGGGCGAGCCCGCGGGACGCGCCCGGCCGCACGCAGGCCCGGGGCCCTTTGCCGTTGCAACCCTGGAGTAGTTGGACATAACCGTCTGGCCGAGGCAAAGTTAGGCCTTACCGAAGTGACCTGCGGAGCCAATGCCGCCTGGCCGCCCTCTCCCTGCGTCCTGCTGCCCGAAAGCGGAGTCGTGTGCGAGGGAGCCCGGGGCTTGGGAGATAAATGTGCGGTTGCTCACATGGATGCAGGGTGCCTTATCTTGGGAACTGCAGGACGCGCACGGAAGCAATGTCTGCTGGCACCGATGGCATTTGGCGTGATCGGGAGCGTTCTCCAGGAACGCTTTCTGCTTCTGCCCATCGCCAAGTGTGTTCCTAGTTAAATAAGCATTTATGGGATTCCTTTTTTCTCCCTGCATGAGGATTATATGAACCTGAAGCGCTCCATATGAGCAGTACAGAATTCTTAAAGTAACCAGATATATAATTTGTGACACGTTTTTTTCACTTTATTGTGTAATGCTAAGCGCATTGTTCATGCTGAATAGTTCCACGTAAGATTAAATTTAGATCAGTCAGCACAATAATAGTTTTGTCCTGGTAATTAGTCTCTAATCACCCTCTTGTGTTTATCTTCCTATAATTTTGGGGACAGCGTTAGCATAACTAAGCAGTCGCTAAGCCGAGTTACTCTGCTCACCTGCCTAACAAAGGTAATATACTTAAGAGTATCCACCAGTTCCAGTCTTTTCAAAACTAAGATGAGGCAGGGAAAATAACGCTTACAATGGAAACCATGATCAGATTAGGAGTGTTTAAAATTAAAAAAAAAAAAAAAAAAAAAAAAAAAAAAAAAAAAAAACACCTAAAACCAGTGTAATATAAGTTGATGACACCTAAGAATTCTAGATACAATCTGTCATTTGGTACATGAGACAGGCTTACAAAAATAAATTATATTCTGTAGCTTGAATTCACATTTCAGAATCGTTTTGCCCTTTCTGTCAAGATTGGGGAAAACAAGAAAGAAAATAAGCAGAAAGACTGCCTTATAGGGAAGACTCTAAAATAGCATCGTGAATGCCCAGTCACACAACTATGTTCACGGTTTCAGTTACAGCTACAGGTGCTGCTGCTGATCTTTAATGTTAATCTGATAGTGTCTGGAAATTGTAGAAGAATTGTGTATTTAAAAAACCCCACAGAACTTAATGTAAGCCCTAAAAAATTATCTGTAGTGTTATAAAACGACACTTAGGAATAGATGGAAAGGAGCTGGATCCATTTGCGCCTTTCCCATACAAAGTCAACTTCTGACAGCTGCCAGATAGACAACCTTCCCATAAAAATAAACTACAACACTTTGCCTGCGCACAGAATTCCAGTAATGTGTCTTCTGGTTGAGATACAATAGGGATAACTCATATTACAACTCCAAAACTTTGCAAGCAGTTTACTGCAGGAGCTGTCAGGAGCACAACACAAAGCAGCTCCAGTCAGCTGTGCGTGAAATGCATGTACAGCACATGGATTTTGTTCTATTCCAAAAACACTGTAGATCACACTTGAGCTCACAGCTGAGAGCTTTTAGGTAAATGTGTTTACCTAATGTGAAGAAAACGTGACAGAGTTTTTAAGGTATGGTTTTGAAGGAATAAGTGTGCAAGCACTGACAATACCATGGCAGAGAGTTCAGCCCACTTCCAAAGCTGACTCAGGCCTTGGGAGCCCAGATCCATAACGCTTCTGGGTGTCCTGACTCACACAACAGAATTTGCTTTTTTCTACTTGTGACAGCACATGGAAGCGCTCTAGCGACCAGACTCCAGGTGCAGCAGCACATTACAAACCCCTGGTCACAGAGCCTGCCTAAGAGGATTTCGCACTCCCCAGTTCAATTTCCTCCCTCGCAGTTGTTTCATTCAGCTGTTTGCTCAGCCCTGTCTTAGCAAAACTGTTGCCTCATCAGAGGGACATTTGTTTTCTGAGGGACTGGTTTGATTGCCACCCCCCCAACCCAGATAATTTCTCTGAGCTGTTCCAGTACAACTGCAGGAGCACTTCAGTCAGCACAGCTGAAGGTGCTGAGCACTCTGGTGAGCCCCGGAAAGTTTCTGCTCTGCTCAAGTGACCAGAAGACAGGAATTTCTTAAGTCAGCTGTGCCCTGTGAGGATTCCTCACCTTTGAGGGGGCCAAACTGGCTCTCTGAAGAGACTAACTCCTGCATTTTCCCAATGAAGAGATCATGCTTCCGGGACTGAGCCTTCCAGTTGGTACAACAGAGCAGATGATGAAAAGCAGTTCCTCTGCTAGCACACCACTTCTTTCTAAGCTACCAATTCCAGAGTGGGCTTCTACCATCAGTTCACACATTGGGGAAAAAACAAAGACCATCCTGAAGTTTCTGTATAGTTTTAGCACACTAGCATCCTTTCCAATACAATGAAAAATGTAAAAGAAAAATAAGTGCTATCTAAGCATTATAAAGGAACAGAGAGACTTAAAATTCTGACCTGTCTAGAAAGGATTTGTATCTGATAGAAAAGAAGTTCTGTGAAAAACTAGGAGAAAGTATTTTACAGGACTATGTCATCTTTCTCAAAAAAGCTACTCTTTAGGTGCTTCAAAGTCCACCATTTCTGCTATTGAGCCAAATTTAGAGAGGATTTAACAAAGACTTTACAACAGGCACTGTTACTATGCTTGATCCAAAGAGAGCTTCATGATCAGTCACACAGGAAACTGAGCAAGGAGAGGGCAGATACCAATTCCATGTCTGAATTAATGGCCAGAGGTTCACCACTAGAGAAGATCAGAATAAACTCAAGCTGCCAGATGGCTGATTCATTTTTCCAGGAAGGAGATTCATGCTCATGCTGCTTCCTTTTCTTTTCATGCTTCTTCCTTTTCTTGCTCATGCAGAATAGGAACCCCCTCTGCAGTTCCATTTCCTCATTTGTATTATCAAAAAAACCCCAAAAAACAAAAAACAAACAAACCAAAAAAACCAAATTAAAAAAAAAAAAACAAACACACAATCATTTATTTATTTAAGACTTTGCTTTTGAGAATTGGAAAAATAAAACAGAATTTGTATACTGGATTCATCCCAATGTGAGGTGGTAGCTTTCATAGCCTGTATTGAATAAGCCATGGCCATACTTTTGTCTGTTGAGATGGGTACAGAGCGAAAAAGCAGTCTTCCCAGTAAAATTTTTTTTCCCAGAGTTTTGAATCTGGCTTAGTCACTCCAGGGAAATCTGCTCCAAATCCTTTTGAAGATGAGCTATTACATAAGAAACAAATATAAAGACCAAAAAATGGGTTACTTTTCCATAACTTGCAGGAGTAGCTCCTTAGGTCTTTCCCTGCTCTATGAGTAATTTCTTCCTTTTTCCATTTATGTAAGTCTCCCTTGTGTGCCCCTATTTCTCGCGAGGTCTTTCTAGAACACCCAACTCATCTCTGAATTTTCTTTGATTCAGTAAGGTTCTGCCTGCTCTTTCTGTGAAGGAGCACAGAATCACAGTTTGTCCTGTACCACTACAAAGGAAGGAAGTTTTAACTCCCCTTCATTATTAGATCTAAAAATGAACAGAATCCCAGTAAGTTGCAGATTCCTTCCTGCTAATTGCATTATGAGCAGCAGCTTTACTCAGTCCTCTGTGCCACTTGTTACCCAAAGCCCCATGCTCATTCCCCTGTTTGGGTGAGGTGCTCTTTCTATGTCTCATTCTTTGAGATAAAAATCCCTTAGTCAGGTTCTAAAGTTCCATCTCCGAACTGTGTAAAGGCCACACCAGTTTTTGGTAGGAAATAATGAAAAGCCCTTCTGGCTGCAGTCAGGACAAGTCGCTTTCACTTGAGCAATCACCTCACCCTACGTACAGGAACAAGTGTTATCAATCAGGCCACCTCTCTTGGATTCAGGACACAATCCGCTCCAGTTTCCAGATGTAGGGAAGTTTTGAAAGACACAGGCAAGACATATTTGTGTCCTGTAGCTAAGTCCAGGCAGAGGGACCCTGAATCAAGGTCCATTTTATGAGTCAGGCACTATGACAGCATCAGTGACAAGTCTGAGGAGGAAGCACAGGAACCAGAGGAACATGTTTCAAACTGGGTAAGCCAGGTAAGTGGTAGGGCCCACTTAAAGGCAGCAAAGAACAGTATGAGACAGAAAAAGGGCTGGGGTGAGAAGCTTTTAAGAACTGAAATAAGGTCAAGCAGGCTAAACAGCACAACTGATGCCAAGCAAGGGAAGCAGCTTTAGCTGAGAAACAGCTAAAAAGCCAGTAAAACTACATCATACTCTGGATGTGTAGGACACCTAACCCATCAGGAACACAAAGCAGTTCTCAGGTGGTCAGAGTTCGTAGGGCTCCAGCTCCCCTGAGACTCTGACATGTAGACAGGGGTTGCCTAAAAAGGGGAGAAAGGAGGCTGGCTTGTGGTTAGGTGAAGTTAGAATAGAACTGAGACAGAAACATCATTATTCAGCTCAACCTCTGCCCAAGATCATAGAGCAAAACAATTATAAACAACAAAGTCAAATACATTTGTGCTTAAGCTTTGAAGAAAATCCTCTATCAAATATATGGGACAGCACTCCTCTATATGTGCAAGCAAACACAAGATTTGGACGATGTACCTTGATCTGTTCCCCACAAACTACTGAGGCTGGAACTTAGCAGGTTAAAGGGGAGGTCTAGGCAATGGGGGTTGTTACTGACAGATAAGGTCAAGGAACAGATTACTCTTTCAGATAAACTTGTACAGTTTTCTGGGGCTGACCTACCACATTCCCAAGGTCCTACATATATATGTCTGTCCCTAACACAGTTTCCTTTGGTTTAGATTTCACCATCAACCAATTTCAAGGTTTCTTTCAGACTGTGTTTCTCACAAGTCACTCTCCTACTGCCAGTTGTGTCTGGGGCTCAAGGCCTTTTTTGCTGCCTCAACTCTGACACAGCGGGCAGTGGAAGCAAAGCAAAGTGTGATCGTGTCATTATCTGTGATTAAAGGTTTTTGTAAGTGGCACAATGCATAACAAGTAGCAAAGAACACAACAGTTTATGACATGTTGGTGGGTTGCACAGATGTTCAAAACGGTTACAATAAAAATACTTCTTTTAGACTGTAACTTCCTTTAGTGTGATAGTAGCAGTCCTGCAAAGCCTCAGTGCCAGCAGCTGTGAACAAAGTGTTTTCCCCTCCGTGGCAAAGAGCACACCTGGGATGCTCACTATAAACACCGAGGACAGCAATTCTCACTCTCACTCCTCCAGGGAGTCCTCATTTCTCCATTCCCTGTACCTCTGGTTCCAGCTGTGGGCCCAGCAGAGGTGAAGCTTCCAACCTGGAACATGGGTCTTCCTAAAGGAACCTTGCAATTGCCAATTAAGCCTTTAAGAAAGCAACTGTTGACAAAGTTATAAAAGTCCTAAATTGTGATGCAGATGTCAAATAGTTATTTTTGGTACATCTATTTTTGCAAAACACCCATTTGAAGCAACAGTTACTTTTCTAATGGCTTGTATCCTGTGGACAGAGCTCCCTTACTGACTCCACTAACATCACATGGGTCAGTTATGCCGGACAGGGAGGTAAAGTCAGTCCTGGACTCAGAAGCTTCTCTCTATAACACAAGAGTTAAAAGGAAGAGATGCCTGTGGCTTGACACTCACTTTTGAAAAGCTTGTGTTCAGAAGATTAACTATTTGGCTTAGGTGATGACTCTCATCATACACTGCAAAATTAAGTTACGTAAGAGAAATTGTGTCAAGTTTTACAGCAAGATCTAACTACGTAAAATCAAAAAGACGTAACATGAATAAATTTAAATGCTGTCTTGGTAATCTTTGAAGGTTCTACTAATTCACTCTCCAAAATTTGAAGGGGACCATATGCATTTATACTAAACCTGGCTTTTCAGCAATTATTGTAATGATTCTTCTAGATGTTTTCACAGTGGGACTCTGGAAATGTGATTTTAATTTTTCGATAGTAAGCACTGTTTTTCAATCTGAGAGCAAAACTAATTCCAGTATTTCTCCATCACATTTCCAGCAATTACTACTTATCAGGCAGTTTATCTCAGCCAACACAATAGCTATCCAGGCTATAAAACTGTAAATTAGTAATTATCTAAAAGCAACCAACTAGTTTTCAACCAGCTTTAAATATTATATACTCACAATATAATTAATACCATTTTGTTCCAGATTTTTCTTGGGGTTTTGTTACCCAAATCATTCATAAATGAATATATACCATCTTCTTTCCTATCCTAGGAAAAAGCAAGTTTTTTGATAAGTTAGCCACAGAGCCATGTTCTCTGAGTTAACACTTGTAGTTTTACTGTAATGTTGTCAGTATTGCTTAATAGGAATTCCTGGTTAAGAAAAAATTAAAGATAAAATCTGAATTTCAGCACAGGTTGTTTACCATCACAGGCCATTTGTCTTCTCACAGAAAGCCACATTATAATTATAGCACAGTAATTGCTGCATAGCAGCATTGGTAGAGCTTTTGAAGTGACATGACACAGGGACATGACACAGAGGCATTTGCAAAGATGAGAAGGTACTTTCAACAACCTAAATGAGTGCGAAGCCATGGCAGGGGCACGGGGGAGGAAAGATTTTCTTGATCAAGTTTTCAAGCTACTCAGTAAAACTTAATGCCTGTAAACCACACAAAAAACTGGGAGAGTATTCACTAAGTTCACTATATAAACTTAGTGAGAGTGTACTAAGAGGGAGAGTATTCACTCATACTTCAGTTCCATGAGGAATTAAGGTGGATGTGGGTAGACTGGCTCTTCCCATCTGACCCTGTGGAGAAGGGGACCAGCACCCTTCACAAGCCACGTTCAAGAACTGAGACCAATTCAGCTGCTCTTCAGAAGACCAACATGGAGAAGCCTCGGTGGCAGCACTGGAAGCACTTCTCTAGCCTTCTCTGGCATCTGGCCTTGCTGACAGGAGTCAGTCATGCACAAAGCAGAGGCTAACAAAGAACACCATGTAACAACTCACTGTTCAAATCCTTAGTGCTGTAGAAAAACACTGCAAAAGCCAGAAAAATCTCCACCTCCTCCTTTGTTCTATGAAGAGCTGACCATCACACATCAGATGCTTGAACTTGCACACCTTGTAAGGCAGAGCAGATTCTCTTCCAAGTAGTTCCTGAACACCACAGCAGCAAAGGTCACTGCCCCTCGTACTGCTCCATCCTAGAGTACACCACTTCAACTTGGTTTCACATGAACACCATATTCAAGAGCCTGCGTTAACCTCCCACCCAGTTATAATTCAATTCCAACCACCCATTGCATTTATATTTCTGTTAATTACAATACAAACGAATAGAAAAGGTAACTTTAAAACCCACGTCTTAGATTAACAGCAATGCTTTGAAAACTTTAACAAATTATTTGCCCTGTAGCTTCAGACTACATAGAGCTATGTGCTTCAGCACATAGAGCTAACAAAAAAACCCACTGAAGAACTGTGGTCAAAACTAAGCAGACAATGTTAAAATGAATATTTAAATACTCTAATTAAAGAAAAAACAACAACCAAAACCCAAGCTGTAATAATTTAAGAAGTTTTTGTTGTATTATGAGCTTAAGATCAAGTCTCAAAACAAATTTTAAAACAGTCCAGACAGCTCCACTGCTGTAGAGACAGAAGCTGCTGCAATCAGCTGAGTAAGTCAGTGTTGTGTTTCAGGCCCCATATTTCAAGGCCGTGAGAAAAAGCTCCATGCGTAACAAAAACACCGACTCTTTGGGTTCTCCTTATTTTAGCCTTCTGTTCTAAATGAGCCACACACTTCCCATGCTTTCGAAACAACACACTTCCAGGACGTTATTGAAAACCCTTGTAAATCTCTCATGTATCCAGAGTAGCAAATAGTTCTGCTGCTACAAATAACACTGAAGAAGTTTTCATACAGAAGCCACTAGAAGAAAGTTACTGATACTGATACTTGAATATATTGCACAGCTCCCAGGTAACTCATAAAAATCAACACCCAGGGCATCTTTGTCCTGCTGCTAACCTCCTTTTCAAAGCCCCTGTGCTTCCTCTCCATTTATTTGCATCCTTAGTTTCTGTCTCTTTAAACACTCAGCCCAGTATTAGAGGCCATGGAATTTCTTCTCTGTTTCTTTAAGATACTGAAAATCAAAGTAATTTGAAAAAAAAAATCTTCCTAATTCAAGCTGTCAGAATTTGATGACTACACTAATTATTTTTTCACGTTTAGTCTGAATAGAACTCTGATTATAGGTTTTTTTTAAAAAAAGCCTAAACTTACAGAGCAGTTTTTTGTCATCTCACTAACAGGCTTTTAACCCTTTAATGTCCCTAAGTAATTACAATTTGAATTGGTATATAGCTGTATCTTTTATGATATTAATGAAAAAGTTGCTGTAAGGGATATGTATATAAAAATATAAAAGTATACCTTTTAAAAGTTAACAAGCTTTACCATGAAGCATTCATGCAATGTAGGACAATGTGTTTGCTCTCCATTGCAGTGTAGAAGGTTCTATGTGTGACCTACTTCCCAGCTTTTCTCTGACAATTTACATACTACACTTACACCCCAAATCATCTCCTTGCTGAGATTTATTGTTAACAGTTTAAGTTAAATTTGGTCCTTCTCTTTCACAGACAGGACTTTGAGCCACTTGCCAGGTTCTGCAGCCTGTGAGTTGGATCCAGCTGATCCAAACAGCCTCTCTCACACAACTCAGGTCAAGCTTAGGTAACCAACCATCTGCTTAATCAAGTCAGCACCCCACAGTGTGCAGCCTTAACTAAACAAGATATTTCAGGCAAGATACACCAGCTCATGGCTAACAACCCCCCTTCAATTTCCCTTGAAAAGTACAGACAACCCTCCCTGCAAGGAAGAATGGGAGCTAGGAACAAGGCTGTCAGAATTGCCAGTCCATATCTGTCCTGAAAAATCCTGTATGCATGAATTATCTGAAACACTAAACTCCTCACAAAGGCACAGAAAGGCAAAATAAAACTGAATTCTTTATATGTGCTGAATTCTTTATGAATTTCTAGTCATCATCTATTCCCAAGACCAAATTCAACAATAAAAAATAGCAAACTAGTGTTAGATTTATAATTAACAAACTTTAATATATCCAAACAATAGATTTTGTTTCCTCTCTAATTAAAATATATTTGTTATCCTTAATAACACTCAGGTTACATTAATAAGTTTAGTTACAAAACAAAAAGCAACAGAAAGCAGCCTTCTGTTACGATTTTTTTTAATGTGAGAATAAAATACACTGATCAAGGAACATCTGGGTTGCACTTTATTTTAAATATTCATACCATTACACAGCATATATTTAAAAAAATAGAAAGGGTAGATGGTACATTTCTGTGTATTCAAAACTTTTATAACATGAAAAACTATGTTCTGTGTATTCTATATTCTAAACCTTAGTGTGTGGAACTCAAAAATATATACACAGAACATATCAGTAGTTCCACAAAATAAGGAAGTGACATCATTAAGCAGAGTGATCATAAAACAGCTGTACTTAAATAAAAAGCTGTGATACTTTAAAATAAATCAGAAATGGAGTATCAGTCCAGTAAGAACTAGTTTAAATATTTTAAGGTGACTCTCATTAGAATAGTTCTTAACTTTTAAATTTAAATGCTGCAAGCTGACAAGAACAAAAATGAAAGATTTAGAACATTGCTAGTGAATTTTAAAAAAGCATTTCCTAGGAGATAAAGTTTAATCTTTTCCTATGAAAATATAAGATATGAAGCAGTGAAAGGTATTAGCAGATAAATCAGTTAGGATAATACTGTGTGAAAAAAAAAAAAACCAAGAAAAGTGTCAAACTGAACATCTTTTTGTGTAGGGGGCAAATTTAAAATGAGCCTCCTCTCATGAAGGGCACAGGGTACATAAAATCCCCTTCATTTCTCTCGAGTTCTCTTTTAATCAATAATGTACATTTTATATACAGATGGATCTTTGTGAAACAGATGGCTAAAATCAGTTTACTGAAGCCAATTTATACATCTGAACCAGAAAAACACATAGAGAGACAGGAATTAAATTAAAACAGACAAACTTACAAAGGAGCAGAAGTAAACATAAGGTGAAGTATTATAGCAGCAGGTTTATGTGTATTGTCTGAATTATGTCACAACCAAAGTTACAGAAAAAAGAAACTATTTTCAATCTTACATAATATTTTTAAAAAGCTAAAATCTCAGGTATAATACACATGTATACAGTCATATTTTGAATTAACTTATTTACAAATTTTATATAGGGACAGGCTCTTTGTACAACTCTATTTGCACAAACTTCAGTCATAGAGTCCTACCAAAGTGAAGGAAAGGAATGATCACATAAATAAAGATTTACATTACTTGGGCTTTCCCGTATCAGGTCTATGAACTGAAGTTACAAAATATACATATTTGTGCTTCATACATATTGCTTTTTACATACAAAAAATTCACTTAAGGAAAATAATTTGTAAAGTGTTAAAACATGTAGAGCTTGACAGCAGAAAAATCTAAACCCTGCCATATGGTTACATTCTGGAATTAACTGCATTTTTTACATTACGTTACACATTTTTAAAGTCATAAAACAGGAAACATTTGCATCCATAGTGCTGTGTATTTCACTAATACATAAAAATTTCCTGTATCTTCATGATATCGGTACGACACAGAGGGCATTCGTTAAGTAATTGAGCACATTCCTTACAGGCAACTAGGTGACCACAGGGAATGAAGACAACTGATACGTCTTTGGCCATACAGATTTTACAGAGCTTTTCTTCCTGCAAGCGTCTCAACTTCTCTTCAGTACTGAGGTCTAAGGAAAATCGACACATAAAAAGAAGTTAACATACTTAGTACCACTGACTCGTGTTCTTTTTTTTTCTCTTTACACACAAGGACAAGGTTTTCTTCATATGATTTAAAGGTCACACCCTTAAAAAGAACAAAAAAAAAACCTACAAGAGAGAAATATCCTAGCTGCAGCATGGAATCCCCTTTTTTTTATTTCGCCTTCTATCTCATTACATCTCCCAGGCCAATGCAAGCAGGGAGTGCATCTATCTATATTTGTAAGAGCTTGAAATACAGATGCAAAATTTAGGATATGCATATTTCAATCAGAAACCATTCTTTTCAGACCTCTCACTGACAAGTTCCCCAAAATTTGAGCAGAAGGTGAAAGAAAGGATCATTGCTACTGGTTAAGTAATTTGGATTTTATTTCTTTTTCTGAGTTTCCCCAATGAGAAAAATGAGGATGTGATTTCCTTCCCCGCCCCCATTTTCAAAATGCCCACATTTCAAAAAGCTTATAAACTGTAACACAGAAAGAGTCAATCTGGCATTGTACATGAGCTCTTTATTATTCCAATATGCCCCATCTGAAAATACAAAATTCAGACACCTTCCCCTGCCGCTTGGGGGAAGCTCTGCACAGCCAACCTCCAAAATAAGGTCCAGCTGCACTGCAAGTTCTTTTTCCCCTAGAATGTCCTATTAAAGATCTTATTAAAAGGAGTGGGCTGGTAAGATCTCTGCTTATTATGCCAACCAGATGGTCTTTGCCCTTCCTATGAATTCACCCATATGCTTGTCTTAAATTACAAGTCTCCTGAATCAGAACTCCTGGTTTTGGTGTATTTGCAGAGTGCACCACAGGGGCTTTCTGAGCATGACTTGCATGTCTCAGCAAAGCTGGAACATAAATAACTGAAGAGAAACACCATTTAGAAGCACGCTTGTTCTTATTGGCCAAGAACAAAAATACTTCTACCCCAAGCAAAATTATATACTGCAAAATAAATAACCCCCTACTATGACTTTTTTGTATTGAATACACTGAATATGACAATGTGCCCCTGTGTCTATTTAATTTTGCCACATCTATAGTTCTTCTTATAACTATATTCTTGCTTTTATTCTTGCTTTTATTTTTAATATAATTGGCACAACTATTTTGGGGTTTTTTGTTAGCACATACAACCTTTCCCAGAAGCATGCTAGACTGTCAGTGTTACACACTTCTGAGATACCAATACTACTTTTTTTAGAGATGATATAAATGCTGCTACACTCAAATATTTTAACACCCTGTTTGTTCAAGGTTTTTTTCGAATGTCCCAAACCAAATGTCTTTAATTTTAAGTTACAGCATTGTAACTTTACCATAGGTAAGACTGGGATCA
Source organism: Pachycephala philippinensis (assembly GCA_013397055.1). NCBI lineage: Eukaryota > Metazoa > Chordata > Aves > Passeriformes > Pachycephala > Pachycephala philippinensis. The sequence goes on along the minus strand of VWZT01005749.1, from coordinate 169,741 downwards.
GAGGGTAGAATAAACAGATAACAATAAAAAATATTTCACAAACTAAAGAACTGATAAGAAAGTACACACAGAGGTTTTGTAATTGAATAAGCTCATCTTGCTCAACTGGAATTTCATTTGGTTCTTCTTCCCTTGTATTTCCTTTATGAGCACTTAAGTCTGCTACCAGATCCTCAACAGATGTGTGACTTTCTCCAGTCATCTGCAATCTCTTTTTCATGGTGTTCCTAATCTCAGACAAACTGAAACCCATGGCTATGGCACTTGGTACCAAAGGATTCTGTAAGAGATCATCTAAAACAAAAAATTAAAAACAAAACAAAAACACTTTAAGAAGGATTAATCTGATTTTCTGACAGTATTCACTACAGTACTCTAAGACACATATTTGCAAACAAATATGTAGCCAAAGGAACTACATTTCCAATTCGAGAATTTTGCTAATTGTAAAGACTGCAGATTTGAGTTTTCTTCTATCCTAGCTTTCCCAGTCTCCTTCCATCTATTTATACTATAGAAATCCTCCTAGATTTGCTGTTCAAATCAACTACTTCAAATTAAATAACGTCTCATATAACTATCATCACAAATTCTGTACCTGAATAATAACTGAAATTCATCCAAAATTCCAAGTCACAATGGATAAGTAACATTACACCAATTTTAATTCAGTTCAGGGAAGAAAAAAAAAATCATACATATGTTGAGAGAAACCAATAAATAATCTGAATTTATTAAACCAAAACACAGCACCACCAACAAGCAAACAGGTCTATCCATGGTAAGACACAACACTACTTGGGGAAACCATTTTTCAGTCTATTGGACCTTTCCCTTCATTTTACTTATCAACATCCAAACAGCAAAACTTTTCAATTTTTAATTTTTAAAAATTAAGCTTTTTTTTTAAAGAAAAAATGTTCCTTTATTTTCATTCTCATAAATGAGCAGTATGGGAGATTTCTAAGCAGGTTTTGTGTAACCACTCTTACTAGCAACAGCTCCCATTCCCTGGGATGAAACTGCTCGACTGGCCTCCTGCTACCCCTTTAACCATTTTATCTTTTTATTGCTTGGTATTTGTGAAAAGCATTGCAGGAATGTGTAATACTGGAACACGTAACAAACTGCTTCAGCTTGCTCAGCTTCCTAGTCCTTGCCATTGAACAGACCAACTCTTCCTGCCCCATGAAAAAGGATTGTTTCCATTCAGTATTCTTTAACGTTCATTCCACAGCACTAATTCAATACTGGATGCACACTCACTAGCTATAAGACTGCATCCTATACAAACTTCTTCCATAGTTCACAACCTTTACTTCACAATATTTACCAAACTACAATTATATTTCCCCTAAGAGAAGTAAAATATGTTCTGCAGTTCTTTAGAAGCCATGAAGCAATGGAAGAGTATCATCCAACAATTTGCCTGTCATGCTTGACTTAAAAATGTAATAGGGTTATTTTAAAAATCAACCGTTCCTGTCACTATACAGTCAAATATGTATATTCCAAAATAGGGGGGAGGCTGTTTGTTTTAAGCAGATACCTTTAGGAAGTATTGTCCCTTCAGCAGCTTCTGTCTAAAAGTGAAATACAAAGAAACAAAATTACAATTCTGGAGAAAGTAAAGTTACAAAATAAAAAATTGCTATTTGATCTCAAGTTATTTTAGCAACTAAAACTATTTAATCTGCTCTGAACAAGATGATCAGTATTTTGGTATAATTTTAACCCATCTCTGCAATAATCATATGTACATGATTCTTAGTCTACAGAAGAATTCTAAAATATTATCAGTTTTACATTTTAGCAACTACACACAAGTTTAACAATGCTCTACCAACAAGAAAAGAAAACGTATCTGCTATTATTCATCATAAACCTTAGGTTCCCAGGCTATAAAACAAATGGCACTTGTTCAGTATCCAGTATACAATGTTCACAAGGTACCCTGGCTGTGATCCATAATCCAGCTATGGAGAACTGAGAGATCTGTACACTCAGATTGACAGAACCAAAACACACTGCAATTCTTTCACTTTCTGCCAATGAAAGAAGCAGCAGGTGGATTACATGATAGGCAAATAATTAGAAGGTAACTTCATATAAAAACTATTTAGATTTTTTTCTATTTTAACAAAATGATTAATAAGCAAGAAACTTACTGTTGAGTCCCTACATCCATCTCTTAAGTGAACATTATTTATAAATTCTATCCCCTTTTCCTTGCTCACAAATCTGCACCTAAAAATAAGAATATTTAGATTTAATAAAACTGCATTAGCAGTAAGAATTTGTCACATAACTGTGGAAGCTTTGATAAATTTCCCACATTATATAGACTGCCTGCTTTTAAAATCTCTAAATGTTTAGTCAACATCTGTAATGTCACTGTAGTATTTCTAAGAACATCTTAAGCACTTAAGCAGTACTTATCTTTCTTACATTTTTGGTGAAACAGAAAGCTTAAGAGTTGCTGGCCATGACAGGTCATGACACACATTTCTAAAGTAAAGACTCACTCAAATGAAAAACAAACATTACGTTAAAACACTGGTTCCTTTAGTCTTTCACAATCAAAACAGTCACTGGTCAGACAGGAGCCTTCTGTGCTTTCTTGCATTATTTCCCAGCCAGTCTTAGCCACTCAGCAGAGCTCTTCCCTACCAGAAGATTTAGGGAATGCCATAACTGCTTAACAAGAGTTCTCCAGCTCCAGCAGTTACTTCACCTTCAGCAATAGACAGCTGCTGTGAGACTGACACACTGCCACTGAGGCTGATGTGCAAACAGAACCTCCAAAAAACAGTTTATGATCTGAGAGGAAGTAATCAAACCTGACATAATTTAAGGAACCTAAACCAAAATCAAACCCATAAAAGAGGAGTGAAATGTAGAAAGAATACATTCTGTAACCATTCACTGCACCACGCTAAAAACTTGGAATCATATCTCTTTCAAGTGGCAGAGGCTAATAATTAAAAACTGTCTGTACCACTATTAAAAAAGGGAACAGCTAATGCATAAATACCAATCTCCAACTTCCAAAGAGCCTTTCACCACAGAAAAGAAAATTGGGAGTCAATGCATAAAAGACAGTGATTTTATCAATGTTATACAAGTAACTAAGTCTTCGTATTTGGATGGCTTCTGTCCACTTCTGAGAACTACTGAGTCATACTGTTCTTCCTTTCCTCAGAACAGATTTTAGACAACATTGGTAGTCTTTCTAAAAACTACTTCTGGTACTACTACTACTACTATTGCCTGGAATCCTTAATCCTTTAAAATTAGAGAACTATGTTTTATATTCCACGCCACTACTGACTTGTTCAAGTTTGTTTGCACTGTGGCAGCTGTTGAGTCATTTTGTATCCCGGTGTGAGTTACAAACTTTTACATGTACCAAGCTATTAAAACAACCATTACAATGTAGCACTTGGATAACAAGAAAAAATCCTCAGATACATATTGACAAAACTACACAATTCTTCTTGCTGAGAAAGCAAGCATCGGTTAAATCCAGACATAGGTATCTTCTCTTTAATAGTGCCTACAAATAAGACAACATAAAATTATTGCCATAAATCTAAACAACGTTAAGCCATAATCAACCTTCTCAAATAAATAAGATTCAGACAGACACCAAGAAAACACTAAGAGATACCTTACCCAGGAAACCATTTGGCATGTTGATCCCAAGGGTCTTCATTTTCCTTCCATTCTTGCAATCCTCCACCACAGTGGAAACACACAACGTGATCACCATTACCTGAGGAAACACATAAGAATAAAGTTACATACTTTGTGCAGGCATAATACCAAGTTTTCAACTAAAATGTTATGTTATTAAGAAAATAAATATTTCTTTTACTGATTCACAATTTCAACTGAAAATAACTCAATTTTAACAGAGGACAACACACACGGTTTGAAACAAATGTTCAGGGGAGAATTGAGCTTAAAGAAACATAAAATAAGAGAAACAAGTTTTCCTGAATTTTGTTTTAGTAAGTAATAATACAGATAAAATACAAAAGCTAAAAGTAATCTATTATTAGCTCAATCCAATGGTAAACAAGGCCTGAAGATGGCTGCCACAAAGAATGAGAGATGTTTGCATGGCTTTGTGGTCCTCCATTTCCCATTAAGATCAACAGGCCCTAATCAGCAATAGCAAACCCAACTGAGAACTGCATCCTCTCTGTTCTAGCACTGTGCCTACTGCGATCCAAGACTGCCCCAGAAACTCCTTAAGTATTGTTTTAATTGGAATGAGAGGAGGTATCGATTGCGTTGCCCTAGAGAGTTAAATTCTTCTCGGGCCACACGGAACAGTTTTCACAGAAGTCACCTGAAGAGCCCTCAGTTTGATAAGCTGGTGCCCAGTTAGTGCAACTCCACAATACAGATCTTTCGGTACTTCTATGAATCCAAGAAGAAATCAATAAAATAGTTCTACTGGGTACAAATATTGCCCATTTATAACCCATACAGGAATATAGCAAAGATTTTATTTATGGCCACAAGTAAAATAAATGGAATCAGATCAAAAAGTTCTGAGAGTTACTAAGAGAGAAGTCAAGTAAGATGAGAGCAAGAAATTATCCCAGATAATCCCTTTTTCCTTGTGACCAGGTAAGAGCAACACTTTGCACTCGTACAGGATCTCTCAGTGAGGAATTTCAATGGTCTTTAACGGTACTGTACAATTCCATCTAATTGAGAAACCAATGCCAGAGATGGCGTCTTATCCAAATCAAACACTACACGTCTAAGAGTAAAAGCTCTTCCACTGACACCACTGTCTTCATAAAGTAGGCAGTAGTAGTATTTGCTGGTTTTGGGTGTCCACATGCCATGATAATGCAAACACATGTTAACTAAGTAGAATGGCACACAACCTGGATTGTCTTGTTCATAGGCTTTTGCATAGGCCACAGGCCCATTCCTTACACCTAAGGTCTGGAGGACAGCACTTCATTTCTTAAAAAATATTAACTCAAATAACTGTCATTGTGAAAGATGTATTATAAAGGTTTTAACAGGCAAGAAAATACTTGGCTGTTTTACTGCTAAGAATAAATTTATGATCAAGTCTATGCTTTGCTAGTAACCATACCTGATACAATGTATACAATTTTACATAAGAACTGTGGAAAGTAGTTTACAGAGTAAAGAGATTCTGGCAAATTGTTCCATACAAGAATTTTAAAAATTGGGGTTTTTTTTCATAACAAGACACTTCCTCATGTATGATTTCTTTGTAAAAGGTATTAGCCATTTCAAGGTCTGGCTTACCTACGCTATAGAATCCAGCTTCTGCCAGTTGCTCCTTGTCAACAGGATATATCCAAGATAAAAATGTTTGTAATCGTTTTCCATATTTTGCCATAGAGGGATTCCTTGGGTGCTGCGCATTGTTCAGACCACTTATGCCAAGCTCAGCAGGAATAGATTCAATTGAAACATTTCCAATATCCCGGCCCAGGACAAAAAGGCATTTGGGAAAATGCCTCTTGTGTTCTGACCAAGCTCTGTCACTGGGTTCCCAGTTCTTCAGTTTTCCACCACAACAAAAACATGCCACTTGGTCACTAACACCTGTATAATAAAATCCAGCATTAGCTAATTCCTGTGGTGTCAACTGGCCATTGAGGGGCCAGTTGTGAAAAGACTTTAATCTTGTTTCTTCACTGCACATAGCAGGGTTTTTAGGATACAAACTATCTGACATATCCACAACCTGCCTAGTTCTCAAAAGGTAATCTGCCTCCACATCAGGGTCATCCAGAGCACATGGAAGGGCTGAATTGCTGGAACCGTTTTCAGTCCTATTCTGGTAGTTCTGGGCAACAGGATCCATGCTATTTTCCTGAAAAGCAGATTCAGTAATAAATTTGCAGCTGGGGGCAAGCTGTTTGTGTCTCTCAACTGCAGAATCGCCAGGCACCCATCCTTCAGTAGTTGTATGGCAACTGAAGCACTTCACTTTGTCACCTTCTCCAGTGTAAACAAAGCCAGCTTGTGCTAGAGCTAACACCGAAATGGGACAGTCCTGTGGAAATCCAACAAAAGTTCCCAGTCGGTCACATTCCTGTGCCCATCCCTGGGCACCGTCAGTGTCTGCAGAGGCACAAGCTTCTGAGTTATGTGGGATATTACACGACATCTCTTCATAAGCAGGGCTCTCCTTTAGATTTCCTAAACAAAGAATATATGTTTTAATTTCCCAGACAGAAGGAAAGATCATACCCATATACAACCCTGGAAACTACCATCCTTTATGTATTAAAATAACAACTCTTCCTCTTCTCCCCCATTTCACCCTTGCCTGTATTACCTGCTACACAAAGGCAAACACCAAGATATTAAAACCAAAATAATAAAAAATTTGTAAAGAAAAGCAGGAAGAGCAAGATGTCTTACAGGCCTATAAACATTTACCTGGAGAACACACAGGTTTATAGCTCTAAAAGTATGTTCTATTCCTTAATAAAGATTGCAAGAATGAAATAGACAAAATACTTTACTAAAGTTCTGGCCAAAACCCTGCCAAAAGGCTTCTGAATCTGAAATACAAAGTTACTAAATTTAAAATACTGATCTGAGCCAGACCACAGTTGAAAGATTTTAGAGCTCGATTCTCAAACAAAACTATACATTATCCTCATATGAAGGCCATGACTCCTATGCCCATTACAGGTGGGCAGCAACTGGTAAAACGATCATCAAAAAGAAAAAAGCTTTTTGACTTGTGTTGTATTGTAAAGACATACCTCAATTTATATTGTAGCAAAATATCTTGTGAAATAAACTATCAGATATTTCACTGGGGCATTTTACCAAAGCGCTGTGCACTGCTTTTAAGATCAGTGTCTTGGGACTACCCAGCACTAGTGTTCATGTCCAGGATATTGCTTCTACTTTTCCATGCCCTGCCTACACTCTCTACAAAAATTGCTGTGCCTTTGCCATCACCTCAGCTTTTCCTCCCTTTCCTCCCTGAGGAATGTCATTCTTCTTAGCACTTGTTCCCAGCCCTGCCTACACTTTTCCAGGGTGAGTACCAACTACCAGTCCTGCATCGCGTCCCTTCTGTACCAGAAGGCTGCTAAGAGCACTCAAACAAGCCCCATCTTTGCTGAGCATGAAACAAAGCAACTTGGCTACAGCAGGTCCTGTGCAAGAACTACAAATTGACAGTCATCACCTCATCCCAACATGGATGAAGTCAAAGCACAGTAAACATTCATCTCTTGTCCAGACAAGTGCAGTGATACTATTGACTTAAAAAGTCTTGGCTATTGCTGATACACATCTTAAAGTGGTAAATTAAATTATAATGAGACTGCCCAAATAAAACTCCTTAGCACAAAGCAGTAATAGTTCAGCAATTAGCAAAAGGAAAGGCATATAAGGAAGAACAGAGTATGTACTTAACTGAACAAGTGTCCTTCTCCATTTTCTATAGGAATGCTGAAATATATCTATTTCCAGTCTATATAAAGTAGGCCAGCACACAAAAATATAGCTTCCTCAAGACCTGCATTAATATTGATTGTACATTCTGTAATGTCAATGCAGATGTTACAATGATTGCTTCTATAACACCAGATTTAGCTTCTACAAAACCTTTTTTAGGGTTCAGAAAGGAGAGGGGGAAATTAAAATGCCTATGTATTGCAGGATTGCTGCATCCTCTGCCAAGATGACAAAGATAATTAAGCTATAAGCAGGTGGAGAAAACGTAATGTCAAACACCTGGCATGGGTGCTTCGCGTAATCACAAATACAAGGCTTCTGAGCACCAGCTTTAATTCCTTCTTCCAGTTCATGACTAATGTAAGAACACTAGAAATTATACTGTGGCTTTCTGTTTTAGCTTAGCAAATTCAGAAATAGCATCTGAATAAATTGCATTGACTGACCTACAAATCTGACCTATACGCTTGTTTTGACTTTGAAGGGCAAAAAACCCCAAAGCAGCAATTACATTTAGTAATACGAAAGTAGTCATAAAATACGTATTTTTTATATACATACATATATTGAAAACAATTGTTTTTTATAATGAAAACTTAAAAGCTTTCATGTTTATTGCTCATGTTTATTTCCTTATAAAATCTTATTTTAAAGCCTCTAGAACTGTTCCTGTAAAGATCTCAAGTGACCTTAAGCATCTATCACTACTACACTGCATTCATGAAAGAATTGGTATTACTCAAAACCAGTTAGCTGCATAGTAATTTTCTTATCTGCATGCCTGAAAGTCTTTCTACAAGAACACAAACAAAGCCTACCTCACATCCTTCAGTCTCCTTCTCAAACTGTTCATTGAAAAAACCAAATCAAATGCATATGGCTTTTGTTGTATGAACAGCAGTATGTCTCTATTTCTATTGTATTTATATAGAAATGAGTTCAGCAGCAGTGAAAAAAAAACTCTTCCTATCTTATTTTTTTTTAATTTTTTGTTTTATGTACATTAGCTTTTTCTACAATGCTATGAATACTTCAAAAATCCTTCTGTTAACATGGTGAATAAAAAAGAAATTACGCCCTCTACATAGTAATAATGAAAACATTTGCTACATTTGGATTCTCTGGAGTTAAGCAATCCCTCTCAATCCTCACAATCAAAACAGTATGAAAAGCACGCACCAAGAGAGTAGTAAGTAATGACACAAAAGGTACAATCCCAACAGATCTGTTCTTTAGTATAAACTAGCTTTTTCAAATTATATCAACCACATAATTTAATCATGATCTTTGGAGTAGAAAGGTTCAACTATCATTCTAAAAGCGTCTCAAAGCTACATCTACTTCAATGACAGAAGCAGGACCAGTCCCTCCCAGGTAGATGCAAGGTTTAACAATGCTCCAGCCACATTATGAAGCCCTTCCCTTACAACAGCCCCTCGAAACATGGCTGGTTCACATTTTGCTAGTTTTACCTACGAGAAACATCTTTACCAAGCATTGAGGCAAACTCCCTGCCTGTGTAAATACTGTTTTATACACAACATTAGTGCTACTTTAAATACAGTATAATGTTCAATTATTTCTATTTCAAACAACTGTTAAAAGCAACTCCTCAAAGTGTAAAATTACAGCTAGCTTAGGAAGAGTATTTCTGCACTGGTTTTTTAGCAGTTGCCTAACTCCAGTTAGTTGGAATAATGATTTAGAACAATATCTGGCATCATAACAGCACTCAGACAGATATTAACAGCAGCAGAAAAATGAGTGAGGGTAAATTTTTGAATAGCTTATGGCTAAGAAACATAAATTCACAAAAATCTGCCACCTAAGATGGGCACACAAGACTTTACAAAATATACCAGTAGCCAACCTGAGTTCAGAGTATACTCTATGTATACTGAAGTTAATTAAGCCATTTTGCATAGGCTTTAATTAAGGACATGTGAATTAAAGGTAGAAGGTCCAGAAATGTTAATCTTCACTTATTAAGCCCAGATATTTTAACTATTATTGAAGCATTATATATCTTCTTATACAGTGAGTAAACAAAGTCTGTTTTAGCCTGAAAGGCTTCCAGAAGCTGACCCAAGTTTAATCCTGCTCTGAAATATCTGAAGGCTATTTGCCACAAGACACCATCCTCTTTCAAGCTTAATTACCAATTTATATAACCTATTGATTACGTTTCAGAAGAAAAAATAAAGACAAAAATATACAGCAAAAATGTTAACTTATTCAAAATGAAGAATTGTATACTGTGGTTCAGCAAAACAAACATGTTTCATTCAGCTTTAAAAATATTAACAGGTATTGATTTTATGCAAAAATACAACATGATCATATCTAGATCTGAAAAGCTTCAAAGGAAAAGCAGAAGACTCACTTTTCCCTTTCAAGTATATTTTACTAGATATGATTATTTCCATCCTTAACCCTAAACCAGATTGGCATTATAAGGAGTTATTTTTAGTTCTTTTACATGACTAGCATGGCAGTAACCTCCAAGTCAGAAATCTACTTGCACAGCCTCATGTTCCTGACCAAAGGGTACATGTTAGTCTTTATTATTGACTGAATTTTGAAATGTGAGTAGTGCACCACGTAAATATCAAACAGAACATACTGTACCAGCTGACACACAGATTATGCATATGTCACTTCAACGAACTTCAGTTTCTGCCTACTCAGCTGCAACTAAATCAACGAAGGTGCATGCTGCTAACTGAAAACATACTTATAAAGATTAAAATGACCAGAAACATCATTTATTTAAACAGTGTTTACAAATTTTAGCATATTTGTATCATATTTGTAATTATCAATAGCCATTTTTTAAAAAAAGTTCTGTTTAGATTCTTTTTATTTTAGAAAGAGGGTATACATCTACAGAATGCCTCCTGATTCAGTGCCAAAGCTTACATAAGCCCATCAGCTCGGCTTCATTCGTCTGTTCTTCCAACAGGTCTTACTCAGCCTCCCATCAGGGTTTGTCATCGCAGGAAGTCAGTCATCTGCTCAAGGTTATAGTAGGCTATTACATCCTCCTAATTTCTGACTTTAGTCACAAAGACTTTTACGCGCTCCCCATCTTCAAAATGTACATAACCAGGCCAACAGAAACATACTATTTTGAGAACTATTTTCACATTGTGTTTTTCTTCATGAAGAAGTCATATGGGTATGGAATAGAGAAATTTTAAAAAAAAGGATTCACGGATGCTAAGGGCAGAGGAAAAAAATCCTTTTTGTGAACTTGCAAGTTAAATGTCATCAGAAGTCTAGCTGTATGTATGAGAAGGAAGGAGTAAATACCAGCTGCTATAGGAAAAACTGGCATGCTGTAGCCTAAGATACTGCTCCTGTGACTAAGAAACAAAAAAAAAAAAAAATTACTGAGTCAACAGTGTTTATTAAAAAGAACAGCCAGTAGTAAAAAATGCCTATTAAAACCTGCAGTGCCCTGAGATGCATCTTCTTTCCTGAGTATTAGCTGTGCTCCAGCTTTTAGTGCTACATCCTCCTTTTACAAATAATTAAAACTTCTAGTTGAAGAAAAATATGGGAAAAGAGGGTGTTTTTCATCAGAGAGATATTATGATATGAAATTTCAGTTACTGCAACGTGATTCATGCCACAGCAAAACTGCTGAATCTTCTGGATTCTATGGCAAAGTTGGAGAAGCATCGGACCGCACCTCCTGCCTCACCCACCAGCGAGGGCATTCCCTGCCCCCACCAGTGCTCCCGCCCACAGCAGCCATGCTGAACTCATCACTCACAGTCACTCAGCTGCAGCCTGAGGCAGAACAGCATCCTGACACTTTCTGAATCCGAGTCACAGCATGAATGCTTTGCTATTAAAGAATGAGAAGAATCTGCATACATACATATATATACATTTATATATAAAGTGTGTGTATTTATACACACACACCCCTCATTGTCTTGTAAACTTGGAAATCTCTCTTGAATTATCCTCTATATTTTATTTTTAACTTTGTCAGGAAATTGGGATGACTTGGGAATTAATTCTAATTATAATATTTTACTAAAAATGAAATATGAAAGTTGTGCCTGTTGAAAATACTTTGCTTGCCTTTCCATTTAATAAGAAACTCTCCAAAACACTGAAGGGGAAGGACAGTGATCTGCAAGATATGTGCAGCGTCATTTTACATATGATAGGAGTGACACTCAATTCAAGCTTTGCAGCGTGCCTTCTTCACCTTAACAGCCTTTCAGTCTTCACACACAGCTACATTTTTCATGTTTAAAGATCTTGTGGTTTCTAGAGCCTGACATCAAATCATCATGCTCAGTGTATTTTGGATTAGAACTCAGCAAAAAAGACCCCATGCTATGAAAAATAAAAAGCAGCAAAGGACTGTATACTGTTAAACAAAACAATACCAAAGGTACTTACAATAGTTTTCCCTAAGGAATTAGTATCCAATCAGACCAAGTATACCGATGGATTAATAAGGCAGATACTATTTTCCACCAATCTTCAGAACAAATTCCAATATTTACATTCCTGTTGGTAGAAAGAAAAAGAGGTTAAAAACCTTCTTTTTCACATAACCTTCAGCATTGTTTATGAAGCCACAACTTCAAAACTATGACCAAAAAAACCATTTTAAAATTCTCTCCCTTGGCCAAGAAATCCAAATTAAAATATATCCTAAAGTTGAAAGAGTTTGAGGTCAGGGAAACTCTGAAATGTAGATGTTTTGCTAAAACTAGCAAGGGACATAATTGGGGATAGTCCAGAAGATTCAAAGACAACAAAACAAAATCCTGGAATTAAAAACTAGAGGGCAGCAAAAAGGAGAATATGTAACAGCAGACAGAATTAAATCCCATGATCCAGACTTCTCTTCTCTCTCCTAGGAAATTCTGTGTCTGATTATAAATTGTATTTTCTGGAACTCTTCAGCTCCCTGCAACTGTACCACCCACCTTGGGAGGACAGCAACAGACAGAAGTTTTATCACAGGTACACACGGCCTGAAATGAAATCCATTTTCATACTTCTAAAATTGAGATATGAACACACATTTCCCTACTTTTCTGATAACAGATGCAAGTCTGTCTTGTATCAGTGGAAGCACTCAAAAAAACCCACAACCAACCATCCTCATCAGCATTCTTTCACTTTTGCTGCTGGTTGCAAAGGGCAAGGTCAGGTGAGGTGCAGAACAATCATTAACTTATTCTTTTGCCCTTCTTGGCCAGTGCTGTAGGCGCAAAGCTTTTCATAAAACGAAGTAGTTGGGGATTCTTTAAAGGACCTCACAGAAAACCGCAAAGCAATCAAGTAGATAGCAAAAGGAAGCAATTAAGAATATGAAAAATATCCAAATAAAAGCTTAACCAACCAATCCATCATATAAAAACTTGCTTTCTTAGAGACAATACTCCACTGTTGTCTTCTCTGTTATGTGGTGATTTACTTCAGGATAAACAATGAGTAATTAAGTTAATGTATTTCCTACTGCTCTTTGTCAAGGTATTAGATTAAAAAAAGAGTATTTGACAGAAAGGTAAAGGAGGGGTTTTTCATGCAGTTAGTTGCTTTTTCTTCAAGAATGGTCTACTGTAAGATCTTGTAGTTTATACATGTTCATTTAGGAAACTAAATTCTCCCAGTTAGTTACATGAAGTATTGCAATTTAAAATCGTAATGTAAGACTGTAGCAGTGATGGGATAATGAAAGTAGTGCTGCAGACATGTTTGCTTTTTGCAGCAGATGCAGATAAAAACAGTGCAAAAATTACCCAAACCAAAATGAGTACTTACACCCATTTATAGGGCTTTCAGCAGGAAGACAGAAGCATCAGACAAGTAGTACAGAGGCAGAAATACACTTACTGTTAAAGAGAAATATATAAGCATAAGATCATAGACATTGTGCAAAAGCGAACTGCTTGAACTTAAACTATCGCTGAAAAAATATTACCTGAGTGAACTTCTCCCTATAGAATTCTGAATAACTACTGTAATCTTAACAAAGAAAACCGGAACAAAACTGCATTTTTATTAACAAGAAGCAGTTCTAGAAAGCGATTGGCCTAATAAAAGAAAAATAATAAAAGAGTGGGCAAGGAGAGATAATATTCAAATACGTGAAAAGAACCACAGAGACCACAGAAGCGCTTATTACATAGCAAATTTTTCATTCGCTTTGTAAAGAGCAGCACTGAAGGTTCCAGCCGGAGCACTGCGGATCCTCCAGCCGGGGCACGGCTCGGGACAGGGTTTGGTCTCCGCCGGGAGAGCCCCGGCCCGGCCCGGGCGCTCCCGCAGGCGGCCGCGCGCCCGTCCTCATGGCAACGCCTCGCCGGCCGGGACCAGCCCTCCGGGTCTGTGAGCGGCCGGGGGCAGCGGCGGCCGCACCGGCCCTCGGCGCCCCCGGCACCGCCGTGGGGGCGGGGGAAGAGCTGAGGGAC
>VWZT01005749.1:96074-155661 GCA_013397055.1 Pachycephala philippinensis | reverse complement strand
CTGGAAGTGCAGCGAGGCCCCTCAGCTCCGCGGCCCTTGAGCCGCCTCGGCTCCTCAGCCCCGCTCCTCGTTACCCGCAGCCCCTTCGGTCCCCACAGCCCCGCTTCTCAACCCCCTCAGCCCGTTCAGCCGCCACAGCCCCCTCAGTTTCCGTTTCTCCGTCCGCTCAGTGCCTCCCTTCCCACCGCTCCCGGCTCCGCGCCGGCCTCCCCTCTCCTCCCTCAACATCTCCGGCAGCACCTTCAAGTCACACGATCTTCTCCAGACGGTTTCAGGTCTGGAAAATGCTCATCTCAACGCTCTCTTTGCTCTCACCTCTTGCAGAATTACAATTTGTTACGATTTAAATCTGTTAAACCAGATTTGTTTTTTTTTTTTTTTTTGGACTTTTTTTTTCAAATCAGACAGGAACCTCAGGCTATTTTCTTTGGTAGTTGTAGCCAAAAATCATCTAATCATTCTCATGGCTAAAACTAAGATGGTCTTGAACATTAAAATATTGCTTTAACCTTTTTCTATTTTTTAAAATCTCAGGTGACCTCATTTTTGACCCAACACATCTTAATGTAGCCAGAGTATTTGGTTGTGTGTAGGGGACCTGCTTCCTGCTATCCTCAGGAAAACTCAGCTAGTTGGAATAACGTTCTCAAGCTTTTTTGGTTTTGCCCTTGTGCATGTCAACAGTAGCGACTCACTTTTTTCAGATCATGTATCTCCAAAGACTTGGGGCAGATAGTGTGGACAGTATCAGGAGAAGCAGTGTAATTCTACAATGTATTAGAATGTTTGCGGATTCCAGGGCTTACACTGAAAGCCCTTTTGAGGAAGGATTGCTTCTCACTTTGCTATCCAGCACCTACTAAGACCCAGTTTGATTCAGAGCTTCTAATTTTTACAAGTAACTATAGTATACGGAAAGTAATGAAATAGTAACAAAGTCATTTTGATTGATTAGAAAAAACGTATAATGATTATTCAGTAACCAACAACAGTACTCAGTAACTTAGGGTGCAATTCCACATACCACTTGCTCTTCATTCACAAAAGAACGACCCACAACCTATAACATAGTATTTAGTGATGCAGCACAATGGTGATGCTGAGCCTGTAAGAAATAAACAGCTCTCTTGCAGTAGAGTCACATCCATCTAAACTTATTCCATATCAGTCCAAAGCCAGATCATTTATTTAAGATTATTTGGCACAATAAGAGGTTTGCACCTTAACACTACAATGTGAACATGAATATTTAATCTTCTAAGTCTTTGTAATACCACATTATTAATACATTCATTAGCAGTGATTTTCACAAGGGCCCTTGCTCTGTTGAGATTTGATACTTCTCCAAATGAAGCAGACTGTTTTCAGAGGGCACAAGGTGGTTTTGCAGAGACCCACTTTCAGGTTTTGATGTCTAAATCAAAAACTGTGGTAAAAGTTTATTTCAAAAATCTCTCACCCCTGCAGGAGGTTGGATTAGATCACCTCTTGAAAACCTTTCCATCAAAAAATGAGAGATAAAATAAAACTGAGAAAATCAGATCATACCAAAAATACAGTCTCCTTGAAATTTTCTTTACACAATCATGTTAAAAATTTCAGTCAGTTACAACCTGTTTGAGCCAGATAAACATAAACTGGACTTAGCACACAGTTCTTTGACACAAACTGTTTAGTCAACAAGGGGTCATGAGTCACAGAGGTTCATATGGGAAACTGTGTTTGTTGACATAATCCCTAAGAAATTAATGTAACTTATTTCCTACTCCTCTCATTGACTAATCAATTGGACTATTAGTACCAGATTAATGAATGGACTGAAAAAAGCTATGCAATCCAGAGCTGGGATTTCAGAGGTGCAGCAAAGAAAAGAATCAAATATGGAAAAATGACAAAATGGCGCCTTGACAAGGAACATTTTCTCATTAATATGACAATAGAAAATTTAATAACTAATAAGTAACAGATGTCTGAAAGCTGTCTTTTCCCTTGAATTTTATCCAGTGCTTTCGCTACCATTGGAAGAAGAGATGCAGTCATTTGATAGGAAAGCCATGCATTTGTATGATGGCCCACGGAAAATCAAACCTAATTCTCTCTTCCAGAACAGGACACTCTTTCTCTTTATCCACAGCATTTACTATTACAGCACATTCTTTCTTTCTTTTTGTTGCAAGCAGGTGATAAACATCATTCTAATTACATTTTCATGAAGGGAGTGTAGGAGTCTGAAGGGAAGTTTGAGAAAAATAGAGGCATAATTATGGTACAGAAACAGGAAAAGCTGAAAAAACATGATGAGCCTTTTCAGCAATGAAATCTTATGCAGGACAAACATTCCTATAACTTCCAAATCCATTGCTGATCAGACAATGCAATAAAATACCTTCTCATTAAAACTAAAGCCATCAAATAATGGCAACAGTACTGAACTTGATAATACACGCCCTGTAGAAAAGTTAGCATTCAGACATGTAAAAACCAAATCTTCTTTTGATGTCTTAGTATGCTGCTGCTGAAACTACTTTTAAGTTCACTTCAGTGTGGTGTTAAATCAGAGAAAAACTGGTTACTTTCTTTCACAATTCACTGAGCAGAGGAGCTAAGATAAATGCCACTAGAAGAAGAAAATGCAACTAGTGATTTATCTTAGTTCTGTTTGAACTGATTAATACAAGAAATAATTATCTAGAGCCGTGACTTTGGACTTAGCAAGCATGTGACATATGACTACATATATGGTTTTCTATTCATAATTCCTTCATGCTGGAATATTAGTGCTGGCACATAGGTACTATGTAAGTCTGACATAGTAAGTAGAAAAATGGCAAGTTCGAGGCAATGCTTGCCTATTCCCTGCATGCTTCCACATTTATGACCTCATAGGAGAAAAGAGACAGAAAGGAGCAAAGAAGAATGCTGTGGTTAACAAACATGTCCCTTTAACTGATCACTTTGGTCATTAATTTTCCCCACATCCTGTTGATGATGTCTGAGAGTTATTATATATGCAGGCGACTCAACATGACCAGCCAAATTCTAGCAGAGTAAACTTATTAAATGCTTTATATTGCTGTAGAAGCCAAAAAAAAAAAAAAAATTCTTCACATGTCAAAGGCAGGGGTATTTAATTAAGTATCTTCTGACCTTGAACTCACTCAAATTATCAGAAAGAGATGCAGCAGCAGAACAGAGAGCAATGCACAAAGTGCTCCAGACCACTTTCCAGGCTGCAATCAAGAATGAGGAATTACGACTGAGAGTTCCAGAAATAGCTTCTTTGACTCCTAACAGTCTGCAAACCCCAAGTTTAGGTAGGGGTTCAGAATTTCTCTGACTTGATTACCATTAGCCACAGGCACACTTTCATTTTAACATACTTGGTATCTGGGATACACAATCCAAACAAGGGTGTGGACCGTGTTGGTAAGAGTCCGATTTACCAAATTCAGGTTTCACCGTCAAACCTTCATATTCTCTCAATTCACTAATACCGTTAACCCCTCACAATAAACCAGCACAAGGCACCTATGCCATGGGATAAGTGCCTGCCAACTTCACTAACAGCCACACCAATAGCTCTGGCAAACTGCAGATACTGCCCACCCACTGATACGTGGTGACCGCTTGCAAACGTTGGCTTCCTATTGGCTTCCTGCATCACCAGCACCCAGCCAACCCTCCCCAGAGGCTCCAGCCACCTGGAGCTTCTCTCACACAGGCCGGAGGAGAGGAGCAGAAGGACAAAACATAAGCACAGGCTGCAGAGCTGCTGGGACACCAGCATGGGCTGCCTGGCTCTCCCAGCACTGGACAGACACTGCCAGGGAGCTGATACAACTTTGTGTGCATGACCACAAGTTCATTACGGGCTGAAGTTCCCAAAGGGATTTTGTCAGCAGAGTGCAGTAAGTCATCCCCTTTTCTGTGGGATATGTGTAATCCAAGAAGTGTAATGATACAGAGCCATCCTGAAGAATATCCAGCTATTAGATCAATGACTGAATGATGAGCTGTGAAGCCAGGAGCATCTGCTTTACAAGTTGTACTCTGCCTTTCTGCATTAATGGACTTAGAAAGCGCTACAAGACTCCAAATTACACTGCCAGTGATACTGTCACTGCTCAGCTTGCAAAATATGCAAAGTTCATAGATTTCTTTCATTATTTTCACATTTTACATACTCTTATCTTGAGATTCCAGTAATTCACCTTGATATGGCATTTTCAAGCAAGGTGTATGTACTGGAAGACAAAATGTTGCCTAATTAATTTATTAGTTTTTTATTGTGCCATCATTCTTCAGAGCAGGTGAGCAAGAATTGTCCATGCAATAGTTCCAGCACAGGAAAGCCCATTAGATCATCTTGTCTTCATTCTTCAAATAAATCTCAGCAGTAAGTGTTTGTCGCAGCGGCGGGTGGTTGGTGATAGAGTGCCATGACCTTCCCAAAAGCATCTCCTTATGAAGGCGCTCGGCGAGGCCACTACACACACACACCCACACACACCCACACACACCCACACACACCCACACACACACACAGACACACACAGACACACACACACCCCCACCCCCACACACCAGATAGCTTGTTCCGCAATCCAATGACAAAGAGGTGTGAAGGGTCTTCGTATGGGATTCCACAGGAGAAGTTTATTCCAGCCACACAAAGAGCTCCACGGATGAAGATCAAGAGTAAGGAAGAGTCCAGGTTTTTATATGAGGGCGGGGAGAGCATCAGAGACCAATGATCTGAGGGCACAGGGGCGGTACAAAGGCGGGGCTGAGGTAAGGGAACCAATAGGGAAACTCTGAGGGAGGGACAAAGGGACAGGGGCCAATGGGAGAACGGGGAGGGAGGAACTTTCTGGAGCGGAGTCATACAGAGCAGAAAAGGGGCAGGGAAACCAACGGGCCAATCGGGGCAACAGAACTGGGGTATATTAGGATAGAAGAACAAAGCATCCTGGAAGAGGCCTTTTCTGTCACCCTAACCTAGAGAGATCTCTCAGGGTCTGTCCCTTTAGTGAAGTGTCTTGCTTCTTTGATGGGAATGCTTGTTAGCTCCAACAAGCATATTGCATAATTTCAGTTCTATACTAACATTTTGTCATTTGGGGACATGGTGATTAAAAAATAATTATCTTTTTTTTTGGTTGTTGTAGGTTACTCCACTGTCCAAAGCTGCTGCTTGAAACAGAAACTGTGGGGGGTCTTTTGGTCTTTTCTTCTCAATGCTAATCAGAAAAGACCAAAGAGTATTCTTTAGAGCTATACGCTCTGATGGGAGAGAAACACACATTGAAGTAGTGAAACATATTGTCAAGCAAATAACATGCTGTTATTTGATATTTGATCTGCTGATATTTGATTTGATAAATGATCTGCTGCCTACCAAATGCTGTTCCAGTCACATTACTCCAGGCATTGCTCCCAGAGCCATTTTTAACAAAGCCCCTTCTTCATAGGCATTATGGGGAAGAGTTTAATTAGTCTTTCTGCCTTCCATTATTCACCAGCAGGTTGCACGAACATACACAGAACCAACAAGTTAAGCCTTGACCAGAAGACTTCCAGGTCAATCGGGTTTGGAAATGGAACCTAAATCTACAGTTAGCTCTTGCCTGTGTTGGCAAGTGGTATGAAAAGCAAACAACTCTGACTGAAAGAATGCTGATTTCTGTGAGCTGAAAACAAGCAAAGCTCTCTAAAACTGTGTGATCCTCCACATTCACTGATCTTAATTAAATCTGGGACATTTTATAGCTCAGGATGATGCAGTGACACTTAGTTTAGCTATGAAAAAGCCCAAAAGTTGCAAGATGTGTTTGACAATCACTGTCTGAGAATGTTTCTCATTTCAGTTGTCCAGATGAATGGAAACAGCCGGTATTAGCTAATGTTTAGAATTCTTACTTGCCTAAACAGCATTTACCAAATGCAAATCATCTGAATAATGTGGAAGCATGCCTTCTTTGTACCTTTATTTCTTCTGTGTGAGATTTTAGGCAATGTCTACAGAAAAAGAAAAGGAGCAATCACGAAACAATTACTGATTTTTTTTATTTTTTTTTTTTAAAGGGAATTTAGAACAATTAGTTCTTACATGGACATAATACAAAAGCCAAATAATAAAAGACATTTTATTCCAAAAAGGCATCTTAATTTTCTGTGCAGAAAAAGTAAAGCACTCAATTGTTTAACCCTCAGAATAGATAATAAAGTTATGCCTTGTCACATAAATTCCATGGAGTGAGTTAATACAGAGGAAACGAGCTGTTGGATGTTTTATTTCTGCTTTTGTACATTTCCGGCTCTCCCAATGGATGTCTGTAGTATTTATTTTAAAAAACAAGAATAAATACATTTTTATAAGATCCAATTACCACTGATATTTTTTTAGCTATGTATTTGCTGGAAAATGTACTACACCCTTGAAAACCTTGTGTTTACTGTTCAGTTAAATAACTTCCCGCTGCTATCCAGCTGTTACCATAGTGGTGACACAGGCATTTCCTTTAATGTAGCTGGGACAAAGCCTTCAGAGTGCTTCTTTATTAAGGCAGGAAGCACAGTAGGTGACTTAAGACTGTGCTGTGACATATCCTGCCTTTGCAGGCATCATTTTTCCTTCTTTTCAAAATTTTACTTTATTCCATTATTTAGAAAGGTAAATGTCAACCTGTAGAAGTAACAGAAGGAAACACAAAACGGTCCTGGCTTTTAAGAAGGTACTCTTACTCATTTATACAAATCTTAGGATGCCCAGAATGCTTTTTCTAGCACACAAAAGCCTCATGAAAAGATGAAGAATAAACTATAAAGGCTGTTTTATAAAACTAAAATATAAATCTTGTTTTATAACCTAGGAATTCCTCCTAATTCAGCTAACATCATGTGGTACTGAGAAAGATGTTTCACTATATAAAGATGTCCACCACAAAAGCAAGGATAAGTCAAAACTGAATATGACTTTATGGCCTGGAACAAAGACTACTCTGTGTCAATAACATATTATTCTGAAGAGGAACTGGTACATACTTATTTTTAAAATTTTGCTTTGCCTACATTACTTTATTAATATGCATGACTGTCCATGTTTTAGAGCTTATATGTCATATATATCATGCATATTAATAAAGTAGAGTATGTTTTACATAAATCCTACCACTAAATATTTGGTATAGTACCATAGAAATATTGTGGAATCAGACTCTTCTCAGAGTAGATTTTAAAATTGTTTCTGTCACATGTATTTCTACATTGCATGTACTATTTTTTATTTTCAGCCTGTCCCAGTCTGCTACCAATATACTTCAAGAAAGAAGTGGTTTGGATTCCTTAAGTAAACTTGGGATTTAACCTGTTGATCCTGCAATGACTTGATGGCTTTATTCTACTGCCTTTCTCCACGACTGTTTTCTTCTTCTTCATCATGAAGGTAAAATTTCACATTTTTACATTCAGACCTTACATAGCTATTCCAACATACATCCTTGCACCTAATATCTTTCGCTAGATTCTTATTTTCTGTTTATGTGTCTCTTAGGCTTATCTTCTAAACAGAATTATTGCACCTGCTTATAATACCCTCTCATGTTATTCCTTAGGCCTGCAATTCTGTGCCTCTTATCATCCACACATATGTTTTAAATATATTTAATTTT
Organism: Pachycephala philippinensis; assembly: GCA_013397055.1. Taxonomy (NCBI): domain Eukaryota; kingdom Metazoa; phylum Chordata; class Aves; order Passeriformes; genus Pachycephala; species Pachycephala philippinensis. The sequence goes on along the minus strand of VWZT01005749.1, from coordinate 147,991 downwards.
TTTAAAAATAGCCTCTCATAAATACATTAGGCACTTGTAAACTGAGTGTATCTTGTATTACACTGCATATGGTATGCTTGGAATGTGGTCTGTATCTAATTTAAAATGTAAGTATGAGAAGCAGAGGATCTGGCTCCTTTGTTAGAAGAGAAGCAGAGCTTAGGAGCTGTAATGGGTCTCTTTGTAGTAGGTGTTGTACACAGGGCCCAAGAACACCAGCATTCTGCACAATATACAGCTTGCAGAAACTGGCTGTGAATAATAATTGAAACAATACTATTCCCTCTCTCAGGCAGAGTTATGTAGATTTGTTGAAATGCTAGATTTTCTGATCAGAGTTATTTTGTGAGGGGAAAATACAGTTACACCAAGGGCTTGCAAGCTGTACGTTTCAGTTCAGTGTGAAGAACACAGCACGAGGCAGAGAGCACAGCAGTGCTGGCACTGCTACAGGCACAGGGGCACTGAGGCCTCACCTTCTGATTTTATTTCAAATTCCCCATTTTCTAAAGTTTCATCGTATTTGTGAAACAATTTACACTTCAGTAGAGGAAGCACGTATGAGACTGAGAACATAGGTGAAATAGACTTAAAAGACGAATGCCTGGAAAGACTAAAAACATGTGCTGCCTGACCAAACTGAGTATTTTAACCCTTATATCCCAATTAGCAACTGCGGGGAACACAAAACAACTTGCGGAAACTCAATGGAGATGAGCGGCATGTAATAAAATAGGCACACGCATTAGGGGTAACACTCGGAAGACGGCATCCATACAATGGTTTGTCGGAAGTGCTTATGCCTGAGAAACCACTCAGATATGTCACAGTAAGTTTTATACAAGTAGTTTTTTAACCGTTTATTTATTAAAACGATTTATCGTTCTCGCCATTTTTAAGAACAGCCATCTCGCACCTCCCGCCGTACTCCAGGCTGGCGGCGCCCAACGCACACGCGCAGTACACCGCGCCCGGCGACTGCAACGCACATGCGCACGGAGCGCCCCCCTGTACTAACGCGCACACGCTACACACGGGGCACCCCGCCCCACGCCGCTCGGGCACACACCGCGGTTCCAACGCGCACACACGCGGCGCGGCACACCACACACTCGGTTCCAACGCGCACACGCGCGGCGCGGCACACCACACACTCGGTTCCAACGCGCACACGCGGCGTCCTGCACCCCCGGCGCTGGAACGCGCACGCGCGCAGAGCACCGCGCCCCGCCCCGCCCCGCGGTTCTAACGCACACGCGCGGCCGTGGCACCGCCCTGCTGCCCCTGCGCGCAGGCGCAGTCTGCTCCGCTGCCTCCTCGCACGGCGCGGCGCGTCCCGCGGTTTCTCGCGGCCCGTCCGTCCCCTCTGACCCGGCGCCGCCGCTGCTCCATCCGGGCCCTCGGCGCTACACGGGGAAGATGGCGGCGCTGCTCCCGGCCGAGTGGATAAAGAACTGGGAGAAAGGCGGCAAGAGCGAGTTGTGAGTGCGGGGCCTCTCCGCGGGGAGGGATGGGGCGCTGCGGCCTGCGGGAGGGAGGCAGGGGGGCGGCGGAGAGGATGTCGGTCGGGGCTGCGTCCTTGCTGCTGGGCGTAGGGTCGAAACCGCGGTCGGGAGGAGGGCCGCCCTACCGTCCGGTTCGGCCGGGTGCTGCCGCCCATCGCCGACAGTCGGCCCCCTTCGCAGGGCCTAGCTTTCCCGGCGCCCCGAGCGCCCCCTTCCAGCCTCTGGGCCAGATTTGTCGGGGGTCGGGCTCGTCTTCAGCCGGCCCCCGGGGTAATACGGACCCTGAAGCGTTCCTGTGTTGCTGGCCCTACGGTACTGACCTTTCTGGTAGAGGCCTCAGCCCCCGTTCCCACCTTTTTACCGATTCCGAGGGGACTGGCCCCGTATTCTTTGACCCAGGCAAAATATGATCAGGTAGTCATGCTTGTTCTATCCTACAAAGTAACCTTTGTGCGCGGAGGGGTCCGGTTGCAGCCTCCCAAATTAATCCAGGTGTGCCAGGAGCTTTCCAGTCTGGGCGTGTTTCTGTTTTAAGCCATCTTAATGTGGCAGGTTCATTAAATGCCGTGTTTCAGGAGTACAGCTCTTCAGGGGGTAATTCACCAGTTTGGCCATTTCATGTTACTCTGTTTGGACAGGGCTATCCTCTGCACTAACTATGTGGTTTTTATATGCTCTTATTTTAATTCTTCCACGTGCTTCCGTTTTTTATTTTAAGTAAAAAATCCTGCAGTTTTAAATATGGGTGTTGAAAGGATCACTTAGAGAAACACTTCTCAATAAGCACTCATTTTATTATTTTCTTCTGTTCATGTTTTCTGAAAGGTTGTGCAGCTTTGGCAATGAATCTGTGTGCACGAAGGAAAAGGCAGTGAATTGGAGATGAGAGAATGTAGAGAACCCCTGCACAAAACACTGTTCCCTCCAGAACCTCCATTTTGTAGTGAAGGGGGCCCCCTTCATAGCCATGTAATTTTTGGTTTGAATTATGCTGGAGCCATTATCATGTTAGTATGCAAGTTGAACATGTTGAGAGGTTGTGTGGAGTTTGCAAGAGGATCATATAATGGCAACTGCACTGTTCGTACTGGTTTCTCAGCACTCTGAGCTTTGTAAGAGGCAAGTTACCTCAGCGTTTAACCATGATAAAACCTTTTATGATCCTTTTCTCCCCTCAGAGCAGTACTTCTTAAACATGATGGGAAGAAAGTGTTCATCTACTGTAGGACCAATAAAACAAAATGATTAGCTAAATTCCTGTATTTATGGTACTTGCACTTCATTTGGAATACTGCTTAAATGCTGTTCCAGGCACGACTTGAAGAGCAGTTTGCAGATGAGGGCATATGTTTTAAAAGAAATGTAATTGTGTCTGGGTAACAGTTGGCAGGTTTTGCAGTGGTAGCTTTATAAATCCGAGGAATATGCATGAACTTATTTTCTAGAATTTAGAGTATATACCTGTAGACAATATTTAGAGAACTTTTTAGGAAGCCGACTTTATTGGAAGACTCTTCAGTGCATAACTTTGTGTTTCTTTTACCAAAACTTCCTATCTCCTGATTTACTAGAGGAAACAGAGCTAGGATGCTATCATTTCAGAATGAAACACATGAAATGCTTTTAAACATTAAAGTAAAAAGGGAATAAATGCAATGACGCTACTTATTTTTATTGAATAATTTATCTAATACCAGTATGCCCAAGAATAAAAAGTAGTTATAGGCATAAGTTCACTCTTGGGCTTTGTGGTTCAAAGTTAAGACAATGCATTATAGTGATGTTAGAAAAGTGGGAAGGGGAAGGATACTGCAGAAGGACAAAACTGACATTACTAGCAAATAGAATATTAACAAAAATTCAGAAGGTTTTTGTAGGCTTTTTAAGGGGATAAAAGCCCTTCATAATTAATAGAAAAGATTAGTTCTTACGGAAAAAATATTTACTTGCTGGAGCATGAAATGGCTTACATGATCTGACTAGATCAGTTGGGATAGTATTTTGGCAGTTAGTATTTACCTAAATGAAAACACATTTCTGTGTTTTGGGGGAATATGAAACTATATTGAGAGAAGTAGATAGTTTGTTTTAATTTGGCATTTCAGTTTCTACTGGGATTAATAATGGATGCTTAAGATAATTGCTCTATTTTTTTTTTTGAATGGTGTGATATTTTTGATCATGTGATCAACTTGTCATGATTTAACAGTACTATCCAGAAATCAGAGGGTAAGGATTTTGTGTGTCTTAGAGTGTCAAAATGTTAATTAGTAATGCAGTGGTGACCATTTGCTTCCACGACATTGTTCAGAGATGTTGTTCAAAACTGTATAAGCTTTGAATTTAATTAATCAAGCTACCGATGTGTAGTAGTGTCTAATATAAATATGTAAATGTGGTAGTTTCAAGTGTATGTACCTGCCAAAACTACATTGATCAGGATGTGGTCATCTTACCTGTCACTTTTTTGTTCAGGTCCTTCTCTATCTAAGTACAGTTTACTAAATTATGTTCATTTATTTGCTACTGCCAGGTACTGGTGTACAGATGAAGTTGAAGTCTGAGTGGGACTGTTTAGGCTGCTCAGTCTGGACTTTCTGTAGACCACTTGTGTGTACTGTCCTTATAGGAACGTTGTCGTGTTTTCCACAACAAGATGCTGATCTGTGACTGCAGCCCACATGGACGTTTCTAACGCACATAGGAACTGGTACCTTACCTTGTTTTGTGAGAGATTCAACATATCAAGGAGCATTTAGCATGGATGGAGGGCTTTAATAAAGTACTTGCCTGGCAGTTTATGCAATATGTTAAGCCTCAAGATAAACTGAAGAAGCTTAACATTCTTAGAATGTGAAATTTTGAGGCTCAGTCTTTCAGGCACTTCCAACTTGTTTGTTCCTTCAACTCAACACTGTAGCATTGCTCATGCAAGTGAAGGGCTGAGAATCAGGAAAAGAGAGTTTAGTTGTAGTTGTGCCATCCTGACTGCAAAATGCAATTGATTGTACTTTATCTCAACTAAAGAACTACCTACATCAGTTGAATTATGCATATACTTAAATACTAGCAGGCACATGCACTTTGTGATAATTACTGCTTAAATCCGTGTGTGGGAGTGAAATGGAGGTTATAGGACATGATGTATGAGTTGGGACGCCTCAGTTCCGGTGCTGTCTCTGCCATACAAACTTGTTCAAACTGCTTCAGAATTTGTGTTTTAAGCAAATCTATCCCATCGTAGTCCAAAATAAATTTAATTTTGAAACTGTGGTTTTCAAAAGTGATTCTGTGTGTTTTATTAAAAATATTTTTGCTTTCTAGGTTATCCTATTTTTAAATTGTATTCTACGTGCATTACACCGTTTTACTTTCACATGAAGAGATGTAGGTTTTAGTAGAGCAGGGAAGTTCTCCATCCTAAGCTTGCAGCAATGAGCTACTGGGTCAGAGTAATAAGTGTCAAATGAACACTTACCAGAGTGTACCAGCATTGATATTTCTATTCTTGTGAAGGCGCAACTATTCTGATTTTAATTTGATGCACTCAGCTGAGGCTAGATGAGCAATCTCTCAGTTTGTTGTTACTGGAAAGGAGGTCTTCTGCCTTGTCTTCAGTCACCAGGGTGCTTCTACGGCCTCCTGCTAAGTGCTTCAAATTGCAGAGGTGGCTGAAGACCTGGGTTTTGACCAGTTTTCTGCCAGGTTTGTCAGTTGCACTGATGTAACTGATGGGAAGGCTAAAACTGTGCTGCTCAGAAGGGAGGAAGTGTTGGTGGATGTGTCCCATTTCTGCAGCAACAAACCATTAAATCAGTGCAGCTGTACTGCCTGACAGCACCTACAGGAAAGGTGGTCTTCCCTTGAGAGAGAGTGTCTCTAGAAAAGAATAGAAGCATAAAAAGAAATATTTTTGCCTTCTTTTTTTCCTCCAATTTAATAATTCAGGGGGTTCTAATTGCAAATATTAAGCATGTTGTTTTGCAGATTCATCTTAAGAGTTTCTTACTATATTGATCAAACAGATTCGTGTCTTAAAGTAATGTGAAATTGTTAATACTATTTTGATACTGCTGGAAAGGGAATGGGAAGAGGTTGAAACTCTGATTTTGTATTAAGAGGTACTTAAATGAACTCATCAGTCCAAGCAGACAGGGTTGTTGCTCTTGTAACCTGGTTGAAGATACCCTCTTAGGACATAAGGGTCAAAGTGTGTATCTCAGTTAATTTTATTTGGACTCTGATGTTTCACTTTACTGTTATTTGTATACAGAACTTAGAAATGAGTGTTTATAGGGTACCTTCTCTATGAAGGAGTAATTAAAATTTAAGAAAATTGATTTTCATTGAATTGATACACTCTTTGGGGACAGCTTGGGGAAAAACCTATTCTTTAAAAAAATGTTTACTTGCCATTCATGAAAAATAAAATACCTATTCCCCTGTTTTGCTGTCTCTATTCTGGTTATTTCCAAATATATTGCATTCTCTTCAATAGCGTTTGGGACAGCTTAGCCATACCTTTGCTTTTTGCTGAGCTTCTGTGTTTCTACTGATTATGTTATGTGTGAAACTCCCTAGATTCCAGTTGTCTTTAAAGGGTGTGTATACCTTATGTTTGCTAATTATAATCCTTTGATGGCTAGAACAGCTGTTTAGTCCTGCTAGAGAAGTGACAATCTATACAGGATGCAAATAGAATGACTAATGGATTGCTACAGAACTATTTTTTACTGTTTATTTTTTGTGATAAGCCTCTGTAATAATTGTACATATCTGCCTTATTTGAGACAGCTTAAAATGGCTCCCACAGCAAACTGTAGTCTTGCCATTTTATGTAGGAATGAGGCATAGTTCTGATACCCTCCTCAGTTTCTGCACGTGAAAGATACTTTGAAAAATATGTGAATTTTTGGGTGAAAATGTGCAAATGTGACAAAAGTTCTTAAAATGCTCCCTGGTGTCTGTTACGATAAAGGTAAATTAGTACCCTTTTTAAAATACTGTCACTTTTAAATATGAAACTGCTTTTGAAACCTCATGCTGGTGAGACAGTAGTGGCAGAGAAGAGGGAAGATCCTTATATCTTTGAAGCATATCCATTTCTGAGCTGTCAGTGTAGTGAAGAAGCCTGCTCTTTAAGCATTTATTTTATAACACAGAAAACGATTCATTTATCCCATGTAACAGTCTGCACAGTACTTAGAATGCTTTTTGCATATGGCTGTTTGGTTGAGGGAGCCCTGGGAGCAACCAGTGACAATGCGACGTGACGGGTTTTTTCTTCATAGAGTGGATTCTTTTAGGGACTAGAATTAAGAAAAATTCTGTCTTACTCTTGGTAAAACATTGCATGAGGAAATCATGCAAATAGTTCAATGTTAAAACTTTTTTACAGGCAAGAGTTTGAAAACTACTGTAGTCATAATAATTCTATGAGAAGCATTTCCTCATTGGATAATGACAGGAGGTTATTGCTAGTGCTACCATGCTTCCACATCGCCTCATATTCTTACTTTTCTCAAGGAGGTGTAATGTTAGGAAGAATATGTGTGTATAAGATCTGTTGGGAGTCTTGTGTTTCTTTGCTGTGTAAGTTCTCTGAATTAGGGTTTACTTTGGAAAAATTAAAATGTAGTCATCCATTTAAACTGCCCAAATCTAAAGCTGTTTTAGCCAGAGCATCAAATAAAAAAGAACCCTAAAACATTTGTGTGTGTATCCTAATATCAAATGATGAAAAATTTTTAACAAATATTTGTTTTATTTTAGTGTGCAGCTGTGTCGTGCTCTCAGTGAAAACAAAAACCATGATGTGGGTTTCAGAGGTAAGTTGTGTGGTTTGTTGTTTGGTTGTACTTAAATAAAAAACAAGCCTGGAAACAGTTGATTATGGTACCTTTGCATGTATGTGCTTGGAACATTCGTGTATGGTGACCATTAGTGTGTGCTAAAGGTGAATCCTACAAATAAAAACATACGCTACAAGGATTGCTTTCAGATATCCAGAGATTTTTTTGTAATGGGTTGTGGCAGCATCGTGCAGTATTTGATCTGTGCTGTAAAAAATGGAATTCCATTTTGCAAACTCAACTTACAACTAGATTTTATTTTAAAAGTTAAATATATGAACCCTAATGTGTGCAAGTGAGAAATTATCCTATCTATTTAAAAAATAAATTGTTTTAATTCACCCACAGTGACCTGTAGCCACCACCTTATTGAGTGCTTGGTTTAAGACATTAAGATCTGTATAACTTGTTAGTGAATATAGTTTATTGAGCAAACCATGTGGTAAAAGCGCAAGGTGAAAAGCATGGGGGTTTGTTATTTTTCATATAGTAAAAACACAACATTTTTTGTGTATTATTTAAGAACCTTACAGGTTTCTCACAGCTGGTTTTACAATGACCATGTTTAACATTGCAAGGTTTTTCTCAAGTGGAATACCTCTGTTTAGTGCTTCAGCTTATTACAAGCATTTGTAAGGTTACATTCTTGAGTTATAGGAGACTTTCCTTAAAAAATGAAATAAAAACCAATCCTTACTCAAGCATTTTTTTTCCTCCAATTAAATTTTACTTTCTTCTAGAGAAATGGTTTTTGAGAGCATATATGATAAGACATAACTAGGAAAGTACTGGAATGTTTTCTATGTATGTATAATATGATGTTTATGTGAATTACAAGGTAAAGGTGTCTTTGTTAAGCCAACTGTCAAGACTCAAGTTACTATATGCAGGATGGTAATTTTTCTTCCCATTTTACTATTATTCCATGAACTCTCTAGAGAAAGCGGATCATTGCTCACTTCATGTTTGTGTGAAATCTTAGATATTGATGATCAATTTTAATCTATCAGTGAAAACAAAGTAATCCCCTTTATTGGTAAGGGAAGCATATCCCCTTTACTTGTCCATTGTCTGAAGTCTACAGCAAGTAAACATTGCTTTAACAGTTAGACAAAGGATTAGCTAATATGTTCCTTAATCATCTCCTGTCTTTCAACAGATACCCAGCAGGCTTTGTATGAGCTTGCTTACCATGTTGTCAGAGGAAACTTAAAGCATGATCAAGCTTCTAATGTTCTTGGTGATGTCATAGTAAGTATGTATTTGTAATAATTGCATACATATAAAAGTCCATATGAAATCCAAGCAGGAGAATATTTAAGAGATTTTTCTTTCATGTGTCTAAAAAGTCGTTCTTGTCGAGTTCTTTTTCTTCATTTGCGTGCGCTTGATATCTATGTAGACTGGCAGGGTTTCATTTTTTCCCTCTACTTTTCGTGGTGAGGAATAGATGTGTTCATTTCAGCATAAATTAAAAACTAAATCATTTTTTAAGGGCACATGAAGACTGAAGTTTTTAATAAATGCTAGAAACAAACGTCACTTGCTCATGCAACTCATCTGTGATGCCACCTACTGGTTTTTATAACAGTGTGGCAATGTGCCTGCCATTTTATTGTTGGGATGTCCAAGTTCTGTGATGGCCTTTGAAATAATGCATTAGACTTATTTTTTGTTTGAAAAAGGTTTTTCTTAAAATGCTTTGAATAAGTAGAGAAAATAGGGAAAAGAGTAATTTCCTCTAAACTTCCAAGCTTACCCAAATGCTTCGAAACTTCCAAGTTTACCAAATATCACTGTTTCTTAAAAAAGGAAACCAGGAAAATACATTAAAAAATCTAGACATGATTTCTTATTTTTGGTAAGTTGCTGTTTTGATGAGTATGGAACATTAAGGAAAAATATGTTGCAATAATCTAGCCGTAACCATTTTAGGTTTTTTGAACTTGAGCATTGGTGAGGGAAGGCAAGGCTGTAGGGCACCCTGCTGTTGGGGTGGCATGTGAAATGTTGTCTCTTTGGTTGCTGTAGGAAATGGTAATCTGTTTGGTGCCTGAGAAACTGCAGGTCACTCTCCAGGCTTCTGCTCCTCACACAGGTTGTTCCCTTGGGCTAAAGGAGGTGGCGCAACTAACCAGGGAGTTTTGTTCCTGGTCAGGAAATACACTTAAATTACATTTCAAGGTTATGGGATTTTACTACATATCAATAATTAGTACAGCACTTATATTGGATATTAGTCAATAATTAAGCATCTTCATTATTAATATGAATTATGAATAATATAAGTAATATAGATTATTAATGAATCTGAACTTTATGATGAGGTGTTGTTTTATATAATGCAAAAATTTTCTAAGCATGCATATTAGAATTTCTATATTCATTAAATGGGATCTTGTTTCTTCTTAGGAATTCCGAGAAGACATGCCTTCTATCCTAGCCGATGTATTCTGCATATTAGGTAAGTTGTGTTCTCTTCCTTTCAGCATTGCAACTGATTTTGAGAAATTATTGTTTTGTGTATCTGCTTGTTGACTTCATTAAATCTGTAAAGCATGTCTTCTCTTTACAAAGCATGTGTTGATTATTCCTCAGTGTATCTGTACCTCACTTGTTAATGTCTTTTCATTCTGCTTTGTTCTGTTATAGTTTCCAGAAGTTTGCCTATTAAAGGCAGTGGAAGTTGATCTGCCAAGAATAGTTAAAGGAGCTAGCTTGTAAGAATGTTGGATGTTAGCTAATGGAATCAGTGACTTAGTGATGTTATCATTCTTAAATATTTTAAATAAAAGTTGACTTACTGGTAGGTAGATCCTTTCTCCTCAGAATGTGTTCTGTAAATATTTTTGTCTGTACAGTCACTGTTAGTGAAATGGAGCTTATGCTAATTGTCCAGAAATCTAAAGGCAAATGGCATTGAGTAACTATCTGCCAGCTGAGCAGGCTTTAAAGATGTGCAGGTCTTATTCTGGTGATAACTTCTGGATTTTTATGTTGTAATGTTGATCCAAAGCTGTTGCTCTCATGTTTTCCAGCTTGCAGTTTCTGTCTTGCTCCGTGTCTGTGTTTTTCAACAAATTTCAGAAAATTCTTTTGCTGCTCTGCTCAGCACAGATCCTGTGTGTTCTGTGTATTGAAGGAGCGAGGCATCTTCTGTGCTGTGGTTGCCTGTGCAGAGAGGCACCTCATTAAGTTTGCATGTGCAGCCTTGGTTTTATACATCTGAATGATAAATTTTGACTTTGTTTTATTCATACTGTTTCATTCTGTGTCCTTGTGTCATCATTTTGTAATAACTAGTTTTCATAATGCAGTATTACACTGATTTCCTTTTTTTAATCTGTATTAGAAGACTTGAATTAGCCGTTTCTTGCACTTGCTTGAATAACTGAAACCAGTGTATCTGTCTGCCTTTTTCTATTTTTTTTTCTTTTCCCCCTTTCCTTTAAATTAATGTGTAGCCAAATGCCATGCTTTCACTAGTAGCAGAGAATAGCATGGCTAAGGAGCTAGGTTTCAAACTTTGGGACAAAGGACATTTGACAATTTCTTGCTTGTTTCCTTTAACCCTTTTTTACTGTAATCACTATTTGCTATCAGGATTTTTTTCCCAATTCTTTATGTGTTACAATATATGAGAATTTTGATTTGTCCACTCATCCACATTCCCTGGACAAATATTTTACTGCAGCTTGTTTGGCTGAGAGTCTTGGCTGCTAAGGTCCAGGCTGATCTGGCTGGTCTGTTGCCTCCACATTTACCCTGCTACATCACAGGTTTTCAGTCTCTTTAGGGTCTTCTCTCACATTTTTGTTGCTGATGTTTTCTCTATGGGTCTGATTTTAATGTGGGTATGTGTGGTGAGTTTTTTGCTTGTTTGTTTATTGTAATGTCTGCCTTGCATTCTTTTATGGAGTTTATTACTCCTTTTGCAGCTGCTCACTTCCTGTAACTATGTGGTTTTTTTAAAACTGCTTTAGAAGGTTTGCTTCTCTGGCCAGTGTTCCGTAGCCTGTCTTCCCATAGGAGCAAATTGCTTTCAGTAGTTGACAATACAGAAGAAATTAGTGGTGTTACAGGACCATAGCTGGTAAAAGACTGCAGACAGACAGTAAATGGTAGTTCTCTGATGCCACAGGGAAAGAGATTAGAACATTACCTTAAGGCCAGGATCATGCAGTTCTCTTCAGCGGTTCATATTTCTGTTTTTGTGTTTAGTATTGATCTTTAATGCTTGCCATAAGCGTTATTGCAACAAAGAGGAGGGCAAGAAAAATTATTGCAGCATTCCTCTGGTTTCTGTTTTACCTTTTAATGAGACTTGTGGATGTGTGGGAATTGTCGTCAAAGTATTATGTGAACCCCATGGAGGATGAGTGGGTGGGAAGTGACAAGATGCTACCATGTTATCAATAAGTTGCTTTGGCTTGTGTTATCCTTAGCACTAAAAGAAGAAACTGTCAAAATTTCTCCAGTAATGATTGCTTTTTTCCCCCCATCTTCTTTTGTAGATATTGAAACAAGTTGTTTAGAAGAAAAAAATAAGAGGGATCATTTTACACAACTGGTATTGGCCTGTTTGGTAAGTTGCACCTAGGAAGTCTTTTGGCAAAATGGCATGTCAAAATATGACAAAAAAAAAAAGAGTGTTGAAGCTTGCTTTTTTCTTTTTTTTTCTCCAGAAAAGACTATAAGAGTGTTTTCCAAATGCCCAAATAATTTAAAAATTTGTCTCCAAAGTGTTATGATAGAAGAATATAGTACAGCTCTCCCTTGAGTTCTTTAAAGAGTTTTGAGAGAACTTAAAATTTTCCACCTGCAAGTTCAACTGAAATTTTGCTTCTGAGTTGGGCTGTGCTTTGAGTTGGGCTTCTTTGTGCAACCTCCTCTTGTCTTTAGAAGTAGCATTCCCAAATGCATGGAATAAGCTTGATTTGTAGGAAAGCTCAGCATATGAAAATAAGATTTTTTTCCCAGAATATGAGTATATGCTTTGTAAATATGCAGTTCTTGGTGGTAATGTCCCTGGATGCTATGCAACATATACTTGGCAACCAGCAATTAGACTCTAAGGCTTGTTTCTTCAAGGTGCTCTTGTATATAAAATCCACCACTGTAAAATTCCAGTTTCAGTTATTAGTGTCTTAATTTTGTCTGCTTCTGTGTTTGAAGCAAAATGCAAACTTTTTTCTGTTGTAGTCAGAATGCACATGTAGCATTAAATAATTGTGTGGTTTCTAGGTCTTTGAATTAACAAATTTGGTGTGTGTTTTTGGTGTTTTTTAGTATCTTGTATCTGACACTGTCCTAAAGGAGCGTTTAGATCCAGAGACGCTGGAGTCACTGGGGCTCATCAAGCAGTCTCAACAGTTCAATCAAAAATCTGTTAAAATAAAGACAAAACTATTGTAAGTTTTGGGGCAAGGGTTGTTTGGGGAGTGGATGGGGAGGGGCAATGATGATTAGGTCTGATAACAAGGTTTTCTACCAAGTGCAGTGTTTCTTTGAAGATACTCAGTTTTCTTTAGGAAATATGTTTTGTTGCACTTTAACTTGCCTTTGACAAAAGAATTTTGTTAGCCCTTAGCTTTCAAACTCTTGAGAAATATAAAATCTTTCTCATGTTAGCTATGGCTTTTGCTACAGGGATTCCATATATGCAGAATAATTATTATTTATTTGTGACATGTGAATTTACAAAGTATAAGAAAATTAATTATTGCTCTTGCATCAGTTAAGAATAGGTTTTGTTTTCAAAACTAGGCAAACATAGTTATCTTAGTTTGTGCAACATAGGTTATGTTTTTTTGGTGTATGTTTGGTTTCTGTCTCTGTATCCAGTGTTTCAGTCTCAAAGAACATCACTTGAAACAAGAATAGGTTCTTAAGCATGGACTGCCACAGAGCAGTTCTCCAGGGTAGTGTGTGGAACAAGCTTTCCGGTTAAGTGTAAGTCTAATTTTTTAGTGGTCTGCATTTGAAATAAAAGAAGAGCTGGATTTGTTTGGAGAGTGCTTGCTACCCTACAGGTATTCATATACTGCATTTAATAGTTTTTGCAATAGCTCAGGTAAATGACAAGTTCTTAAAAATGTGTTCAAAATTAGCATTTTGTATAACTAATTGCTAAGAGCATAAATAAGCTTCACTGGATGCATGTTACACAACAGTATTTAATTTCTGTTTATTTGCAGTTATAAGCAACAGAAGTTTAATTTGCTGAGAGAGGAGAATGAAGGTTATGCAAAGCTCATTGCAGAACTGGGTCAAGACTTATCTGGAAATATCACTAGTGATTTAATCCTTGAAAATATCAAATCTTTAATAGGTAAGGAATTTATTGAATGAATATGAGCATTGGTTTTCCTATACGACTACAGAGAGTAGATCACCTTGGATAGAATTATAGTGTCTTGAAGTTCCTCTCTCTGTGGAAAAATTAATTTTGAGGATGTTGTGTAGGCATACTTAACCTTAGATACTGAATTTATGGTGTAGCCTCAGATATGCATGATGTGATTTAGACATCTTTTGAAGATGTGCTTGTCGTCTCAGCAAGCACATTGGAGCATAACAAAGTACTGCTTTTTGCTATTGAATGTATCAGTTCAATGCGTGAACATTCTTTCATTCTTGAAGATGTTGTATGAGTGATTCCTTGTGAGGAGAAATGAGAAGTAGTAAATGTTCTTCCTTTATCTAGTTCTTTTAGTGATTTTTCCATATTTCTAAGTTGAGTCATAATCAGAATCTCACAGTCAAAGTGCAAAATGCTAAAAACAGGAAATACCTGTAATTACCCTTGTTTTACACTTTCTTTTTGATTAAAGAGTTCTATACAATATATTGATGTTTGCATCAGTGCCTGTCTCATATGGTGCCAGTGCAGTAATGGGCAAAAAGCTATACTACCATTTTATACAAAAAATAATTTTTCATTTATCAAACTGTTTTGCCTGAGTGTCAAATGCCTGTAACAATAACATTTATTTTGGGAGAGATCTAGAGAATAGGATGGTTTTGCTAGTTATTACAGTGAAAAAATACACTCAGTTTGAGGAATTTTGTCATAAAACAGTTTTCTTTCTGGAATTTTAGGAATTGCAAAGAGACTTCCTACAATGTGTCAATTCTTTTAAAGTACTAACTTGCAGTAGGTTCTGGTGTTAATGGAAATGGCTTTTGGGAAGGAAAGACTGATCAGTTACATATCTGCATAGTGAATGTGCCTGGATAAAACATGTCATGGCACAATGAAGAAAATATCTAGGTGTGAGTTTTTTGAATAAAAGTAATATTTCTGCCTCAAGTATGTCTCCTGGAGTTTTGATGGAAAAGTTTATGTAGTAAAATACAGTATGATTTCAGCATTAGCTTACCTGATCTGTATATTTGCTCTTGCTCCCCTTCAAATAAAGAAACTGTTCTCTCTTCTGCGGGCAATAATGCCGAATTGACAGGGCAGTACCAACAGGAGGATCAGGATCTAGCTCAAATCAGAACAGTTTTTGGGGTGTGAAATAATTATTAGCTGGCTGATTTGTGTGACTGAATGAGTTATGTGTGGCAGCACAAGGGAAGAAGCAGCAGCCCATGCCTTTTGCTGGCCCTGTGGTGTTGGTGAGGTCAGGTTTTTAACTATTAAATGTTCCCTTTTAGGTTTTAATTTCTACTTTTGCTGTAATCTGGGTTGGAAGTCGTGTTTAGTATTTTTGCCTAGTTCAATATTCAACAAGTCAAAATGATCGGTGCTGTATTTATAGATGATCCAGATTATTTTGCTGCCGATGAATCAGGCTCAAGTTTAACTGAAAAGAATTAATTTTAAAAGTTAATGCATTTCTGTTTTGGAAACAGAATGAACATGATAATTAGCAATGTTAAACTTTTCTGCTCTATCCTTCTCCATTAGGATGTTTCAATCTTGATCCTAACAGAGTTCTGGATATTATCCTAGAAGTCTATGAGTGCAGGCCTGAGTATGATGATTTCTTCGTACCACTGATAGAGTCTTACATGTACATGTGTGAACCTCAAACTCTATGCCATATCCTTGGGTTCAAATTCAAATTCTATCAGGTAATGTATTTCCATTCTTAATTTTTGGCTTTCGTGGTTGGTGGTTGAACTGCAGTCAGTAATAACGGATTTTCTGCAGTTTTTTGGGTTTTTTTCATAGAAATTAATTTTTAAGTTGTAAAACTGTGGTATTAAAAGCAATAATTTCATTGTTTGAGTGGGAGTCTCTGTATTTTACAGGAGAATGCTTAATGTTCTCTTAAAAGAGCTGAAAACAATCTTGATACCTTCCACTTGAACTTGTAGAGTTATGTAAGGACTGACATAAACAAAGAGACTGTACATTATAAACAAGACTTATCCCCAGGAGTGAGGAACATGTTTTCAGGGGAGTCATGGTTGATATTTGGTAATATACTCGAGGGTTTTTTTTAAAACGTGTGGCTGGGAATTGCGTACAAGCACCACAGGGTGTGAAGATAGTTTAAAGTTTTTGTTTCTGAAAATACTGAATGTGTATTGCAGTTAAGTCTAGTGACTTGGGAGTAATAGCAGTTAAATGACATGATAACAAGGAGAACTTGTGGGTTAATATATTTCATCTGAACAGGAATTGAATGGTTCTTGTTTCATAGCCTTCTGCTTTTGTCTGATTGCTTTTTTCTTCAATTTCCAATATTGTCCATTTTAGGACCCAAGTGGTGAGACCCCTTCCTCCTTATACAGAGTTGCTGCTGTCCTTTTGCAACATAATCTCATAGATTTGGAAGATCTTTATGTTCATGTAAGTGACAGTACTACTCTGCTAGATGCCGAAGCTAAGGACATTTGAAAAAAGAAAATCAGATACTTTACCCTATTTCTAAATTTTCAGAATCATGATATTCTGTGTAATACCTGTAGGTGTACAATATTTAATGACTCTTAAAATTTTCAGCGTTTTCTTAATGCCACGTATTCAAATAGGCACACCTTGAAATACGAATGCTGATAAACTTTATTTGAATTATCTGTGTAACATCCTCCAGATTGTTTACCTTCTGGCAGAGTGGGAAGTTGGAGGTAAATGCCCAAGTAACCTTCCTTAAGAGCTAGGCTCTTTGAGTTTTGCTTTACAAGATCAGTTTTTGAGAAAAGGGGTAGGACAATTAGCTCTAAACATTCTTTTAGTTTAATAGTAGGGTTATTTTTTTTAAATGCTTGCATGTTCCTGAATAGGCCTCTCATTCTCTACATGAATTCTGACCATTTGTTAGGTTGAAGGAAGGATATGGACTTACGTGTTCAGATACAATCAGAGGCTTATTCTCTGCAGTCTGACAGTCTTATCAACCAACCAACATTCCAGTTTGATGAATGGTTAACGGAATGTTGTAGTTATCAGATTAATTTTATGTTATACAAGAATTTTTAATGTCAGAGTATCCATGGATAGTCTTAAGATAAGAAATTTTAAGACTCAACTCTTCCACTGAAATCAAGGAAAGAGTTCTAATATCTGTGGATGGTTTGGAAGGGAGTCCTGCCATTAATTAGTGTGGCCGTTCATAGCCTTAGTGACAATCTCATCAATATTGACTCGTCAATAACTGTCTCTGGCTTCATAGGAGTACTTTGGCTGAAAATGTGTTGGGTGGAGCAAGAGTAGGAGTGCATGTCTCAGATAATTGGTGTGGAGTGAGGAATGTGTGGTGATAATGCTTGTTTTTTAAAGAATGTTTATAAGCTTACAAAACATGCTCAGGCTTGGGGTTACAGTTCCCTGTACAATTTCAGCTCAGGCTTGTGCAGGTATGGGCATGTTTTCTGTCAGTCTCACGGCTCGAGGGTCCCTGCAGTCATGTGCACTGTTCACCTGCATGATGGTGATTCTCAGTCTCATTCCAGAATCTCTCTGCCAGTCTCTCTGTCTTTGCATGTTTGGGATGGTATATTTTTTTAAATCTCTTTTCAGTTCAGGCTTAATTTAACTTGCTATGAAAGTTTCTATAAAATAATTAGCATGTAGGTGTTCAGTCTGAAGGGGTGTTCATTGTGTGGCTCCCATACAAGAGCACTGCCAGGATTATCACTCATACTAAGAATGTTCTCCCCACCTCTGCCCTCCCTGCCCTTCAAAGCCTGTAAAATCTATTCTCAATTAGTGTGTGTATACACACAGCCATATAGAATGTATGGCATCCTGGAGATACAATTTACCCATTGAAATTCCACACTAGGTGCTTCTTGGTGAAGCTTAGTAGGTTTCCTGTGTTTTCAAATGAGAAAAATGCAGCTCCTTAAAACTTTTACCTTTCCAAGTGGGATTCGTTCATCCCCAAATTTCTGTGGAATGGAGGAATTCTTTCCTCCTATAATCAGTTTGGGCAAAGAAAAAACCAGTAAAAATCTTCTCTTATTAAAAACATTAGAAGAAAAGATGACTGTATCAGAGATCATGACTCTGCAGTAAGTTTTGATTACTTACTTGCAGGGAAAGTGTGATCTTGGTTTCAGGAGCTAAATTGAAGTTTGGCCTTGTCAGAAAAAGAGCTTTTCTTTTGTCTCACAACTTGACCTTTTAATTTCTGAGTGTAGGTTTATATTCCTCACCCTGATTATTCTCAAGTACAAGAGTATGCTGAGGTTTTTTCATACTAGGTACTTTTATCTAAGATGGTTTTTAAACAACAGTTGTTACATGTGTTTAACCCACATTGCTTGTAAATAAACAATCTGGTAAGCTTTAAATGGTATTTCTTTAAAATAAAGGTGCAATCAAAATGTATGGCTAAGTAGGTTACCTGGTTTTCCTTGGTGATTAAATTTTTCTTCCCTTTAGATGATCAATATTTTGAATATTCGCTTGGATTAAAGGCACTGAGTTGTGTTAATGTTATCATAGGGTGTGTATGTAATTGTCACCATAAAGCTACAGCTGAACGGTAAATTGGAGGGCAAGGGGGCTCAGACAATGAATGATGGTGAAGAAGTAGAATGGTATTATTTCTCATGAGTCCTTGATTTCAGAGACTAGTCTGTTACTAGCGTAATTCCCTGTTGGGGATGATGGTAGCAAAGAAAAGAAACTGATTCCCTGAAAGACTGTCTGATTAGTAATAAGAAAGACGAAGTTCTTCAAGCTTGGGTAATCCACACCAGCAGTTGGTCACTTCAATTTAAGATATAATGTTATGTTTTTTCAGCTTCTGCCAGGGGATAATGCCATCATTGAGGAACACAAGCGAGAGATAGTGGAAGCTAAACAAATTGTCAGAAAACTTACAATGGTTGTCTTATCATCTGAAAAGACTGAGGAAAAGGAGAAAGAGAAGGAAAAAGAGGAGGAGAAAACTGAAAAGGTGTGACTGAGTAGCTTTCTTTTCAGTAAAATTATTTAAATTACATTAAACAAAACAATTGTTATAAAAACATGTTTGTATTTATTTGAAAAACAGTTATGTACTTCTTGCATGGCTTGTATTTGTCTTCCGACCACACTTCTGTTATATTGAATGTGCAAAAATGCGTGGTTTGGGGTTTGTTCTGGATTTTTGTACATAAAATATTCTTGGTTCAATGGCTAATTGATTTCTTCCCTCCCTTTTTGTTGTATTGGCTCCACTATGTCCAGCATTTATACACTTCATAACCTTTAACAACTGCACTTCTAGGATTCATGATAGTATAATCCTAGCCAATTTCATGAAAATAAGGACATTAATAAGAGTTTATTCCTTATTTCTCTCAATCAAGATTTGGGACATAAAGAATTGCCAGACTTAGGAATGTTGGTATAATTATCCTGCATTGTAGAAAAAGCTTATAGCTGAAGATTTTTAGTTGTAACTGTTCACTGTGCTCCCTTTAAACCTGTATCTCCATATGTGTAAATTTATACTCTTCATTTAAGTTCCTACTATGTCATATTCATGTTGCCCTAGGTCTAATTTGATTTAGTGTGTCCAAGCTTTACTTTGGAAACAAAATTGTTTAATCTCTTAAGGGCCGTTCTGTTGTCATCTTCATTTGAGTGCTTAAGTACTTCCTAAACACCTTATTTAAAAGAAAGTGAAAAAAGAAAAAGAATGCTTGATATTTGCATTTTTAAGTGGCATACTGGAGAGGGGGGAGGGACTCATCAGTCTTGACAGTTTCTGTTCTTGATTTCCTGTATCCTCTTGGATTCCTTGTCAATCTGGTTTGTCTGCCTATTCCTACTTCCTCTACTCCACCTTGATAGTGTTAATCTCTGATCTTCCTTCCTCTTTTCATTTTTCTTCCCTGGCTTGAAAAATTTAATACCGTTTTCTTCCCTCAGGCATCTGATACAGTCACTGCCGTCTGGCTCTCAGCTGCAGCCACAGCTGCTGCTTAAACTGATTCCTTTCACTCACTTTAAATTTCTGGTTCCCCTCCCTGTTGCTTACACCACATTGCTTTGGTCCACTTTCTCTGCAGTCAGATGGGGCTGCCCAGAATTTTCTGAAGCGTGCTTTGTCACCCTGTTCTGATAGAAAAATAAACTCTTGATGGGACATGGGGAGTGTATGCATTTCAAGTAATGTCAGAGAAATTAAGACAGTTTTTATGGCTAAGATTTAGAGTTAAGAACAAGGGAATTTTAAGCTCTAGCTTTTCTGAAGGATTAAAATGACAAAGTCTGAGCCCGTGTGATGGGAAAATTAAGAGCTGTACTTAACAAAAACCAATTTCTGTAACTGCACACACTGTTATGCAATAAGTGCTGTTTCTTGAAAAGCTTGTTCTGTTAAAAGTATTTTTATAGGTGCTTAGCTGTTCACATCGTAGCAGTTAGGGGAGTAACTACATGTGAAAAGTGTTGACAGTCCAAGTTTACGTACATTGTATCCAGCATGTCATGGTAATGTACTACTTTTGATACAGTATCATGGAATAAATGCCTGCGGAAGGAAAGCAGTGTTTAACAATTACTGACCTGACTTCTCTTTTAAATCCACAAATTGCTTATTTTGTGTGGTTAAAATTCATTACTATCTCATGACTCCAGTGTGAATAATTTAGTCTTGACAAATGTGCTACCTACTTTTGCCTTTTAAGATGCATTTGCCATAACTGTGTGATAGGAGATCTGGACATGTCAAGAGTGTGGGCAGCAAGAATGGGTTTGACAGCAGTTCTGGACTGACCCCTCTGTGCCAGGCATGTCTTGGCTTTTGGAGAGCTCATGTCAGAACTTGCTTACCCAAAAGTCAGGCAGCATGTGAGCTCTGTAAGTTCAGCATGAATAGAGACCTTATCATTTTGTTTTGCGCTCAAGCTTTCCTCTGCATGTTACCATGTGCTGTGCTGTTTTCTGTTTTCAAAACTATCAGAAAAATATTTGCCCATGTTAAAGTTTTAAAAGGGAAAAAAAAACCCACTAAAAAAGCCATGCAAACTGTAGAACCACAGCAGTGTCTGTTTTGTAATTAATTATTTTTCTTGTCAGTCAGCCTTCTGTGCTTGTGTGGTTTAAATAAAATTATATTTTGCTTTAAAGTAATAAACACATTTTGTCCTAGACTTGTAGTCTTCTTTCCTTGGGTGTCATCTTAGTCTTGTAGTTACTTAGAGGTAGTGTTCCTTACTGTTAGTCACTTAAGAATAGACTCTTACCTTGGGGGCCAGGGAAAAGCAATTTATAACAGTAAAATATATCAATATTATGCCCCTGAAAAAGTGCTTCAGGGCATGACTTTAATAGTAGAGTCTGATTTCCTCTTATGCCTGTATTGCAAAGGGAATATTTGGTAAACTTTGTGTAGACTTGCACTTAAGTCTAGAGTCTCCTAGAATAGATGCTAATGGGAAACTTATGGTACAGTAAGACAGAGAAGGGGTTTGAATGTGGCTTAGCTTTTATTTTGTTCTAATCTGCTTTTGCAAGAGAAGTTTGTGCTTTTTAGACCCAGAAAAACACACAGCATAAAGGGTTCTTAAGTGCTTGCATTGTTCTTAAAATGTCCTGTAAGGAAATAAGCTGCAATAGATTGTGACAGTTTGAAAAATACGTGATCAGACATACATCAGACAACTTAATAAATTTCTGTTTTATTTTTAACTTTTTCTTTGATCCAGATGTTAAATTCTACGTGGACTGGTTTATAACTTCTTTTGAATTTTGCTTATTGTCTAAACATCTAGCTAAGTTTTATTTTGCATACGTTTTTATTACACAGTTGATATACAAGGGTTTTTTCTCTAGCTGTGGATTGCTGCTTAAGGAGAAGTATTAAGCAGACTTTATGAACACACTTTGTCTTTATTATCTTGCAGCCTCCTGATAATCAGAAACTTGGCTTATTGGAAGCCTTATTAAAAATTGGTGATTGGCACCATGCACAAAGTATTATGGATCAGATGCCTCCGTTTTACGCTACTTCGCACAAGCCGATTGCGATCGCGCTTTGCCAGCTCGTCCACGTGACAATTGAGCCTCTGTATCGCAGGTAAAGTGACAGCCACAATTCTGCTGCTGCACAGGGGAAAAACGATTTCTTTACAGCGTGAATTCACTAATAACCTTAATTATTGATGCATTTCTGACATTTCTATTTCATGTGAACTGCTGCACATTTTATTTTTCAGAGTTGGTGTACCTAAAGGAGCTAAAGGGTCACCAATTTCTTCTTTGCCAAACAAGAGAGCACCAAAACAAGCAGAGAGCTTTGAGGAATTGCGAAAGGAAGTGTTCAACATGCTTTGTTACCTTGGTCCTCATCTGTCCCATGATCCCATTTTATTTGCAAAAGTAGTGCGCCTCGGAAAAGCATTTATGAAAGAGGTTGGTATGACACAACAGCTGGTCAAAACATGAAAAATACCAATTATTCTGATGTCAAAAAATGCTTGTCTTGCGAATGGTGTGATACTCAAATGCTGAAACAAAAGAAAATTTTGACTAAAGACAAACTTGGAGAATCTTATTTTAATTTTTGATAAATTTTACGATCTAGAAACATCTTTATGAACAACTTTAGGCACTTTAGGTTTATAACCAGCGATATTTAGTGATATCTAATTTCTCATTATGGTATTCATATTTTAAAGTATTATCTGTGTGTGTATAATTAAAAAGCCCAACAGACATGGTACTGACTGCCTGGAAGCTTCTACATTATTACAGCAACGACGTAGTCAATGAGGATTGATCACACATGCAGTACAAATAATTTCAGCTTTCTGTTCCAGCTGTTAGGTTTCTTGGGAAGCAGGGGAGGTTGCTTCCTTTTACTTCATGTTTTTTTTTTCCCTGTTCTGCCTAGTTAAAATGCTACTGCTATTGATCTTGTGTCAGTGGCAAATCTTTAGATGCTGGTAAGGATGGCTTCAGTGTGGAAATCACTTCAAGTTGCCAACTTCAGAAATAAACTGATCTCTTGAGATGGGTTACTGTCTTTTGACCATATCTTCACCATGTGTCTATTGAAGGATTGACAATATGACCTGTTTTAAAAGGCTGCAGGTTGAATTTATATTCTGAACTGCCTTAAAATGTACTCGGTAGTTCAGATTGAGGCTAA
This sequence comes from Pachycephala philippinensis, assembly GCA_013397055.1. Taxonomy (NCBI): domain Eukaryota; kingdom Metazoa; phylum Chordata; class Aves; order Passeriformes; genus Pachycephala; species Pachycephala philippinensis. The sequence goes on along the minus strand of VWZT01005749.1, from coordinate 125,086 downwards.
TGATTTCTTTTGCTACTTTTCTGGGAATTTGCTATTTAACTAGCAGTTTCTGATTTATTCTCAAGTCAGCAACACAGGGTTTAAATTTTTTTTTTTGGAAACAGCAGCTCAGAGAAACTTTGGAATAAGTATTTTTTGAATTACTGTTATTATCAATGAATGACCAGTCCACTTCTCCAAAATTTAAAAATCATGGGTTTTGTTACCCAGCATTTTATTTTAACTTACAACAGAAAATTAGAGAGGTTGATTGATCTAAATGGTACTGGAGGGGAAGTTTTCCGTTTTGTAACTTTTTTTTTTCCTTAGAAGTATTTTTATTTCAACTGCAAGTAACAAATATTGGAATGTTCATAATTTATGTACCACCTGAGGGGAGGCTTTCATGTCCAGCTGTACCTGATGATGCAGAGCTAAGAACATAGATAGTTCTTGGGATTGAACATCTTTCTGTTCAAAAAATTGTCAAGAGAATTTATTCTTGTTAGGTTCCAAGATGCAGTGATAGGGTGAGAGGCCTACAATAATTTTGGGTTCCATGTAGTCTTTGTAATAAAATAATGGAAACTTTCCGTACTTTCATATCTCTGTAAAATTTCTTGGCATCTTCTTGTCCAGAATGGTAAGATTTCCCAATGGTAAATACTCTAACTTCGTAGTATGCTCATTTCTTGCTGGTTGGTGAGAAGACTGATATCACTTCAGTGATAGCTATGTTGCACTGACAGTGTAGTTAATTTGGAAGTTAAAATTTTAAGGGACTCTAAGGCATTTTATTGCTGTCAGCAGACTATTAGGACTGCTTTGTAATTCAAGTATTGAAGGTTTGTGAGAAAGCCCTTGTTTCCGTGGATATGTACAGTGGAATGGAGATTACTTGGTTATAGGAATCTCTTGTGCAGGTTTATCATAAATATACTTATATAAGAGTTTCATGTGTTTCTGACAAGAATGAGCAACATTTTAGCTATTTGCTCTAGGTTGGAACTGTGAAGAAACTCGTCAGTGACAGAGTGGTTAAGGTAACATAGGGAAAGTTATTTTTAATGCATTGTTGCCATCAGCATGTTCTAGTTGTGAAACTACATTTAACACAGTAGAAATACTTATAACTGAAGGTAATTTGACTCTAAGTTAACTCATACAGCAGTTTAAAAGTTAGACTACTAACATTGCACTGCAGCTGAAGTGCTAAAGTGTACCTTTAAAATGATTGTGCACTTACTGGTTTGATAGCTTGATATGCTTTTCATGGTGAGTGGAGCAAGCAGAGAGAAAAGGTAATTTAATAAGGAAGAGTAAAAGCTTAAGAGGGTGTTACTGAGAGAAAAAGATGGGGAAATAATCTGTGGCTGTTGGTAACTGCGTTGGAAGTCCTGAGATTTTTGAGGTAGAAGGTGAATGCTTGGGCATTTTTTTTCCTCTCCAGTAAGAAAATTCAGTATTTCTTACGTAATAGCAAGTTCCCTTGTAGCTTTAGTTATTATTTCTTTTTGGACAAAATTGTACAAAGCCCCTCTATATGTAAGGAATGCATTTCATCCATGCATTTGAATTTCTGTTTAAAAATACTTTAATGCTGACAGGTCTGGCAGATTAAACATTTAAGAGATGCTTGGCCCTTCAGGTTTATGCTTTTGCTGAGATAGCCCTGTTCTGAAACTGCAACTGTCACATTAACTGTGCTACAATTAACATGGTTGTCTTTGTTAAAGTTTCAGTCTGATGGAAGCAAACAGGAAGATAAAGAGAAAATGGTGAGTTTATTTTGGAAGAAGGTGTTTTTATGTAAGATTTTAATTGTGAGCAAATGTGCATTTTACATCTTATTTGCTTGGAATCAGCTGGAAATCCTCTAGCTACTTATTCACACTTCATGGCAGTGAAAAGCATAGAGAAAAGACAAATTGGAAGTAGGGGAGGTGTTTATTAGTACAATTTTTTTTAATTGCATAATTTATTTACTTCAAAATTTTTTAATTTTTTATCAAGATTGTTCAGAATGAAACCCGAGTGTCCAGTTGAAATCTAACGTAAAAAAAGTAGGGTTTTTTTTGAACTCAGTAAGTGAGTTTTCAGTATGAAGTTTCTGCAGTTCATTGTTACTTTTTGCTCTTTCTCACTTATCCTGATTTCCTGAATCATTGCAGAGAAAATGTCTTCTGGGTTTTGCATTTTGTTTTGGTTTTCTTTTCATTGCTGCTATAGTTATTCTAAAATAGCTCAGTGGAAAAGAGAAATGTTTAAGAAAGGGTAAGGATAGGATACTGAAAACATGGAAATTAGTAGTCTTGGGAACATGTATAGTGCTTTCAGGTTTTTATCTGAAATTTTGAAAATGGAAGTAAAGACAAGGAATACCTTAATACATTGAAAGCAAATGCCAAAATCTATTTTCTCTTGTGTTGCGCTTCATGCAAGTCCACACAATATCCATTTTTTAATGGTATGTTTGGTTCGAAAATGAATGCAACCTGCTGAAGACTTAAGCAGCTTTGTTCTAATATCTTATACAGGCAGATAAAATATTGACAGCATATGTAGTCCACAAATTATTTACTAAATTACTTATGATAGGAGATACTTCTAGGTCCTGTTTAGATTCTTGCTTTGTTCTGGAGGTCTTAATCTTTAGTTGTACTTGTTTTTTTATCAATGTAGTAAAATGTTCTATTAGTGCATCTGCGCATTGCCTGTATAACATTGCTTCTGAGGCACTTCCTGATAGTTACCTTGGGGTTTTGTCTTTATCTCAGGAGACGCTGTTCAGCTGTTTGCTGAGTATTACTGATCAAGTCTTGCTTCCATCTCTTTCCTTGATGGACTGCAATGCATGCATGTCTGAGGAATTATGGGGAATGTTCAAAACATTTCCATACCAGTACCGGTGAGTAGAATGATTTGTTTCCATCCTTTGGAATGGGCTGTTGAATTGTCAGTACTGAACTTCCTTTTCCTGTATAACTTTTCCAGGTACCGTCTCTATGGGCAATGGAAGAATGAAACATACAATAGTCACCCGCTTCTTGTGAAAGTTAAAGCTCAAACCGTAGACCGAGCCAAATATATCATGAAGTAAGTAGTCTATTCCCATAAATTATGAACTGCAGTTCACTGTATTGCATATCACCAGCTGAAGAAAAAAAGCTTGACAAATACAATCTCTGTCTAATGACTTAGTAATTTCCCTAATAGTCCTTGTTCATGAAGTACTTAATGTGTTGTGGTTAAAAACCATCGACTAAGGATACAGACAAATTTGTCACCAATAAGGGTATCTAATCTCTGAAAAATGTCCCGTTAAATGATTTAAAACCTTTTCCATGGGTAAGGTGTTCGATATTGCTTTGCTTATGGAAATGTCTGAGCGCTACGTAATTTCTCTAGGTGTGGACACACTCCAAAGAGTCTCAAGACTCATGTCATGTTTTCTGTAGATTTGAATGTATGGCAGTAAGTTGAACGGAATGATTTATTCTCATCCTCAAGTGGGCTCACAGCAATTTCAGATTTACCTCACATTTGATGTCACTGTCAGGGAATTAGGTTCTCCATTTGCCAAAAGCAAATGTGGTGTGATCTTACAATGTGGATAATCAGAACCTTTCCCTATAGGCAAGACAGTAATTGTTTCTGGATAAAAGACTTTGGACTCAGAGCTGTGAAAGCTAGGAACAATTGTTTTGATTCCCTTCTGACTTGCTGCATACACCATAAACCTTTCCCCCCTTCCCCTGTACAATGGATTTCAGTTGTGCAGGTGAACCACAGTGCTGTCAGTTGTTGAAGATTGCTGTGTGTATAATTTACTGTCAACTTCAGGTTTCAGGTTGAGCTCAAATCTTCAGTAGGAAATGCTGTGGAACTGTAATGCAAAGAAAGAAATACTGTTTCTCAGTGAACAGAATGCGACAAAAAATTACTGATCTGTGGCTAAATTAAATTTTCAGGACCAACTAGCAGCATCACATGGTAGTTTGGTGTATGTGGTACAGGTTTCACTAACGACCTCTTAAAGCAAAGTATTTGAAGTTGAAGCTAGAATATGGTCCATAGTAACACAGAGACAACTGGATTGGTGTACTGTCTGCATCTTAGAGGATTGCTCAATTTCCAGTTCTCAACGGAGTAGTATTTCTATGCTGAGATTTCTTGAAAACTCATCTGCTAGTGAGAATTTAGTGTCTGAGACTGACAAAGATGTTTCTTCACTGAAACTAACCTGTTGTTTTAATATTCTTCTAGCTTGTCTGTTGTAATAAAACATGTTCTCTTTCACAGGCGTTTAACTAAGGAAAATGTGAAACCCTCTGGAAGACAAATTGGGAAGCTCAGCCACAGCAATCCTACAATTTTATTTGATTATGTATGTAGTTACATGTCTTTGAATGCTATTTCATCCTAACAACAGATAATTAAAGTTCAGGAAGGGACCTGCAGTTCTAATTTAATTACTTTTTACTTCTGATGTAAATTTTAAAGTATAGTAATTTTTTAGTTGTGCACATAGTGAGATACTAAATATGACTTAATAACGCTTAGTGAGATATTAAATATGGAAACATCTCTTGAATTACCAACTGCAGAGAAAAATTAAATTTGAGATAGCAGAGGTGGGTCTTGGGTACAGAGATGGCTGATCATGTTACACAGAATGTGAATTCAGGTTGCTCTGACAGTTGGCTGTGAGTGGGGTGGAGATGGATCAGGGTCATTTAGAGGAAAACTTAAAGCTTTGAAGTCTGAAATACACCTACAAAGTTGGGAAGGATTTTTAAGATTACTTGGTGCTACAGAGTGTTTGAGAGGTGTAAAAATGTGTTGATGGGCCTCCATCTTATTCACAAATGTGACCTAAGAGTATTGATTTACCAGTTTTTAGGTTGTACTTGAAGAAATTACCGCTGCAACATACACACATGTGTCATGTACCAAAGAGAACATCCTAGAACTTGATTAATACCGTTTACTTACAGTCTTTCATGACCTAGCTTCATGGTTGTGGGACTTTTTAAAATAGTCTTTTATTTATTACTGTATGTAGCAACAGAAAATCCTGCTGATAGTGTTTAGGATTCTTAAGAAATATTAGGAGAAAAATGTTTTCATTATTTTATTTGCTGATAATTCAAAAGAGAAATTATACAGAATTGTTCTTACACATTAGAGACGTTTCACTGGTGTCTTTAAGGTACTAGACAGATTAATGAGATTGCCTATTTGCTTTGACAATTTTTTAGGACCTTCTGAAAAATTAATTTTAAGCATGTTTTGTGTAGGTTTTGAAGACAAGTATTGTAAAATGCTTTTATTATGTGAGAGATAAGGAATACTGTCCCTGTTCAGCTGAATGTCTTTTGTAACTTGCAGATTTTATCGCAAATACAAAAATATGATAACTTGATAACTCCGGTTGTCGATTCACTGAAATACCTCACTTCCCTGAACTATGATGTCTTGGCATGTATCCTTTAGTGTAAATCACTACATCTGCAGCACTACAAAGCTGCAGTTATAAACAGATTAAATCTGTTATCTGTAAGTAAATACTGTCTCTGTTTTCTATTCTTGCTGCTTTTTGCTGGAAATTTTCGTGAAGTTTGCAAATACCTTTGCACTTGTAGTGGTTTATGGAGCCCTCTATTAATTCTTTAACACTGTGAAAATTTTTCTTGGTTTTTACTACTTTCACTCTTGAAGGCATAATGGTCTTGTAAATAGTGAGGTAAATACTGCTTTTAGATTACTATTTCATGGTTTTATTTTTTTTAAGCCATAACTGTGTTAGTGCTTGCTATGCTTACGTATCATGTTCATGTATTACAAAAGCCAGAAAAATAAGTCTCTGTAACTTTTGTGCTTGTAAGTTGAGGAAAAATACTCTCTTTAACTACACTGAAGATTGTATCATTGAAGCATTGGCAAACCCTGAGAAGGAGAGAATGAAGCATGATGACACTACAATCTCAAGCTGGCTGCAGAGTTAGTATACTTGTTTTATTTATTACAATAATGTTTAAAATACTTCACCCTCCCTATGATCTATTCAACCATTGATTATTATGATCAATATTTCACTTGTACCTACTGACTAATATTTTAAACAAAATGGAGAGCTGGCAAATTTAATAAATCAGAATTTTTTTTTTCCTCTGTATTCCAGAAATGCATGTATTGCTAAGATGCCATATGAATTTTGCTAATGTTTATTTAATAATGAGGTGCAGTCACAGCTGTTTCTCTTTGCTTTAGGTCTGGCAAGTTTTTGTGGTGCTGTTTTCCGAAAATACCCAATTGAACTTGCAGGCCTCCTGCAGTATGTAGCCAACCAGCTGAAAGCTGGCAAGAGGCAAGTATTGCACAATGGATCCTTATAAACTCAGTTTTTATAAAGTGTTACTTGGGTGTTCGCTGATATACAGGCACTCGATGTAGTAGTTGCTGTAGCAGTGGTAAACTGCATTCATAGTACTGGGAAGGTTAAATAGCAGAAAGAAAGAATGATATACTCTTTAGTACATTACTTTTCCTCTAATTATACAGCTGTGACATTTTTGAAGCACTGATTTTTCGTCTTTAACTCACTTAAATAGTTTTCTTAACAGCTAACCAGACAGGGGGAAAAACCTACCAGCGTGTAATTTCATCACAGAAGTTATTGTACATTATTTGAAAAATAAGTATCCATGATATAAAGCAGTGTCACTGTTGTAGTTTGTTTTTCCTTTCTCATAATGTCTTCTCTGCAGGGATGGCTCTAAACTTTTTAATAGTGTTTAAATACTTTATCCAATTTATTTACTGGTAGTTGAATTGCTTCTTCATGTGTCAATGTCGATCATAACTCAAAACAAGGTTTCCAATTCGAGTTTTCCTTTTGTCTTTCCATTGTCATCACTTAGTATTATCGTTTCATTTACTTATTTAATTTTAATTTTATCACAGGTGAGTATCAACTTTTTTCTATTAGAAATCCCCATATGGTTATTGAAAGGCAGCTTACCAATGGTGATAACACAGTTATTTCAGGGTAGTTACATTGAGAAATGTAGTTTTTTCCCCTTCCCTGCAACGTAGACATTCAGTCTCATATGCTCCTCTGTCCCTGCTTTGTTTTGTTCTGATGATGGCAATCACATTGAGCTACAGAGGAAAGGTAAGTAATGCTTATTGTCTTTCCCCAAAATCACAACTGTAAGTATTTTGGGAAAAAAAAGTCAGTTTAGTACTTGGGATCATAAGAATAAAATGGATTTACCAGTATGACTGGTTTCATAGGACTGCAATATTCAGGTATTTGAATTGGAGTTTATGCTGGTATTGCACAGTCTCTAGACAGAAAACATACTTATGGTTGGAACAACAAACAAAAATATAAGCCATATAAATTATTTAAAGGTGACGCTTTGTTTTGGAAGGCATGGGTCAATGCTTTTTTTAAGTAGGTCACAAAATTTCAGAAGTTGGTGGAAAACATTGCTGTTTTGTGTGATTGGGATACAATTTACTGTACTTCTGTTGAGGAAAAGTCATTGCCCTTGCGGAATTCAGAGCAGGAAGTAAAACCTGGTCTCGGCAGGATGGTTATTGGAGTATTTTATATATTTTGTGTTTCAAGTAAAAATAAGATGTTTTCCATGTTTCCAAGTAACGTCTCCAGACTAACTTTGCCAGTGCATTTCTAAGGCTGTGTACTATCCTGGAAACTCTTAACAAAATATAAAATATAATGAAATAACTGTATAGATACAGTTTGAAACATGGAAAACAAAAAAAGAGAGCAATAAACTTTATGGTTAATTTGCTAATACTTAAAAGTTAATAGCTCCACATTCACTACCATCTTGCAAAACAGTGAAGTTGTTCTGAAGGGGTTCTGCAATCCAACTGTTGAATGTCTGCATTGCTTTAAAGTACTAACTTTTTACTTGCAATAAACAAATCCTTGTGCTTGGCATACAAGTTTCTTCTTGAAAAAAGAATGAAAATGTTGTTTACATGCATTGTAGTGCTGCTTTGTAATATATATTGAATGTCATAGCTTCCGGTTCTTAAACAAACTGTCTTGCTTTTACTCCACTTTTCTGTTTTCTTTGCAGTTTTGATTTGCTTATTTTAAAAGAGGTAGTGCAAAAAATGGCGGGGATAGAAATTACTGAAGAAATGACGATGGAACAATTGGAAGCCATGACTGGTGGAGAACAACTGAAAGCTGAGGTGCGTTTGTGTTAAATTTAATAATAACTATTGCTTTTTAATGGTGGTTCTAAAGACTGTGGTTCAAGAACTCTGGCAGCATAGCTGAGAAAGATGTGTGCTTTATCAGAGTTGCCCCCTCTTTTGGGCCTGCAGGCCTTGAGACAAGCAGCCAAGGCAGTGTAGATGTGAACCTTAATTGTTGTGCGTTACAGCATCTCATATTCAGGAGAGGGTGTTACATGACAAATCTGTGCATTCCAGCAGCCACTGAGTTTGGATGTGGTGCAGTCCTGCTGGCTCAGCCCTGCTCGGGCAGAGTAGCAAAAACTAATTAATAGCATGCAAGACTAGTTCGTTTCTGATTCTTCTATACATACGTTGCAGTACAGGATCCAGAGAGTTTTGTTGATGGACTATAGAGGAAACTCTATTGCTGTTAATTCATTAGTATTTCTGCAGTCAGCACACATAGATTCCATTTGTGATGCACTATTTTCCAGTTTGGGTAACTTTTTCGGTACTGTGCAGGGTGGATACTTTGGCCAAATCAGGAATACAAAAAAGTCATCTCAGAGATTGAAAGATGCATTGTTGGACCATGATCTTGCCCTACCACTGTGCCTGCTTATGGCTCAACAGAGAAATGGTGTCATCTTTCAAGAAGGAGGGGAAAAACATCTGAAGCTGGTGGGAAAACTGTATGATCAGGCAAGTAAAAACACCTGTATTTATGAGATCCCCTCCTTTTTGTTAACTTGTAGTGTATCATCGCAATATGTAAGAATTCAGCACATAAGTGGCAAAATCTGTAAAATTATGTGTGAGAATCCAGTACAACAAATACATAAGACTTCTAAAACTAATTGCAGGGTTGCTCTATTAAAATATATGGGTGTATTAAAAGTATATTATATTGACAAGTGATTTCTGAGTAAAAGAGCAAAGCATTCTTTGTCATAAAAAGTTAAATTCTTATTTCTTAAGTGTCCATCATGTTTTTCTGATCTCACTTTGGTAGTGAAACTTCCTTTTTTTTTTAAATAATTCTTCTGCTGCCTTAGGCAGTAGGAACCAGTTACATTCCATTCTGGTAGAATAGAATGCCCTTGAGTTCTACTAGCTTTTCTCGGTGGGTTTTTTTATTTTATTGTTCTTCCCCCGTGATAAATTTTTTGCTTTACTGTTTGGTGTTAGCATTTTTAATGAGAAACAAAAAGGAAAAAAAAACCCAAGCTTTGAAGCTCTCTCTAACTTAATTGTTGAACAAAATCATGTTTGCTAACTTCTTGTATCTTTCGCTTGTAGTGCCATGACACCTTGGTACAATTTGGTGGGTTTTTAGCATCCAATCTAAGCACAGAGGATTACATTAAGCGAGTGCCTTCTATTGATGTTCTCTGTAATGAGTTTCACACACCTCATGATGCTGCATTTTTCCTCTCAAGACCCATGTATGCACACCACATTTCAGTGAGTACAACTCTTCCATTTGTCTGCTTGTAGTGCTGCTCTGGTACCTTTTACCAGTACATGTGGTACGTTCCAAATAAAGTTTGTTTGCTAAATAAAACTTGTAAAGTTTTATGAGTAGAATTAGAAATAGAAGCTGTAGGCTGGAACAGGTTGTCCTTAATCTTAGAAAATATGGCCCATGTGTCAACTTTTACACAACTTACAGAAGTTGTAGCTAATGAAGTCACCTCTTCGGATGTCTTGGGTTATCAGTAGGAATTCTCTCCCTCCCTGTTCCCTCAAAGGTGTAAGTTCTTCTGCAGGTGTTTTAGATGGGTTTTTGCTGTGGAGGAAAGTGTTGCAGCTGCCAAATGGTGTGGTCTCTTGGGAAGTGTCAGAAATAAATTTGTTCCTGCACCTAAAAAGTTCAATATGGAGAGCAGTTTTTACTTGGTGTGGTATAATGTGTTACTAATAAATCCATCCAGTATGGATGAAGACTAAAGGTTCTGTATGAGGTTCTTCGGTGCTTTATGTACTGACATTTCACATGTGTAAATGTTGTATAGAAAGGTTTTTGAGAAAAGTTAAATTATATTGTTAAGTTTAATTTTTGTATATGTAAATTACAGGTTTCTATTTCTTTTATTTTTTTATCCACAGTCAAAGTATGATGAACTGAAAAAAGCTGAGAAGGGAAATAAACAGCAGCACAAAGTTCACAAATACATTACATCATGTGAGCTGGTGATGGCTCCTGTTCATGAAGCTGTGATTTCTCTGCACCTCCCTAAAGTTTGGGATGACATCAGCCCTCAGTTTTATGCTACATTCTGGTCTTTAACGATGTATGACCTTGCCGTGCCACACAGCAGCTATGACAGAGAAGTCAATAAACTTAAAGTCCAGATGAAAGCCATAGATGACAATCAGGAAATGGTATGTTGATATAATTTTGTGGTCCAGTAGCCTCGAAAGAGTTTCTTTTCATGAAGTATTATATTAAGGTTGTTTAGATCTGGGAAGTTTGGTCACCTAGTTCATCCATTCTGATTTGCCATGTTAACATAATTTGGATTGACTTTTCTTCATAATTCCTATGTTAAAAGTACTAGTGACTCCACTAAATGAAAATTACTGGAAAATCAGTTTCAGAAAGAAGGTCTTGACATCTGTATCTGTGGTTTGTCTATTCACTCTTAACTATAGTCAGCCAGTGTTCATAAAATCAATTGATTACTAGAGCAGAACATGTTTGAGTGAAATCAAAAGTTTTTCAAGTATTTTTTAGTATTACCAGGAATTTATTGCAAGTTATAGTATATTATTAAATGAGTTACCCTGACATTTTATAGCCTCCGAATAAAAAGAAAAAAGAAAAAGAACGCTGCACAGCTTTGCAGGACAAGCTCCTTGAAGAGGAGAAGAAGCAGTTGGAGCATGTGCAGAGGGTTCTACAGAGACTGAAACTCGAGAAAGATAACTGGCTTCTGGCAAGTAAGTGTGTCTAGGAGAAATGCTGTGGATGTTATTGTAGTTGTCACTGTCTCCAGAACTTCCTTGCACTAATACTCTTAATGTTGATTTGAAAACTTGATCTCTTTATGTGTAGAGGTCTACTAGCAAAGTAAATTTTTAGTTAGAATGTAATGGGTCTTTGCGAATGCTGAGTAGTTGGTTTTCATGGAGAAGGTTTTTGTTTCTTGCAATGTGAAGACCTTTTAAATTTTTCCCTAATTTAGAAAATAAGTTAGAGATTGACCAATTCAGTGGAAATTTGTAATTGCAAGCTGGCTTGTACTTGCTGACTGCAGTTGGAATGCTGCTAAGTTCGTATAATTGCTACAGGACAAAAAATAGGCATGTAAAGTCTCAATGATTGGTTTGAATTAATTTACTTTAAGTCCTGTGATAAGGAGCAATATGCCAAGGTTTGGGTGGTGGCATAAACCCTGTTCCACTGACAAGTTAAGTGTTATGCCAGCCTAACAGCCCCATGCAGTGAAACAGCATGCACATATTTCATATGGCAGATATGCAGCAAGCAAAACCAAGGTTTTTTCCTGCAAAACCTCTGTAATGTTTCATATTGCTTGTGAACTCTGCTGGTATGGTTAATCTGAAATGTTTGTCTCTGGTCAGTTTTCGTCTCTGGATGAACTTTGAGTTTGTAACTGGAAGTAGTAGTTCGTCTATCCCAAGAAGCCTAGCATAATCCAGTGGAAAAGAGTTTTCTTGTCCAAGTCGTGTAAGATCCATCCAACTGGTTTAACGAAGAAACACTGACAGTTATATCAAGAGAAGTTATTCCCTATAAATATTTAATGTACTGGTTTGGACAGTGAATGTACTACAAGAAATTACTGGTTGAAAAATTACTGCCTGATTAAAGCTTGGTCTAGAGGTGACTTGGTAAATTTGTCTACTTAAAGAAGCACCCAGAAGTGTGTAAAAAATAGTTTGCGTAGGTTATGATCTCTATATAAACACGTGACTCTTTGTGGCATAGTTGGAATAGCTTATTGTTGGCTCTTGTGCTTGGGCTTCAGCTGAAGAAAGTTTCCCAGCATTGTATCCAGAGGCAAGCTGACTATTTCAGCAGTTTGCCCATTGAAAGAAATAATCTGTTGTTGTACTACATGAGGAAATTGAACAGCACATCCGCTGTAGTAGTAAGTTTTATTATTTTTTTTTAAATTATAGATATTTATTTTTTGAAGGCTGGCTTCCTGTCTACAAACTTTTGATAGAGTGTTCGTGCTCTTGAGAATAGGTTAATTTTTGGCAGAGTAGGTAGCCTGGTATCTTTAGCAATTGGAGACTACCTGTTCTGGCTGGCTGTTTACTTGCTTTGTTTTTACACTTCTGAAGCAACACAAACTTGATTGTCCTATGAACTGTGATTCTCTTGATAAGATTTTTTTTTCTTTTTTTTAAGTATCAAATGTTTGTTATAACCTTTGAGGGGTAGATACTAAAATTAAACAAAGTCAACATAAAGTTTTTAGTTGAGTAAAAGCTGACAGTCCTTTTTTGAACAAGCTTTATTCCATGAGTATCACAGAACTGAAGCAAGGAAACCCTGCGTATTATGACTTGTGGCCTGTGCAAAACCACTGGTGGCCTTCATGAGGATCATGACTGTTCTTTCTTTGAAGGCATCCACTTGCAGTCTTTTGTTCTGTACTTTCCTCTGACCTTGCTTTCGTGCTGCACATTCTTCTCAGCTTGTTTTTATGCTCCTTGTTGCCATGGGACCAGTTTGGGTGTTGAGTTTACCAGCCTGTGGTTGGTCAAACAGAAACAGGTAACTCTTGAACTTGATACAGTGCAGTCTTCTACTCAGTGGTAGAATGAAACTTTCACAAAATGTGTGTGTTGGGGTGGTGGTTTACTGAAGACTGTTCCTCTTTAAATTCCTTTAAGTGTTTGATTAATTGGAAAAATGATTATTAATGGATTTTATAGAGACAGCATGTTCTTCAGTTTCTAAGGAAACCAAGCTGAAAGTTAACCTCATCTAGAAAAATGAAAGAAAGTGTTCTAAGGAAATAGCAGGTGGTGTTCGCTTTGCTGATATGCACAGTTTGAGCAGGTGGAGAAGTTTACTGAAGCTTTCCCAGAACCTGTTTTTAGCCCTGTTGTGTGAAAGAAGAATTTTGCCAGTAAGAAATAAACATTTGCTATATCCACCCTGCTATTCTATCCCCACCCTCAAACAGTTGCACTTACATTGACTTTTTCTGATCAATGCCGAAGATATGTCTGAAATACAAGTGGCCAAATGTACGAACACCAGAGTACGGATGTGTCATACTGAACTTCTTGGAAAGAGAGTAGTTGAATAATAAACGATTAATTTACTCTATTTTTCTTTTTTCCCCTCTCAACTTTTGTTTTTTGAAGAATCTACCAAAAATGAGACTATCACCAAATTTTTACAGTTGTGTATATTTCCTCGATGCATTTTTTCGGCAATTGATGCAGTTTACTGTGCTCACTTCGTTGAACTGGTGCATCAGCAGAAAACACCCAACTTCTCCACACTTCTCTGCTATGACCGAGTAAGTAGCTGCAACTCTATGTGTGTATATACATCATTACCACTATGAACATGCCAAGCTAGTGTCTCCCCTACCTCCCAAAAGAGGTGAACAAGATCATTACTTACGTTTCATTCTAGAATCTGTAACAATCAGAAGTTCACTTTTGTACTTCAGATCTTAGAAGCAAAGTTTTCTTAAAAGCTTCAGGGGTTTATTTTCAAGAAATGTTGTTTGTGTTTTACCCTATTGAGTCTGGAGTTTCAGAGCAAAGTCATTAGCTGTAATAGGAGTTGCTTTCAGGTTTTGTAACCTTTAAGTAATCTGCATTTCCATGGCCTGCTCTAATCCTCCCATTTTAGTTGTGTGTGCTCTTCTGCAGTGGAACCAATTTTCTTATGCTTGTCCCCCACCAGTAATATCCTTGGGACCCTTCTGACCCTGGCAAATGGTGCCACAGACAGTGGGCTAGTTTGTGTTACTACATCTGCTCTGATTTCATGCATCCAAAAGAGCATTCCTACTCAAGTAGCCCTATCTGATGGACGAGTGTGGGCTAGGAAAAAAAACTTCGTAGCATCAGCTTGGCTGGATGTTTACTTCTACCAGCTCCGATCATTATTAATTTGAAAATAAAACAGTTATGTTAATGAAGACACTTGAACTATCAAACAGTGTGTCAGCAGCAGCTGTTATGCATTGCTTGGATTCTGGGCTAAGTGTGAAAGACCAGCAGTTGGGAAACAAACAGTATTTTATTAGCAGTCTCTGTTTTATTCAGAAACCAGCTTAATGGTGGTTTAGATGAGAGAAATTTATAGTTTTTGTTAGGTCTTTTGCTTTTGTAATTCAGTAAGGTCATAGTAATGTTTTCTTGCTCTTTTCACAGGTTTTCTCTGATATTATATATACAGTTGCAAGTTGCACAGAAAATGAAGCCAGTAGATACGGCAGGTTTTTATGCTGTATGCTGGAGACTGTGACCAGATGGCACAGTGACAGAGTCATATATGAAAAGGTATAGGAAATTACTAACATGAGTTTGCTCATTAGAATATGTACTAACCATTTGTGTAATCCAGCACAGTAAAAATGGATTTAGTGAAAGTGTTAGATTTAAAAACAGTGTGATTGGATTTTTCTGATGGCATAATCATAGACTTGACTTATATTTTACTATAATTCATGTAGTTTTGATAGAAGTAATCTTGTATAGTGTCAAAAAATATATTTGCTCAAAAAAACCTTTCCATTTCTGATTTTCACATAGCTTACCTCAAAGATAATTTAGGGAACATATGGAAACTCTCCTAATACTCCTTGAACAAGCTAGTTAAATTATGAATAATCTTTTCTCTCACCCACAACTAAAATTTCAGCATAAATTGGCTTAAAAAAAAATGATATGAGTCTTGTAAAGTGTGATCGTGTCTCATTCTTTAGAGTTTAGAATTTACAATTACCAGTTTTGTTTCCCAAAAAATAATCTTTTCCTATTCTTTGATGTGTATGTAGGAATGTGGCAACTATCCAGGCTTCCTAACTATATTACGAGCAACTGGATTTGATGGTGGAAATAAGGCTGATCAGTTGGATTATGAGAATTTTAGACACGTGGTACATAAATGGCACTATAAATTAACTAAGGTAAATCAAGATGCCAAAAACATTACATTTTTGAATTCTTTAAAAAAAAAAACAACCCAACTTCATTAGATTTAATTTATGTTTTAGGCTTCTGTGCACTGCCTGGAAACGGGTGAATATACACATATTAGAAACATCCTGATCGTGCTGACCAAAATCCTTCCATGGTATCCGAAAGTGCTGAACCTGGGTCAGGCCTTGGAAAGAAGAGTACACAAGATATGTCAGGAAGAGAAAGAGAAGAGACCTGATCTATATGCATTGGCTATGGGGTAACAACAACTTATTTAAGAAAGTGGTTAAAAGTGGATCATGAAAGGCATCTAAAGACTCGGAACTGTTACAGTCCTAACATTTGATTTTTACCTTATCACAGAAGATTTCGCTATCCTGCATCTCGGTGCTGGCAGTGTGAATGAAAACATTCATTTTGTGCTGGATGATCACTAATTTCCTTTACAAGACTCTAGTAAAACACTTAAAATAGTAAAGATTTCTACTCACAAGAGCATAGCTTAATTTTAGAGAAATAATACAGCAGCAAGGAGATAGGAGGGATAGTAAAAGGAAGAAAGCCGAGGGCTATTGCTGCAAGACGGGTTAGATACTGGAAGTGTGTATGATTCTAAAATGCTTAGTTACATCTTCCTATGATGAACGTGGAACCATCCTCATATGCCTGAGGGGCAGTTCAGGTTGCCCTAACAGTTTGAAGTTTTGGCAGTTGTCAGTTTGTTCTGTGTGTTTGGCAGGGGGTGTATGTGGGGGGGTGTGTGTGTGGTGGTAAGGAAGAGAGTGTGGAAGTAGGGCTGCTTCTGTGCCTTAGTGGGTTTGTTTGTTTTTCTTTTTCTTTTGAGCTCATCAATAAACGGGGAAGAAACTGCGTATCAGTTAGGAAAAACTGTGAAATAAATAACAGATGAACTGTTAGATTAGATCCACATTTAAGATTCAACCCATGTTTTGCTTTATGTTTGTGCATATTTAACAATCTGTGCGACTTGCAGCTATTCTGGACAGTTGAAAAGTAGGAAGCCTTTCATGATACCTGAAAATGAATTTCACCACAAAGACCCACCTGCCAGGAATGCTGTACCTGCAACAGTACAAAATGGGCCAGGTGGTGCTGGGATGCCTACGTCTCTCACAATAAATACAGTTAGACTGGAAGAGGGCACTACTGAGGAGACTGGTAAACACACCTATGATTATTATATGTTTATTTTTTAGTGGAATTCTTCTGACATTACAGGCTTCTCTCAAAATTTGCCTCATTAAGCTAAAAAGAAAAAATGTAAATGTGACGCTAAATAGAATCAGTGCGTGTTCTTTATTTTTACTTGGTTTTGGGAGAGGATGTTCTGCTGCCTGTTTTAGCTGTTAGCTACACATGACCTTACATGAATATGCTCAGCTACTTGTTGTATTTTAACCAATAGGATGTATAGTAACTTGTTGAAATAGAGTTCTTCTTTTTTTTTTTTAAACAGATAAACTAAAGGAGAAGTCTCAGGGTGTGGTGAAAGTTATTAATAAAACTGTCAACGCTACACCAAAGGTGACAACAAGCAATGGAAACAGTGCGTCTAATAGGTGAGAAAAACTATTCTTACATGTTCTCTATTTTCTTCCTTCCAAGCCACAGAAATACACTTGAAAATGACCTGCCTTTTATTTTTACTTCTGGGTTCTGTATAAACAGTTCGCATTTCCTTAAAGTTTAATAAATGACATTATTTCTTTCAAAATACACAGTTTTACTGATCTGACGTTGTTAAATGCATCTTATTTTAGCTAAATAAGATAAATGAGAACATTTGCTTTTTGCTGTTCTGATAAAGAAACAGCAAATCTGAAATCTTACAGTGACTGCTCCAGGAAATTCTATCAAACATTCAGAAGTAAAACTCCTGTGATAAAGCTAGAGCTGTGTTTTGTATCCACGCTAACTGTCCATTTTATTTTCATGCAGCAAAATTATTAAAGAGAAAGATGATAAAGAAAAAAGCGGGAAGGAAAAAGATAAAGAAAAAAAAGACAAGACTCCAGCTGCCACTCCGGAGATGAAGGCACTTGGGAAAGATGGGAAAGATAAACCAAAGGAAGAACGGGCAAACAAAGATGAGAAAGCAAGAGAGATCAAGGAGAAAACTCCCAAATCTGATAAAGAGAAGGAAAAAGTGAAGAAAGAAGAAAAAGCTTCAAAAGAAGAAAAGTCCAAGACGGTTGTTACCATCATTGAATCAAAGTCAACTACAGAAAAGGAGAGAGAAAAGGAGCCATCCAGAGAAAGAGATCTAGCGAAGGAAATGAAATCCAAGGAAAATGCTAAAGGAGGAGAAAAGGTGCCAGTAGCTGGGTCCTTGAAGTCACCTGTTCCCCGATCAGAAACATCAGAATCTGAAAGGGGTAAGTTTGAATATTTAGTTTCTGTCCTTGTCTAGAAAAATAGAATGTGTCACTTGAAAACCACTGAATGTCAAAAAACGATAGAGAAGTTGAGAGAGAATGCCTACATAGTAAGTAAGATTTTGGCACTGGCTTTTCAATACAGTCAGTATCTAAGGGATGTGGTCAGAATAACTCCAAAAGGCAAACTGTGTGAATGTGTGGACTTCACACATCTCCAGTGAATGCTTGTTCTCACAAAGCTTGTCATTTTTTTACTGTAAGTCTGAATGGTCTTTTATTAGAATGTATTAGTATAATTTTGACCATGCAAGTTTTGCAAAAGTGTAATGCAAAAACTTAGTGGGTACTCTGAGAGCTTCATGACAACCTTTGAATTGGAAGAAAACAGGGAAAGTAAAAGATACAGGCCTTTGCATCCTTAAGAAGGATGCAGAAAGCTTTATCAGTCCATTCTTATATTAAGGGTTAGCAAATCCTTAAGTTATTATCTGAGGCTGATGTTGAGTTTTGTATTTGTGCTGCTTACGTCAAACCACATAAGGGAGGGCTGTGATGCTTTTCGTAGGGTTCACCTGTTCAGGGTCTTCATAGCAATTCCGAAGTTCAGATACTGACTTCCATAAAATTGAAGTTTGGAGTGAGCATAATTTTGCATCGGTTTGTTCACATTACACTTTCGCTGCAAACTTTCATGAAGACTTTTGCTGCGAACTCTAGATAGCTTAAGGAAAACAAAATACACATAGTGGTAAGAAACCTAGCTTTAATTATGTTGGTACTTCAGAAAGTGATATTATTTGATTCTCCTCTTTGAACTGTGTTTTAATAATGCCATTGTTCTGTTCTTTCCTCAGAACAAAAACGCCGCAAAGTTGATACACATTCTTCTCCATCACATTCCTCAACAGTAAAGGTTAGTATAGCCTGAGGAAGGCAGCACCCATGTTAGGCTCACAAGTTTGGGATGCCAGTATTCGACTTCCTTCAAGTTTTGTGCCAAGTATACACTGGAACCACTGGAGGTTTTATGTTGCATTAGAAAATGCATTCCTTTTCTTTATTGGCGGACTGTCTTTTTTTCTATTAAAATATTTTTTAATTAACCAAAATAATGCTTCAAGGACCTAGCACAAATTTTGTAAAATAGTGTTTGGAAATTTCAAGAGAATTTTTACACAGAAGTGCCTCATTGCTTTAAGCAGTCAGTTTTTTTGGAGTGCAATGGTAGCTACAAGCAAATGAGTCTTTGCAACAGAGTGGAGCATATTTTTCTGCACTTCTTTGAAGAATCTATAGCACTGAAGATTCCTGGATGATACGGGATGTACAATACCTCTGAATTCATCAGGCTTCTTGATGAGCATCATACCGATATGTGCCTTCTAAGGAGGAGTCTTGAAAGGAGTTCCATTTTAAAGTCTCCTTGGTGATCAGTTCTCCTGTAGTTGTGTATATTCAGTGCGCATGCAGCTTCTGTTGTACCTTCCCTTCGAGGTTTGTTTATTTCCAATGGGTTCCCACCATGTTGAGCCCTGCGTTACGATAAAACCAGATGTGGCCACCAAGCCTCCTACCCAGCAAAGAGAAACCCCAAGCACTCAAGCGCAGCACAAAACCATGGGCGTAGCCTACTTGAAGACTCAGGGTAGCCATTCCTTGCTCCATGTTTATATTATTTCTAAACCATCTATGTTCATGGAATCTTTGAATTTGCAGTACGTTGAACATTTAAAACTGTAAGTTACTAATACTTCATCAAGAGCACTGTGATGGATTATGTGGGTCTTTAAACTTCACCATCTTACCAACTTTAGAACAAGCTCTTTTTTTTTTCTGTTTTTTCAGCATACATCTTTTTCTATGTAAGATTTACTTGAAAGATTTAACTTAATTTTGGAGAATTCAAATAGCTTTTACTAGTTCTGAGGAAACAGATGACAGTGATAACTACTCACAATGATGAAGTTTTTTATAAATGGCAGCATAAGGTCATTCTAGTGTGACTTCTACCACATTTAACTGGAAGTGGAGAAGATACAGGTTTAAAAGTATTTAAAACCTGTTTCACCTCTTGTTCAGCTATATTTAGAGTTAAGACTACTTTTTCTTTATGTTTTTGTCTAGGCAGGAGAGTGTGTTTTCACTGTTCTAGGAAGAATTAGATATAGACTTATTTTGTAGTTTATTTAATAGCAGAGTCTAGAGAATAGATAATGACTGTCTTTTTTTCCCCCCTTCTTTCTTTTTAAAAAGTATTTCAGTCCGTAGCTTTATTCAGAGTACAGTATTAACATAAGATTTATTCCAGAAGGAGTAGCTGTTTTTTGTTTCAAGGGTACGGCCGTGCTTCCCAAAGTCCCTCCAGTTTCTGAAAACTATTCCAGCTCACGTGTCATCTCCGTTCATTTTCTACAGGACAGCCTCAACGAACTCAAGGACTCTTCAGCAAAGGTTTGAATCTTTTAGAAACCAGCCAAGTTTATTTTCATGTTTTGTTACAGAGAGAAGTTAACTTTTGCTCTTGTGGCAAACTCCCATCAGAAAATTCCAATTCCATTTCTGTAAATACTAGCATAGTAATAGAGGGATGGGGTTTTTTTTCCTGGTGTTTAAATCCTCTGTTCAGGAGAGACGGTTGGTGATGTAGAAGCACCATAACAAAAATCCCCTTAATTTACCTTTCTGTCAATATTTTGAAGAGATGTAGTATGTCAGTGTCTCTTCTATTCCCCTCTAAAACTGGTGAATACACAGAAATGTCCTTATGATTAAGCCATTCATTTGACTGAAAAGCTAATAGAATAGCTAAAATAGTTCTTAGAATTGAGGGGTTTTGAATATACCAGTTTAAGAACAGTAGTTAGTTAAAACAATATTTGAGACGTCTCTGGAATATTGATACTCTTTACCCTTACAACTGTATTAATGTTGTAGTACTATAGTATTGTGTTTCTAAGCACCACAGACAACCTCCTGAATTATCATCTTGGTGTATTTGCTTCCTGTAAATGCACTTCAGCTTCATTATCTTAGGAGAAGGGATACTAAAGAATGCTCTCAGGAGTTCATAGAATCCCAGACTGGAAGGGACCTCAAGGATCAGCTGGTCCAGCCTTTCTTGGCAAAAACGTGGTGTAGGCAAGATGGCCCAGCACTCTGTCCAGCCAGAGCTTACATGTGTCCAATTTTGGGGAATCCATCACTTCCCTGGGGAGATACTCCAATGGCTGATTGTTCTTGGTGTGAAGTGTTTCCCTCTTGTGTCCAGTTGGAATTGTCCCACGAGTAACTTGTATCCATTACCCATTATTTTTCCATGTGACCTTTTTGACATGTGACCCCTTGTTAAAAGGGCATCTCCCTTGGTAGCCAGCCTTTAAATACTGGGGCATGGTGATAAGGTCTCCCCTAAGCCTCCTCTTCTCATGGCCAAGCAAACCCTGTTCTCCCTGCCTTCCCTCTCGTGTCGGGCTTCCCAAGCCTTGGATCAGCCTTTGTGGCCCTTCTCTGGACCATCTCCAGCCTGTCCACATCTTTTCTGTATAGCAGGGACCAAAACTGAACACAGTGTTCCAAGTGGCCTAACAAGCACTTGGAATATTGTATTTTAGACAGATTCTGTAACTATTTCATTGCTTTTATAAAACTCAAGCACATTGTAACTGTTGTACAGTAACAATCACAGCCACTGCACACCCGCTGATACCTCAGGGGATGTGACTGATAGGAATTGGATCAAATCTTCTAAAGTTGCTGTTAAAGTCTTTGGTTACACAATCAGTTCCAGTGTGTAACTAAACTGCACAAAGGTTTATCCCTTGGAAAATGCTAACCATTTGGACTTCTTGGATACTTCTTGGGTTTACCTAGGATTACTTATATTCACTTACTTCAAAATGTGTTATGGATTTCCATTTTCTATTCTGTATTTACACTGTTGTTTTAGTTGTAGCTGTCTTTGTACAAAGTGTTCAGAACACTTTGTATGTTTTAAATCAAAATAGCTGTGATTCTGTAATGGACACTTGCTGATGGATTTTTTTTTTTAATTGAATGTTTCCAATACCAACTAGCTGCTTATAGGGATAGTGTATATAGGAAACACACTTTAGTCTTACTATTGATGAAATTACAGTGTCTGTAGATTGAATCCAGATACAACTATAAATCATCATCATCATCATCATCGTATCTTGTATATTTAATTTTTTTTATTTAGAAGAGTATAGTATTTTTCTTGAGCTCACCTCTGCCTGAAGGGTGATATATGGGAATCTGTAAAATCTCACATTTTCCTTCCTTACTCTGAGTCAAGATTCAGCTGGTTAATTTAAAATTTGCTTATGTTTTCATTACTTAAGCTGAAGTTTTATTTAAAAATATTTATTTTACTTATTAGCACATTGATTTAATTAAGCAGGCAGTGGAGCTATTTGTAATTAAATTATCAGCAAACAGCTTTATTTTTCTAGTTAATTTGGTAAGTTATGTTTCAGAATTAACTATAATGTGTTTCTGTAGACTTAGCTGGAAGTGTATTGCAGTTGTGTGACCTTTTAATGGATTTATTCTTTAAGTGTTGGGGGGATGTCCAACCTGTTCTTTCCTTTTCTAAATGCTATTTTCTAATCTTTCTCACTTAATGACCTAATCTTCACTCTTCAGTGCCGTTCTAACAGACTTAAAGCACTTCATGACAATGTTCCCTGTACATGGTGTAAGACAAGTTAAATGTTCTTCTTTACTTCCATGTACTTGTTTGGGGAAGGAAAGGGATCAGATGTTCAGAAACCTGTAAGATTTATGAGTTCAGCTTCCACTGAAAGTTAAAAGTCTAGTGCTGTTGTCTGCTTACAGACTTTCTTTATTCCTGATTTGGCTTAGCTTCTGGAGCCAGACAATGGAAATATTGGTTTACACTGCAGGTTGTAAAATAAATGGTGCCAGACTTGAATTAGGTGGTGTTTTTTTTTCTTTCTTTGGCATTTGTCCAAGTTACCACACAGGAGCACCCAAATTTAATGTGGCATCAGTTGGCAGCATTTCTAGAAGCAAGTTTATAAAGTCTTTCTGGTAAAGGTGGGGGAGGATGGATGTAGCTTTCCAAAACCCTGCATTGGAATGGTAGAGGAGCAGCAGAACCTGTTGTAAACAGCCATAAGAACACAAGAAATGGAATAGGAGAAAGCAGAGCTATGAGTTTGCTTTCTCCTGTGGAAAGCAGCTCTAGATGACAAGAATGGGGCTGTTTGGAGAAAACATATTTGCATGTCATTGTCAGCAAAGAAGAGAGCAGGGATAGATTTACTTTTGCAATGGCATTGTAGGAAATGGGATAAGAAAAGAGGAGTGAGGGAAAAGAGCAAAAAGAAGTATTTAGTGAAAGAAGTATTGAAGGTTCAGTCTCTGTTGTAGGAAAATAAAACTCTAGTGCAATAATAAAAAGAAAGAGACCTAAATTTTGTCAGTGTGACTTTTAACATAGCATCTCTAACATCAAGTTCTGGTAAGTTAAATGTTTACTGAAACTGGAGAAGGACAGGAATAATTTAATTTTGAAAGTTGTTTGAAACACTAATTGGTTTGGTTCGAGTGGTATCTTGACTGTTTTAAATTAATCTTCCACTTACCTCTTTTGTTGGTGTCCTTTTGAGTAAGGTGTCTCCCTAAAAAGAAATACAGAGAACATTTTAATAAAGATATTTTTGTCCCCAAATAAAATTGTTAACTTACAGAACTGGGGAAAGATTGAAGTATACTGATTTAAATCCGTGTACTGATGTAACTGAAATACCAAGTGGTTTTAGTTTAAAATGTGCTCTTAATATTTCTTAGATCTAACTATATAATTGTATTTCAAAAGACAGATATAGTTACTGTACTGTATCCATTTTTATATAACACATGTGCTACCTGTTTTATTGAGCTTACCAGAATTGTTTAGAAGAGATAGTGGAATAATAATCTAGAACACATTACAGAAAAAAACAATTTTATGTTCAGCTGTTTTTCTCATTTGAAGGTTAGAAATTAGATTAAAAGACACATTATTCAAAGTATTGTCTTAAATACTTTGTTGATAAAGATTATTCTTAAAAATAAATTCTAGCTTGTTTAAGCAGCTGATTCCATTCATTTGTTCTAGGCAAGATTGCAGCTGTTAACTGAGTCCATTAACCTTCATATCCTGTTTCTGTAGCCGCTGTGTCTGATTTGTGTTCATGCATCCAACAGTCCTGGTGAACAGTGTTGTGTGTATTTAATATAAATGTTTCAGTTAAGAGAAAATATTCTTGAATTTCCAGTGTTGAGTAAATAAGCTGTAGGCTAAATTATAGATGAGGAGTTTGAACATGTCTTCAGTCACTCTTTGTTTTGCTAATAAAGTATTTATGTTTAATATTTGAGCTAGATCTGATATGTTAGAATAAGACTTCTTTTTATTTACACATCTAGGAATACATATTAATATTTGGTGATGTTGCCTTAATTTAACAGCACTACGTAAACCACACTACTCCAACACTGTCCAAGAGTAAGGAGAGAGAAGTGGAGAAGAAAGATTTGGACAAGTCAAGGGAAAGATCCAGAGAGAGAGAGAAGAAAGATGAAAAGGACAGGAAAGATCGAAAAAGGGTTGGTGACATTTTTAATGAACTGGTTTAGACAGTTGGTATGTGCTTGGAAAGCTTTTTGTTCCAAGCCCTTGAAGTAATAACTGGCTGTACAGCCCATCTGAGCAGAAGTGATCTATATCAGCAGTGGCTTTTTTGTTCTGTTACTCTTTCAAAGGTCAGTTTGCAGTAATGCATTCAAACCTCTTCACCCTCCAAACCAATCTCCAGAAACTCCACGAGATGTAACACCTCAGTTACGTCCTAAGTGTTCAAAAACTAGTTCTCCAAAATAAGAATATAAGCAGGTGCTACTTCAGGAGTATGTTTTAGTCTGCTAACATCTTCATAATTGTATTTGGTGCCAGGATCATTCAAACAGTGACCGAGAGGTACCGCAGGATTCAACTAAACGACGCAAAGAGGAGAATGGCACAAGTACGTATTTTACTTTTTGTGCGTGTGTTTGTCAGGCTTTTACTTGTTGTGAATTACAACTTTCTGTTCTGTCTTTAGCAGGTTCTTCAAAACACAGCAAAAGCGAAAGTCCTTCTGATTCCCCTCGCTTAAATGAAAAAGAGAAGGAGAAAAACAAATCAAAATCTTCAGGAAAAGAGAAGGGTGATTCAATCAAAGCAGAAAAGATGGAGAAGAGCTCCTCTGGTAGCAAAAAGGTAAAATAAGCTGTTCTCCTCTTGTTGATTTGTTTTTGTTGCAGACAGAACAAGCTGATTTTTTTTCCCTAAAATTTATTGCTGCTTAATAGCCTAAATTAAAAAGATATGCTGTGAATGTGTAAGAAAATGCTTCTGAAACTTCTGGTATCTTGTGGCTTTAAATATCTCAGCAGTCACTCCTGGCAGGAGCAGTATAGTTTGGAGGAGTAGCCAGGAAATTTTGGCAGTAGCCAGGAAAATTCAGAACTTATACTTCAGGTTCTGAATAATCTAAAGTACTTGCAGACTGCTTTGGTAAACAAGTAGATGGAAGTAGGCTTAACTGATATATAAACTAGGCTGTAATTCAGATTTCCACATGCGTGTGTCAGCACAGCTTCTTTTGGTGAAAGCAGGTATGTTGCAGTTCCATTTGTATTCACCAAACAGTAGTTCCCAGATGCAGCTCTGCTGCTGGCACTTAACTGGAAGAGAAAGATAAAATAACCTCAGAAATCATAGAAGCTGAGTACTGTCATTTTGAGTACTTTTTTTTTTTGCTGTGTCCAGTTATAATGTTAAATATTACAGTCCTCCTAAACATCCTGTACAATGGGTAAATAAGCTATTTCCCGTATGTGTATTTTTAAAGGAATCAAGACATGATAAAGAAAAAGCAGAGAAGAAAGAAAAACGGGACAGTACTGGGGGGAAAGAAGAAAAGAAACAATATCCTTTTAAACATTGACATTTCAGAAAATTCCTGCAAATGAGCTTGCCTTTACTATATGTAGCAAAATATGTATCCTTTCCCTTAACTCTGAATCTACTCATAAATCTTCAGACAAGCATAGATAATGAAGATTCTTTCAGGCAAGGTAAAAATGTTTCTTATTTAATTTGTTTGATTTGATATCGCCTGTGGGTCCTGTTGACTGGTAAAGGATATACAGACAAAACAGCCTGAAATCATCCAGGGTGGCAGGGTGGTGTTTTGTGGTTTTTTGGTGTTTTGTGGGGATCTTTTTTTTTTTTTTTGGCTGATTGTGTTTCACGTTTGGGGGGTTTTATGGGTATATGTGGTTTTGGGTTGTTGGTTTTTTTTTTTTTTAATCACGATTATTATCTTAAAAATATTATTACTAATATTACTTGTAATTTTTCATTACTACCCCAGGGGAAAATATTTTCCTATCATCATCACAGAGATTACATAGATGCTCAGATTTTTTGGGGGGAAAAAAACAAAAGAGGCAGGAGATGTAGCATGTGGCAGTGTTTGGTGGAGTTGCATCTTTGTTGCTTTGTCCAAGAAAAGTTGCCATACAAAAGCAGAGGTGGATCCATGTCACTCTGATAGTTATCAGTCTCAATCTATGTGTTACTGAACAATATCTTGTCTAATGTGTTGCAAACTCAAGTTTTGTATCCTCCTCTTACTTCAACAAAAGCAGTAACTTTTAAACCACAATGCTACATAGTGCAGTTAGTCAGCTCAGTGTCTGCATAATCTTCTATCTGGTCAGATCTGAGGAGGAAGAAGATAAAGGAAAACTTTGGCATGGAAACATGGACTATTTAAAGAAAGAAAAGAGACTTTAGGGTATTTTGAGTAACCCTTATTCGGACTGGATCTTTTGGAAAAATCAATTGTTCTTTGAAGTTGATGGGGCTCTGAACGGTTTGGGGTTTTTTCCAGACCTATGCAGCTATGTGGACAGTTAAGATTTGTTTTATGGATGTAAGGGGAGGAGTTTTTTCTCCTCTCCATTGAGACATTTTAAGAATTTTGAAATGTTTTGTTTTCAGTTATTTGGGAAGGCAAGTGTCCCAGTGAACTTAAATTAGTTCACCTGATCTATCCAACTTTAGTCACAGATTGCTATTAATCTTTAGGCATAAGGTAGTGTACAACTTCACATTTCAAGGAAAAAAAAAAAAGGGCAAAATTTGAATGTCTGAGAAAAGTCTCCACTCGTGGATTGTGACCTCAGAGCAAAGGGAGCTTATTTCAAAAAGGATCTTGTGTTCCACTTGGTGTCAAGGCTCATTCAGCCGCTGCAGTTGAGGGCACATACGTGAAGGGGCTTGGGTAACAAAGCTTGTGCTGATGCAGTGTGCTCTTTGGTGGTAAAAAGATGGGAGTTCAGGTTAATGCTTCTTAGTACTATTTCTTTTTATCGTCTTGAAGTAATGAAAGATACTTATGTGAATAGTTTCTAAAATGAAAATGATGAGTATTCTCTGGAAAGAATTTGCTGGAATTTTCTTGACTCTTTGTCCTTCGATAGCCATTATCATCTGATTACTGTAGAGGGTTTCCAGTTTTTTCCCTATTCTTCTAAATGCTACATTGGGACAAAAGAAAAAAAGCAGTCTTGGTAGATCAAGTTCATCATTGAGCACTTACAGCTTCTTTAATAATAAAATATGAAGTTTTGTCTTGACTAGCAATTCAATATAAAGTGAGGATTGTCGTTAAAATAGTTTAAAAAGCACAACTGTGTTCTGCTGACTGTAAGTAACAAGTGCTCAGGTAAATGTCAGTTGTACCATGGAATTCACATCCATGTGTGATGGGCTAAACTGGAGCATCTGGCCTGGAACACTGACAGCACCCCACTGTGTGTATAGTGAAGTATGAAAAAGTGCTTTTTATAGCAACACAGTTGTGGAATCGCATCCTGTGCTTCTGTTAAGTCTTTGATACTGTTCTTCCTAATGTACAATGTCTGATTGACTGCATTTATTTCTTGCCTAATTTAGAGATAGTAACATTTTGAGGGGGTTGCACCTCTAAAGGAGTTTATACCTTCACAAGTGACTACTTGTTTCCTATTTGTATGTTTAAATTAGCATTTCACTACTTATAGAGCAGTGCTCATAATTATGTAGTTCTTGCTGTGGAATAATGTGGAGTTAGGGAATGATAAAAATAGTTTTATTTCCCCCCTCATTCTTTGAGTTGTGAATGGAATAAAATGTGAAGTTGTGAGATCAGTGTTTATTTGAACATCTGATTCTAATTATGTACACCTTCGTTGCAGGTGACATTGAAATGGGAAGATACCCAGCTGTGACCAGAAATGTATTTTCCAGAGTATAGATTGCACAGAAAATTGTGAATGAAGAGGACCCATCTGCATCTCCTTAAATTATTCAGTTCTCTGCTTTATTTCCCCATGCTAAGGACGTAATTGTTAAGTTGTACATTACTGTATTTTTAACTTGTTGCTTAGTTTCTTACACATTTATTTTCAGTACCTGGCTGAAAGTGTTACCTATTCCATATTTTAGCACAATGTGCTGCAAACAAACAGTTGCCATAGTGCAAATGAGGTTTCATGTGTACATAGTTCCACTTCAGTTTGTCGAAAATACTGCCTGAGTTTAGTAATTCTTTCAGTTTGAAATTGCATTCTTTTAGATGTTTGAAAACCACAAATAAACAGTTATTGAACCTTTTTGGATTTACCTCATTTAAACTCAGTTTTTATTTATTACTTGGCCTGTTTTTAATATCGGTAACTAAAAAAACAAAGTTAAGTGGGAGCACTGTTTTCATGCAATGCTTAGGGATTATTTGTATATTGTGAATAACGTTGACTTGTTTAAAGAAACAATGAATGAACCCTGTCCCATCCCAACCTAAACCTGTGCTCAGTTGTCCCGTCACACCTTTTGTTTGTCATGTTGTTTTTAGATTGATTGGAAATGCTCTCTTCAAAACTGAAATAAATTAAGTTTCAGTTACATCTACAGGAGCTTTGTATTGCTGAACTTTAGTCTGAAAATTTCACAATGATGTTTTTAAAAAAAAAAAAAGAATTTTTTTATCTGCTAAATTCTACCAGTGTAACCTTTTTTCTAAATAAACAATAGTTTTCTCAATGGGTCGTAAATCATTCTCTGTGTGGTCACTTTATTACTTTTATGGATTGTTATGAAAATTGGATGATAGTTGGAATTGGGGGGGGGGGGGGGTTCCT
>VWZT01005749.1:79876-96069 GCA_013397055.1 Pachycephala philippinensis | reverse complement strand
GTGGTTCCTGTCTTTGCTGAGGAGCCCTCTGTACCTGCCCTTTTTTAGATGCCAAAAGAGAGTGTAGTGCCTGCTGTGAAGTGACAGATGTGCTGCCCTTCTCCAGCGGTTTCCAGGAGCTCAGCGTTTGCCTTCCTGCATTCGGTCAAGTTCACACCTTTCTTTTGAGCCACTTGTCCCATGTCCAGTTGCCATTAAAATCTCAGTTTTGTATCAAATATTAATACTATTAAACACAGGGACTTGTATCTTAAATATTTTGGGGTTTTGGTTTGTTGGGGTTTTGGTGACTTTTTTTTTTAATACATTGTGAAAGGAATGTTGATCAAAAGTTGAACATCCCTGGTGCTCTATGCTTTCAGTAATCTGGGATTTGGGACAGAGGCATGTTGTCTTGGTGCATGTATTCAAAATACTAAATATTAAGAATTTTTAGTGCTTGTAGACTTGGTCAGTAGAACTCTCCTGATTAGCTTTGTTCTGATTACTGAGTGAATCATAGAAGATTCACTTGGCCCTGCAGTGGAAGAAAGACACAGACAAATCAGGAAGAGAATCGGGTAAGAGTTATCCAGCTAATTAGAAGTGAGAAAGAATTACTAAAAAGAAGAGTAACTAAGCTAAATACTCAGGTCCTTTTAAGTACCTCATTAGGGCAGTCTAAAATGAAACACTTCTATCAAAGTCACTCTAGTCCTTGGGCTTTACTGGAGTGTGAATGAGGTGAGGCTTTGGGTGGGGCTGCAGCCACCGGCCTCCCCCGAGCTCAGGGCTGCCACACCAAGGTGGGCAAAGAAGGTCAGCATGAAGGTCTCTGAATACAGTGTAATCTCCAAAAAACAAGACGACCACCTGTCATCCCGGACACGGACAGAGAAGTTGAAACAGTAATTTAGAATTCAGTTTGGAGGAAGCGTGTACCTGTCCTGGCAGGAGGGTTCGTCCTCACTTGTGATGCCGCTGGCATGGCAGGAGCAGTGTGGTGTTTGCACACTCCTGGAAGCAGTAGCGGGGGAGGACAAGGGATGTGGGATGTTACACTGACCATGTCATGGGTGTGGCCAGTGCAGACACACCCCCAGCGAACTGCAGCGGCAGAAGGGAATGATTAAACTTTGTGAAAGCACTTTGTACTGTGGCTGGGATAACTTGGATGTGCTCTGCAATGTCCTGATTTCCTGAGAGGGGCCACAGGGACGGTTTCTGGGCAAGTTCGTGCCTGTGGGAGGGTTTTCTCCCCCAGAGACAGTGCAAAAGACAGCTGGTCCTTCCGATCCTTCTTCCTAATATGGGTCTCTGCAGCGACTCAGCTGCATTTATGGAGACAGCAGTGAGGGTTTGGTGATGGAAGTTGTATACTAAGTACAGCCAAGGGGAATCAGTGAGTCCCAGAGGGCTGGAGAAATCATGGAGGTGGCCGGGTTGTGTGGCTGTACATGTTCTTCGTGCCCAGGTGGCTGAGAAGGCCAAGGACATCCTGGCTTTCATCAGCAATAGTGTGGCCTACAGGACCAGGGCGGTGGCTGTCCCCTGTGCTGGTGAGGCCACACCTCAAATCCTGTGTCCAGCTCTGGGCCCCTCATGGTAGGAAAGACATTGAGGTGCTGGAGTCTGTCCAGAGAACAGCAACGGAGCTGGGGAAGAGTCTGGAGCACAGGTCTGAGGAGAAACAGCTGAGGGAGCTGGGATGTTCAGCCTGGAGAAAATGAGGCTTGGGGGACCTGATCACTTTCTACCTTTCCCTGGAAGGAGGTTGTTGCCGGGTGGGTGTCAGCCTACTCTCCCAGGCAACAAGCAACGAGACAAGAGGAAACAGCCTTAAGTTGCTCCAGGGGAGGTTTAGATCGGATCCTAGGGAAAACTGCTGCACTGGAAGGTTGATCAGGCATTGGAACAGACTGCCTAGGGTAGTGGTGAAGTCGCCGTCCCTGGAAGTGTTCAAAAGATGTGTGAATGTAACACTTGGGGCCGTGGATTACTGGTGATCATGGCAGCGATGGGTTAAGGGTTGAACTCAATGGTAAGTCTTTCCCAACCTAAATGTTTTTATAATTTGAGAGGGTTGTGGGGAAGAACAGAGAGGACCGAGAGGGTGTGCAAGCAGCCCTGCCCTGCTGTGGTCGTGGCCCATGGTCCCGGGGAAAAACCTAGTACCCAGAACCCATTAATTAAGCCCTGTCTGATGTGATGCTCTAATTGCTCTGTATTATCTGCAGCATCTGTGATAGGTCACAGCTTCAGCTATTTCATAATAAGGTGTTTTCCCTCAACACTGGTAAACTTCTCTTGTTTAAAGAGCAGGGGAATATTAAATAAACACCATTTATATTTCTTTGCCTCAGATCAAATCACAGCTCTTGTATTAATTTTGGAGGATTTTTTTGGCAATTAGCCTGCTCAGGCCATATTTGGAATTCAAATGCAATATCTGTAGAAAGGCTTGGAATGATATTAAAAATCTGCTTCCCCAGAGAACAGGGGAAGCAGGATGCTCAGGCTCGCGGCTCTCGCCTCGGGCCGGGGCCGCCGCGGATCGGGGCCCGCCGAAGGCTCTGGTCGCGGCGGTCTCAGAAAGCGGCGTTCCCCCTGTCCCGACCGCTGCATGTCAGTGTTGCGCCGAGGACGGCATCGCACACATTTCCCCCCCTTCCCGAATCCATGGCTTCCTGGCATTATAGAATTGCAGAACGGTTTGGGTTGGATGGGACCTTGAAGATCACCTCGTTCCAACCCTCTGTCGTGGTAGGGATGCAGTCCACTAGACCAGGTTGCACTAAGACTTGAATGCTTCCAGGGATGGGGCAGCCTCAGCTTCCCTGGGCAACCTGTGCCAGTGCCCCAGCACCTTCACAGGGAAGAATTTTTCCCAAATATCCTGTCTAGACCTACCCTCTTTCAGTTTAAAGCCACTCCCCCTTGACCTAGCACTCCATGCCTTGTAAAAAGTCCTTCTCCAGCTCCCCTGTAGCCCCTTTACATACTGGAAGGTGCTCTGAGGTCTCACCAGAGCCTTCTTTTGTCCGGGCTGAACAGCCCCAACTCAGGGGCTGTTTTCAGGGGAGAGCGGCTCCAGACATCTGGGTTTCTTTGTGGCCTCCTCTGGACTCACTCCAGCAGGTCCATGCCCTAATGTTGTGGCCCCCTAAGCTGGACACTTGCTCCAGGTGGGATCTCAGAAGAGCAGAGCAGAGTACAATAATCTGCCTCGACCTGCTGGCCATGCTTCTTGTGATGCCGCCCACGATATGTTTGGTTTTCTGGGCTGTAACTGAACAAAAGTTATCCCACAGTTATCCCCTTTCCCGCCATGCCCTTCATGCCTGCTCTGTCCCTGCAGCAGGCACCAAGCCCTTGTCCTCTCTCCCTGCTCTTGTGGCTCTGCCCCCAAACCTGCCCACATCAACTGGCCCAAGGCCCAGGCACTGCTCTCCCACACTCTGCTCTGCTTCTATATTCCTTTAATCAATTTCTGGTGGTACATCATACCCTTCCCTACCTGTTACAGCATATCAAGCATCTGCCACATGCTCATTAATTGGTCAATTACTTTATTTATATGCTAAACATTATCTAAAACACCAGTCATTACCAGCATCATGGCTTCTGTTTGTGTTGTGCATTTTTTACAGGCTTTAAGTAAGTGCCTTACCCTCTTCTTGCCATCAAGTCTGGGGTGCTTGCCTGCACCCCTGTTAACCCTTTGTGGTCCAGTCACCAGCTCAGTCCCATTCCTGAGCCCTGTGCAGGTCCCCACTCTGAGAGGGCAGGTCAGTAGTCACTGCCAAGTTTCCCAGCCCTTCCTCCGAGCCGTCTCTCTTTGGATTTATCTTGTTTTCTACTTCTGCCTTTATGGATACGAAAAAGGCCTAAGCAGGGAATTTCTTTAGCCTTTGCAGCATTTTGTGAAAGCTCTGTCTTTCCCATGTAAAGAATTTAAAACAATGTTACAGTTTTGTAAACTTCTACACCTGCAGTTGTTTGTCAAGGATTGTTATGGTTTTAACTAGAAAAACATCTAGAAACAGATGGTTCAGAATCTGGCCAATCATCTCAAGGGGTGGATGGCCAAGGGACCAATTACTTTATGCCATTCAACACGCTTCTGTGTATTAACATATAAAAGCTGTTCAATTTTCCATTAGACTTCCTTACTTCGGATCATCTTTGGTGCTTGGACTGTGTCCTTCTTTACCCATCCGGGGTGCTACAGCGACATGCCTTCAACTCCTCCCTGCCTGAAATTAGAATGAAGTAAGAAAAAGCTGAAATCACAAAACAGATGATGGGAGAATCCCCCATAACCGTCTGCTGGGGCAGGCCAGGTGCCACCACACATCCTGGTTTTGATCCCCATCTGCAAATCAGCTCCGAGTTCACCCTGAGGTGTCAGCTCTGCCTGTTTGCTTGGAGGTGCCAACAGCCTCTTCACCAGCGGGAAATGATGCACTGCTGGAAAGCCTCTGCTCTGCCTTGGCTCTGGTCTCCTCTGCCCTGTGCTCCACCACTTCCCACAGCACCTTCCCTGCTCCTACTGCTGCACCTGCTCATCTGATTGCAAGTTGCTGCAGAGTAGGATCTTGTCCTCTTGCTCTGCTGTAAGATGTCCTGTCATCCTAAAAATGCCACAATGGCATAAATAACTTAGGGCTATAACACTTCAATGATAGAAACAGCAATAAAAAAATACTTGATGTGTGCACCAAGGTTTCATTTTCCTGCCCTTGGTGTCAGCCCATGGAGGCGTTGCCACCCAGCACGTCAGTCAGCCAGAGCCATGGTGTCCAGCAAAACCAGCACTGCAGGTGCTTCCAGTGAGTTTTACCAGCTGCACCAGGGAAGGACAGAAGTTGTACTGCCACGCTGGCTGTAAGGTGTGTATGGCAGCTCCCGTGCTCAGACTCCTCCCTGGGTACCATGTGGTCTCTGGCTGCTCCTTGCCTGGTGGGGCAGCTGCTGCCTGTGCCTGTGCCTGTCCCCAGGGGAAGCTGGAAACCATTTTTGTTGATGCTGTTGCAGTAATGGTGCCATATTACAAACCAGTCTCAGTAATTTCTCTGTTTTTAACTGATGAAATAAAGACAAGAAAGCCCAAGCACAGAGTCAGAGCAGGACCGGGATGCTGATGGGCAGATTTTGGCCAAACCTGCCTCCCACAGGGCACACATAAGAGGGGTGATGGGGCTCCAGCCTGGGGCTCCTGGACTGGGAGAGATGCAGCAGTGGGTGCCCTGGCCCCGTTGGTGTTGTCCTGTGGGGTAATGCCAGCCTGGGCCCTTCCTGCAGCCCCAGTGCCACGGGGACACCAAGCACGGCTCAGCAGCACGTTGGGCTATGGGTGCTGCTGCTCCTGGGGACCCTGTCCTCTCTGATACCAATTTTAGATGTATTACATTCTCAGTAAATACTACTATGAAATTTATAATATCCATGCAAATATTATCTCTGTACTTAAATCCTTTAGGTTAATTGAAAAGAGCTATCATTATCCAGATCTTGTTTTCATATTGCTGCTGCAAAATAGAGCCAATTTTCCAGACTGAAATGATGAATGTGGGCACCAAAGACATTTTGTGATTTGATATCCATGACATATTATTATTTTAATAACCATAAAGAATACTTATTTTTGAAAAAATAAGTGTTGCAGTGCTTAGCAGAAAACCTCAGAAGGAAAAAACTATGCCATAATGCTACAGTATTTATTTTATTTTGTTGTCAGGTGTGGTGTGCCATGGGGAAGAGCTGCTATTGGTTTGGGTTTTTAGGCTTGACCTTGAACACTGTTGATGTCCTTTTTCTCCCATTGATGGCTCTTGGAATTTGATGCATTACTCTGAATTTTTCCTTATATTCCCCACCTGCAGAAGTCTAGAGACAACGTCATGCTGGGATGTGTTAGAGCCCAGCATTCTAGGGGTGTCGTGTAGCCCTTCTGCCATTGCTGCAGTCTGTGTAGCAAAGTCCAGGTTTTGGCCCAAAGTGCACTTGTGGCCCAGGGAGGCTCCAGATTCCTGACAGCCCCAGCCAGGCCTGGGGTGACCAAGCCCTCTCCTGCCTCTCATCCCTGCGGCCACAGAGCTACGTGAGGCCATCCCCCCCACATCCCAGCTGTCTGGGTGCAGCTGTGCCACTTCATCACAGCCCTAATTGCCCTGTTTCACCTGACACGTATCTATTAGAAAACTTAACACCCATTGTGCAGGTCCTGGTGCCTGGTGAGCCCCGGTGGGGCAGCACGGCAGCGACTGCAGTGACTGCTCACTCAGGGCAGGGTTGGCATCAGTCTGGCACTGATCTTTTGCTGGGGCTCAGCGGGCACACTGAGCCCTGCTTGCAAACACATTTTGGCAGGTCCAGGGGAAGGGAGCATAACTTACCCCCATGGCTGGTGCAGGGCTGTGTGTGGCTCTCAGGCAGCAGGGAGTGGTTCAAGACTGCTCTCTAGAAAAATGCAGCCCACCCACGTCGGTCTGGATGTTGAGCATGAAATGAAAGCTGAAGGACAGAACAGTATTTTTTCCCCATGCCTCCCTACATTCATTGTGTGGGCACTTCACACATACACAGGCTCATTTCAGCGAAGCCTCTCTGTGCCCTGTGGGAAGGGTGGTCCCACACAGAGGCCAGTCTGCTCAGCACAGCACCCTGCTTACAGCCAGGACAACCTGAAACCTTCATCCTTCTAAGGTGGTTTAGGGTCAAATAATTGTTTACCGCTCTGATTTAGCCCTTGCTTATTCCTGAGCTTATTTGCAGTTGCTGAGGCCTCGGCTGAAGACACAGGGTGGGCTCAGCATGTGTCCCCCACTGCACTCATGTGCAACGAGCACCAGTGACAGCTCCACAGGGATTGGGGCTGGGGTCAAGCAGCCCCATGGTTGGGGCCCACTGCCAGACACCAGGTGCTGAGCAGGGAAAGGTACCAGTGACCACCAGTACATTCTTCCCATTTCCCCTGCAGCCAGAGGCAGTGCCACAGGGACACTCCAGGCAGCTCCTGTTTTGCAGGGTGTATTTTGGCCAGCAGCTACTGAACCACTCAGCTCCATGTCCACCTGCTCTGCAGCAGCGCTACTGCCCAAGACCTTCCCTGGGGGATTATTTTTTTTTTTTTTTCAGAGGCTGATCTTTTCATCCCCAGTCATCCAAGAGAAGCCTGGTGCGGCTCCAGCTCAACCCCAGCAGGCCCTGGGTGCTAATAGCAGTGTGACCCTCAATGGTCCCTGAAAGGAGCCCAGGGAGCTGGTTCCTGATGAGGACCATGAGGGTGGTGTGGCCAGCGGTACCTCGAGAGAGGCTGCCCCTGCTCTGGTGTGGTTTGGGTGCACACCAGCTGTTTAATACCAGGATTACTTCCTATGGTTCATAGTTCGTGGTGACTTGGAAAAACTACACTGTGGGTGAAGCAAACTCAGTCAATTAGAGTTGGCATTAGCTGAAATGTTGGGTGAAAAGTTTTTTTTCCTTGAAGAAACATTGCAAAAAGTTGGGAATTGCAGGAAAATACATCTGTTTAGTGAACATTAAAGGAATTCATTTACCCTCGCTGCTGCCCACTGCAGGGGCAGGGCAGAGCATCTCCCACTCTGGCTGGAGCCCTGAGGCTTCTCCCCTGCTCCTTCCCTGCTCCCCACAGGAAGCTCCTTGCACCTTGCAGGATCAACCAGCTTCTATAATCAAGAAAATAAATAATTAGTTGCTTTGCAGGTTACCAAACCAGAAATACCCATTTCCCAGCAGCATCCTCAGTTCAGCGTGGGGGCCCCTAAACTGGCCAGGCGGGACAAGGCTTTGAGCAACCTGGTCTAGAGAAAGATGCCCCTGCCCATGCTGGGGCTGTTGGAACTGGGTGACTTTTAAGGCCCCTTTCAATCCAAACCTTTCCAGGGTTCTGTGGTAAATATCTGAGGAGCATCCCAGACTGGCCAAAGGGAGAGCAGTAGGGAGGGACTCTTTCTCTGCTGAAGAAAAGAGAAGCAAGCTCTTGAATTTTTTTTTCTTTACAGTTTTATTTACAAAATGTATTAAAACTCTTTGTACAACACCTCATCAAAATGAGGCTCAGTAATTGATGCCCATACATGCAGTTTATGCTTTTACAGCCATTAGTTTGCTTGGCAATTTTTCTGCTCACTCAAGTGCAGTTTCAACAACCAAAAATAGGAACTTAAATTACAAAAAGAAAAAAAAAAAAGAGAAAAAAAGAGAAAAAGGAATGAACCCTCAAAGCCCCTAAAGCAAAACAAATTAAAAAAATATACCAAAACAAATCATCATGATACTACTCAAACTTCTGATAGCTTGAAGTTGGTAGCCGGAATTGGTAAGCACTCAACACATTTTAGATTTACATGCAAGTTTAAAAAATATTAAACTGTTTACCAAACTCCCTTCACTGGTGTGAAGCCTCCACTCTTAAAAATTGATCTGATAAACATACATCTTTTATACAGCTTTTAAGAAAAATGTTAGTCTTAAATACAACTCATAACTGCACAGCTTTAGCTCGCCCTTGCTGGGGACGTGATCGCGTTCAGAAATTGAAAAAAAATCACAGTTTCATGAAAAGAAAATGAAAACAAAACAATTTTTTTGTCAATATCTTGTTAAAAACTTGAACAATAAATTATTCTCCTATGAGCTTTTAAAATGATTTTATATTACATTTTGTTGGAAATACTTATTTTTAACAAGACTTTCTTTTTCTTTCTTTTTCTTTCTTTTTTTTCTTTTTTGTATTTTTTTGGTTTTTTTGTTTTGTTTTGTTTTGTTTTTAAATCCTATTAAAAGTTCAAATCTATCATCAGCAAACTAAACGCCTAAGGGTCAGACTGGTTTAAATGAGTTTCTTTTTCATTGTATGTTACTGATGAAATAAAACTCTATTATAAACTACGGAAAATACATATTGTCGATTAGAGGTAATTAGTATGCAGATATTCCATTGAACATTTCCCATGTGACTGACAATATGTTTAAAGTTTTGCAATTTTTTTTTATTTTTATTTTTTTTTTTAATTTTTATTTTTTGAGATGAAGTTAAGTAATTTCCAGGCAGAGGTTCAAGGCTGAAATGCTGCTGCTGTCTAAGATGTTGGATGTGAGTAATAGTGAGCCCCTCCTGGAGCAGAGGTGGCCAGAGCGCAGTGTCCTCCTCACAGAGAGGCAGGGACAGGAGCATCCTCTCAGCAGGCATGAAACAAGAGTTGGCAGGAGCTGATATAATATAACAGTACTGGCAGGAGTCATGTTAAATCGCTTACTATTACTCTGGAACTGCAGCTCTAACTGGAGTTACTATCCTCTTTCCTTGCTTCTGTTTTACAAGGACCATTACTGAGAAGCATTAGCTGAGCACGGTGCTAGGTGGGAGAGAACTGGGGAGAAGCAGAAGCAGGCCTGGGAAAACCTAACCTGTCCTTCTCTTGCTTCATTGCTTGATATTAAACAGTGAATTAAAATGCAAATGCACAGCAAGAAAAGAGATATATGGTCTGAACCTAAACAGCAAGTAGCTTTTCCTTTTTTTTTTTTTAATTTTAAAAGCCACCCAATGTCATTTTAATAAAGCACCTGTAGGTATGCCTGATGATAGAACAAAAAATAGGAATGCAATATTTTCGGCCTGCACTTTTGCTACCTTGTCAAGAAATTAATTTACTGATCTGTAAGCAAGACATGCAGTTCCACAAATTACTTTCTTTTGGATTTACAGATTCACAGCCATTGACCTTAATTGGTTTGAATGCACAGATTCTTTCCTTCAGGTGTTACACGTTTTGTTGCTATACAGAATTGCTCAAATTAGCTGGAGAGATTGAAGTGGCTCAGAGAAAAAATAAAATCACACCACTGTAAGTAACAACTGAAACATCTTGACATCAGCTCATACAAGCAGTGGCAGGTCAGTCCGCGTTTGCACGCAGCAGATTTCTGAGGCTTTGTGTCAGGAGGAGTTTCATAATTTGATACAACTGGGGTGGCTGATGAAACCAGCTGTGGTTACTTTCAGGACACAAGTTCAGTTACTGTGCAGTGGTATCAAAGAATGGCTTTTTTTGCACTGATCTTTTTTTACAAGAATTTTTTTTTTTCACATACCAATGTCTTGTTACCAGTCCTTTCCTTTTCTTTTTCCTTTTTTTCCCTTTTTTTTTCTTTTCTTTTTTTTTTTCTTTTTTTTTTCTTTTCCTCTCTTATTCTTTTACTTCTTTGAAGCAAAGCAAGAATATTTCGGTGATGGTTTGCATTGTTGTGAGTCTCAGAGTCTTCCATAAGGCACTGAAGGAAAAAATAGCAGTTTTTCCTATTAAAAGTACATTGCACCATCATCAATGCGTGTCATGCCTGACACCTTGGAGAGAGTACAACTGGCTCAGGTGGTCCGAATCCATGAAGTAGCCACATTCTCTGCTGCTTTTTCTCTTGCATGCTGTCAGGGTGAAGATCTAAAATAAAACCAGAGAGATTTCATCACTGCCTGGCAGCAAGGGGCAGGGGAGCTCAGCCCATGGAGAGGCACAGGCTGTGGGCAAGGGGATAACCAGGCCTTCTCAGAATCATTGGTCAGCAATTCAGGTCCACTTTTCCTGCTACAGAAATCATGAATTCTAGTGTAGAAGGTTTGGTTCTACTGCAAAATTTTTTTGAAATTTCCTAAAAGCACTTACCTGACCTGATTATAGCTTACACAACATAGAGGAAGAGATCAGCAGCAAGCAAGATAAGAATTCTGATTATAGTGATTTTTTAAGCAATTAACAAAATACTTTCATTTGAACTAGCGTGATGCTGGAGAGAGGAGTTACTCAGTTCAGCATGAAGCCAGCTACGCCTGTGTGTAAAACAGAATGGTACCTTTCTGATCCTGCTTCTGATCAGGGAAGAAATTTAAATGACTGATACTTAGAAACTGCTACAAGATGTTGTTTCAAAAGCCTCTTGCAGCAGCCCTCTGGTGCACACAACAGAATAGCACAGACAGCTAAAAAAGGAAAGAAAGAAGAAAACCCAGAGGGTTTATTCCCAGCCCGCAGCCGTACCCCTAGATTTTCACACTTTCTGTGCCGTACACATTGTAGCCTTCTCTGTAGGTAGCATAATTCTGGGTGTTGGTGGCGGGAGCGGGTTTGAAGTTCTGCGTGTTCTTGGTGAGTTTCATTCGCTTGGACTCGGCCCGAGACTTGTAGCAGAACTCGATCAGTGCCACCATCATGGCCAGCCCCAGGCCTCCCACAAGGATATAGAACACGCCAGCAACATTGCTCAGGCTCAGAGCGCTCGTCTTGTCCTAAGAGAAACGAGCCACACCGTTAGTTCTGCTGTCAGGGGCAGACGACAGACAGACAGACAGACAACAGGCTACTTTGCATTAGCCCTAGCTGGAATAGCTACACTCATGGTGTTCAGTGTCCGGCCCACGGACCAGTGCTGACCCCCCCATCCCCGCAGCCCGGGGCTGCACAGCAGTGACTGCTCTGTCCTCCGCCCTGTGGTGGGTGAAACCCTGGCTGACTCCAAGGCAATGAGGTTTTTTTGGCCACTGACCTCCCCAGGCCTTTGGTGTCCCAGAGCAAAATTGCCTACGGCCAAGCATCCCTGGTAGCAAAGGCACTGGGGGAAAGCTGTGCCGGTGGCTGCATAAAACAGCAGAATTTATGGAAGGCCATGACAAAAGTAGAAAAAGCCAAACCACTACACACTTGGGTTTGGTCAATGTAGGTAAAATTCTTGAGATGCTGCTAAACTTAACTACCTTTTTTTTTCAATAGTTAGGAAAAAAAGCCCACCCTAGAAAGATGGTCATTTACTTAAGAGGTCAAGTAGCGGAGCCCTGAGCTAAACTAGCACCTTCTAGAGAGTGAGTTATTGAATGAAACCTGACATTGTAACACAAAAATCACTGGTCAGTGTTTATCTTCCTTCAATACATGTCAGATGGGGGAGAAGCTTGCATTTTTTAAAACAGGGTTCTGGAACAGGATTAAATAGAGCTGCAACCCTTCTGCTGCTGCATGGGTGGGTGGCTGTGGACAGAAACAGCTTGTGACTGGCACGGCCCTGGCTGGGCTGCCACACCACACTGGTCTGGGTGGACAGGCAGGTGCCAAAGAAATTTGGCTGTGCCTAGAGAAGACACTGCTGAAGACACTGCTGGCACTCAGTTAACGAATCTCTCTAGGGAGAGCTAAATTTGCATATAGTCAGAGTAAAATATGATCTACCTTGTGTCTGTGTGTTTCACAGGCAGTTTGGATACAT
This sequence comes from Pachycephala philippinensis, assembly GCA_013397055.1. Taxonomy (NCBI): domain Eukaryota; kingdom Metazoa; phylum Chordata; class Aves; order Passeriformes; genus Pachycephala; species Pachycephala philippinensis. The sequence continues at coordinate 83,808 of VWZT01005749.1, read as the reverse complement.
GTGGTTGTAGCAACCAACCTGCCATTTAAACTAAAGATCTTAAACATTTATACCTCTTTTTGATCACAGTTCCTTTTGGCAGCTGCTGTGTGTTCAGATACCCCATGATCCCAAAGTTATCTGATACAACAGCTACTGGATTGTGCCTTAAGCAACTTCCAGTCCTACTGAAATCAATGAAATTTTATTATTGGCTTTGCTGGAACTTGAAATTGTCCTCTGACACTGAAAGGGTGCTTTGAAATTATAGTTTTCTGTTTGAATGATTACAGAGAGCACTTCCAAAGGCACCAGGGGAGTTAGGCACTCAACTGCGACTGATTTCAGCTGGAGCTGGATTCCTCCTCCTCTTGGTGCCTTTGAAAATGTCCTTCACTCCAACAAGCCCAGCACTTTTACAGAGTTTTTTCTCCCCAGTGGGTCTATAAGCATTAAAAAAAAAAAAAAATCCTCCTTTTAACTGAGTGGTGCAAATAAATATTTCCTGCAATTTAAATGTGCAGCTTCTGGGCTGATCCACCTCAGGAGTGGGACCTGCCCTGGGGTCTACAGTGGTCCTGCATGAGGCTGGACAGCCCCATAGCACGGCTGGTGGATGATAGGACAGTACAGCAGCAAAATGGTTCAATGCAGTATAAAAAGGAATATACAATATTTAGGTAATGATTCACCATTAGTATTTCTAGATTTTTTTTTTTTTAGATCAAACCAATTTCAGAATGAATTGGAAAACAGGGCAGGAAAGGCATTTTTTCCTTATCAGCTGTCTGTCCTGAAAATCTGTGCCCTTAGCAAGCATGTGACTGTTTCCCAAACTGACATGTAGAGAATCTAAGTAATAATTTTGACACAAGATTTTTTTTTTCAATAAAAATAAGAAAAGATGCTGGCCTGAATAATAGACAGTGACTGTGCTGAAACTTGCACATTTAAGTGAAGACACCAGCTTGGGAGGTTTGGGGGCTTTTCTTAGCATGTTTTTCTAGAAAAATACTCACACAGTGAAACATACTTACAACTACAGTCTGTTACTGCATATAAGAAAAATGCTGTCCTGTTCTGAGGCTTACTTATTTTTCTCTATTCTTTTCTTTCAACCTTCAAAATGTAAATAGCAACTTTTGAAAGTCATTCTTGGTATAAACAAACAGTGGGTCAAAATGTGATTGCTAATCAGTACAAAAAGACCTTCAGCGACTGACCTTACTTCCGGAGTCCTTGGCTCCACATTCACCCTTATCGTACCACCATTTGTTTTTCAGCTTGTCTAAGATGCCTTGTTCACTGAGTTTCAATACTGCAAGGTTTACAGGAGTTCTTCACGTGGGAAATAACATAAATAACATTATATTATGTTATTTTATGTTATTCAATCTTTAAACTACTTTAAAACTATACAAAGCGATAAAGCAGGGTTCCTGGCCACAAAGTATTTACACTGCAGGCAACTGGATCATCCCCTTAAGTTAACGCTAGAGCATCTCTACATTACCAGGTCCTGCCCATATCGCTTTGAGTAATCGGCACTCACTGTTAAATGAAGGCAGTAGAAACAAACAAGGCCAATCTCCCACTTTGGTGCACCACAGGCACTTGCAGTAGCTTTATGGATTTGGGTGGGTTTGATCCAGCAGGACCCCCCTATTGCACTAACAGATGGAAGCCCCCACACCAGCCGCTGTGGCTTCTCACGGTCAAACAAGACTTGTAGCCCCTGGTCCTCAGCAGCCCCCATGCCTGGTGGGTCTCTGTGCACATCTGGAAAGCAAAAACCCCCAGGCTGGATCCATGGAGGGGGTTTTGCCAGCCGTCACAGCCACTTCCCCGCCGGCAGTGGCTTCTCCAGCTCCTGCGGCTGGTGCTGCAGGGGCTGTGCTCAGAGGCATCGTGCTCGTCTGCACTGCCTGGAACTGCTGCATCTCGAACTCCCCTAGTCCAGGGAACTGCAGCAGAAAATAAGCAAATGCAGACCTCTATGAAGCAGATTAGTGAATATGGAAACACCGGCTGAAAGTGCCCAGGGTGGGAAATGCTGTCAGGATAAACGGAGATGCTGACTGGTGCTGCCAAGAGCCCACAGCCCAGACAGGCTGAGCCCATCTACCCCTTCCATGTGGGAAAGCAGCACCTGAGGAGCTCTCGGTTGGGTTTTGTCATTTCCACTTCCTCCTTGTGTCATGTCTTGTTTTTTTTCCTGCCTGTTTCCATGAGACAAGGCTCCCTGTGTAAGGGACATCTTCAGTTCCTGCTCCTGCTTGAACAGCTCTGATCCCTGCTCCACGGCTGCACAGGGCTGGGTCCTTATACTCAGCAATGCAGTGTCACTTTACATGGGATAACACCAGGCAGACACATGCACAGCCTGCTTTGGGTCCATTCAGGCCTGTTGTCAGCAGAGGAGACACAGGAGCTCAGCCCATGTCTGCCCCAGCTCCAGCCTCATGTCTGGGTCTTTCTCCCACCCCTGCCCAAAGTGCCTGACACTGTGCAGAGCAGAAGAGACTCAGGAGAAAGACACCTTAAATATAAGCTAAATTGCACAGTGGCATTTAGGGAAACATCCCCAGACTGGGAGGGCTCACAGCTCTGAGCAACAGGAACGGCTAAGCCCTGCCATGCCTGGGGCAGGGCAAGATGCTGGAAGAAGTAGCTGGTAAAGAAAAGCCCTGTTCCCTCATCTGCCAAGACGCTGCCTCTGAGATGGCTGTGAGACTGTTGGTGGCTGATGTTGGGAAGTGCTGCCCTTGGAGATGCTCCGTGTTCTTTGGCAGGAGGGTGGCAGCCGAGCCCAAGAAGCTCGTAGGGTATCATGAGAAAAATGATTGTGTTCAAGAGCTCCTGAGCTTAATGTTCCATGGGCTGCTCTGACATGACCCTATGTAGTGTTACCCAGGTCAGCAGGGAGGCAAGAGCAGGGAAAAGCCATCCAGATGGGGAGAACCGCTGGTCCCAGTGGCAGCACTGCCAGCGCTGCCTGCAGAGCTTCCCGGCTGTCCAGGCAGAGGCAGCACCACTCACTCCTGGCCTGCAGGGCTCAGTTTGACACCAGCCAAAATTTTATTTTTATATAATGGCTATTTTTAAGTGGCAGCTGTAATCTAATTAAGTATCAATCAGGGCTGGCTGTACACACTCAGCTGGACACAGCCAACGGGTGGTGGTGACAAGCCACACGAGACAGACCATGTTCGCTGGCTTGGCACTGGCAGCAGGCATGGAGCTCCTCCAGGAGCCAGCGGCACCCTAAAAAGCCAGCTGTGCTGCAGCTACGCCTGCATCCTCCTACAGGTAGGGCTATAAAATATTAATGGGATCAAAGCACGCTCTGAGACACTGCCAACACCCCGGGCGTGCAGGTAACGCACCTGCCCCACTCGCTTACACCGATGGGGAGTGCCCAGGTCCTGGCCAAGCCACCACCATGGACCTTCTTGGGCAGCTGGGCTGTGTTGAGACCCCTGGTGACCCCCAGACAAACATGCTACGAGCAGCCGTGCATGCCTGCAATGCCAGCCAGCAAAAGCTCAGTGCCTTTACCTTCCCCTTACAAGCCCCAGCAGAGAGCGGGGTGAATTATTGCTCAGAGAACAGTACTCTCATTTTAAATTTCATTTAAAAACTATCCAATTTGGAGAGATTTTATGCAATACATCTCTCCACTTTGAAAAGCATTGTGCAGCTGAGAATACACAAACAATAGGAAGAAGGTTATAAACACGTTTCCTCCTACCTGCATATTTTATTGTGCAAATTTTCCCCTCCCCCCAGTCCTATTCCGAACACTATTTTTAATTTGCATGCCTTTGTAAACCCCATAAGGAGTACTGAGAATTTGAATAACATCCAATACATTATAGATTAGCTTTCACAACATTATACAGTATTGGGAAATAAGGAGGCTTAATATGCTAATTAGGGTGCTTTATTTTTTT